>CAVLGL010000082.1:4082500-4682500 GCA_963668995.1 Parnassius mnemosyne | reverse complement strand
AACCCTCTCAGAAATGAGAGGAGGCCTATGTTCAGCAGTGGACTTTAATAGGCTGTAACTTTAACTTTTTTAACTTTTATGATTAAGTGTTAACAAATTGATATTAACATGATAACTGTGTTGTTGCAGAAATCATTGAGCTTCGATGAAGATACCTATAAACAGTATTACTACTCGCCACTCTCCCCTCAAGAAGAGAGTGATGACCTCGTCATTAATAATAACACATGCGATGGTGGAAAAAGAAAATCGCAATCGATTGATCATTTTTTTGAAGCTGAATCAAAAATAAAAAAGAGGAAGGGAAAACTTCAGTGAAGTGTGCACCAGTGCTTTTTTCTCCTCAATCATGGACGAGAATACGGAACTATTCAATAGCGAATTAAATCAGGAGTTGTCTAAAGTTTGTGAAGAAATGGAGAGGGGTCAACTGTTCGATTCGTCATACGATGATGAGTTGTATCATCACTGTGCGATGGTTGAAACACAGTTTAAGTATGTAAAATAAACATTCATTTCGATCATAATTTACATATTGTCTTATACAGTTTTTAATAAATTTAAACATTTTAGCAGTCAACCACTACAACTTGGAAGAGGAACGAAGCGAACGTGCAGCAAAGAATCCAAGATCATCAAAAAACCAACAACGGAAGCAGAAGCGCATACCTCTGCAGGGAACAGTATCAGTAACGATGATCAAGTGGAATGTCCAACGTGCCATATATTTATCAAGAAACGGTATTTAGCTAATCATTTTAAAAGTAATGTTCATAAAAATAATCTTTTAAATTCACATAATTCTTTATCAAACGTTAGTGTTATTGAATCTGCTTTTGGAAATAGGATTTTAACTTATAAAATCAAGAGTAGAGTAGATCGTTCGACATGGGTAAATTTTGAAACTCCTGAACTATTTTTAAATTCTATTAAAGATGATATTTTATTTTTATTACAAGAGTGTATTCATCAACACATAATTTTTAAGGTAAACTTCATATTGCATGCTGATTTTGTTCAACAAACTAAAGATATTCATGATACGTTCGATTTTCAAACGCTTAACTATATTATTTGTCAAGGAGATGACTTAAATATTTTTCTTTCATCTTTAAATGATACAATTACTACTAAAATTAGTGCTTTCGAAAAAAAAGATAGTGGATGGAGTCTAAAAAACATAAAATCTATAGACATGAATGTTAATAAATTTAACCCCCTACGCGGTACTTCATACATAGATCTTCCTCGTGACATAAAATTAAAAAAGACTGTTATAAATGTAAAAAACAAGGATTATTTTTGTTTTAAATGGGCGTTACTCTCGGCGTTATATCCTGTAAACAAACACACCGATCGGGTATCATCGTACGTTAAACATGCAAATAAACTTAAATTTGATGGTATTTCCTTTCCGGTTAAAATTTCTGACATAGCAAAAGTAGAGAAATTAAATGATATTAGTATTAATGTTTTTGGGTTAGAATATAATAAAGAAAAACGATGTAATTCTATAGTAGGTCCATTATTTTTAACAAAGTGTCGTAAAGATAGACATATCAATTTATTATTTTTTTCCAAGGATACAAAAAATCATTATTGCTATATAAAAAATTTATCGCGGTTAGTTAGTAAACAAATTTCAAAAGACGGTCACATCATGTACATTTGTGAAGCATGTCTACTTCGTTTTCCATCTCAGGAAAGGTTAAATAACCATGAACAATACGATTGTGCTCACATTTGTACAGTATTACCAAACAGTGAAACTTTAAAAAAAAGAATTGGTTTGGTCAACCTATTTCAAATGATAAAATTAAATTTGATAGTTATGAAAAAAAGTTAAAGATACCATTCGTAGTTTATGCTGATTTTGAAGCATTTTTAAAACCAATAGAATCATGTTCTAACGATCCTTCCAAACCTTTCACTCATAATATTCAGAAACATGAAGTACATAGTTTTGGATATTATATAAAATGTTCATATGATGATCAATTATCAAAATATGTAACATATTGCGGACCCAACTGTGCACAAGTGTTTATGGAAAGTTTATCTAACAATCTAAAAGAAATAAATAGACTTCAAAAATATCCACCACTTCCGCTAACAAATGAAGACAAAAACCAAATTTCAAATGCAACCATTTGTCATATTTGTGAAACTGAGTTGGCAAAACATTTTTATGATTTTGATTGGTACACTGGTAGTTTTATAGGTGTTGCTCATGAATCATGTTGTTCGAAGATCAGAACACCTAGTTATATACCAATATTTTTACACAACCTTAGTCACTATGATGCTCATTTTATTGTTCACGCGTTAAACTTTTGTGATGGTGAAGTCGAAGTTATCCCTCAAAATAAAGAAAAATATATATCCTTTTCCAAAAAATTAAAAGTGAATAACCACGAAATTATATTGAGATTCTTAGATTCATTTAAGTTTTTATCGTGTAAATTAGAAGAATTGGCCAAAAATCTCAGTAATGATCAATTTCAAGAATTACGTAGAAATTACCCTAATGATGAAGATTTCTTTCGTTTAAAACGGAAAGGTGTTTATCCATATGAACTTATGACTAATTATGATAGTTTAAGTCTAACATCGCTCCCTGAACAAAAATGTTTTTATAGTTCACTCACAGATTCACATATTTCAAATGATGATTACAATCATGCTAAAGATGTTTGGGAACATTTTGGGTGTTGTAATATGCTAGATTATTCAAACCTGTATTTAAAAACAGACGTTTTACTTTTATCCGATGTATTTGAAAACTTTAGAAAGTTATGTATTAATACATATGATTTAGACCCTGTCCATTATTACACAGCACCCGGTTTAAGTTGGGATGCAATGTTAAAATATACAAAAATAGAATTAGAACTTTTAACAGATTATGAGAAAATTGCATTTATTAGATCAGGTATCAGAGGTGGTGTATCTCAATGTAGTAATCGTTATGCTAGAGCTAATAACAAATACATGGAGGATTATGATACAGGGAAACCAAATTCATATATCACATATTTTGATGCCAACAATTTATATGGTTGGGCTATGTCTCAATATCTTCCCACTGGTGGATTCGAATGGGTAAATCCAAATACAGAATTTAATGTGTCTAAGACATCAGACTTCGGTTTTATTTTAGAAGTTGATTTGGAATATCCAGATGAACTTCATGATTTACATTCGGACTTTCCTTTATGTCCAGAAAACATTTGTGTAGGCAATATTAATGAGAATAAACTAGTCCCAAATTTAAATAATAAAGATAAATATGTAATTCATTACAGAAATTTAAAGCAGTGCATAGAAATGGGGGTTAAATTAACTAAAATTCATAGAGTTTTAAAATTTAAACAGTCTCCCTGGTTGAAGATGTACATAGATCTAAACACAAAATTAAGAACTTTAGCAAAATCAGATTTCGAAAAAGATTTTTATAAATTAATGAATAATTCAGTCTTCGGTAAGACTATGGAGAATATTGAAAAAAGGGTTAACAAAAAATTAGTTACGCACTGGGAGAACCAGGGTAAAGCTTTAGGTGCTCAAGATCTAATCGCTAAACCACAATTTCATAGCCTTTCAATATTTTCGGAAAACCTAGTTGCGGTTCAGTTGCGAAAAACGAAGTTAATATATAACAAACCAATTTATTTAGGGTTTTGCATTTTAGATATTTCAAAAACATTAATGTATGATTTTCATTATAACTATATGATTAAAAAGTTTAGTAAAATCAAATTATTGTATACAGATACGGATAGTTTAATATATCATATATTTACAAATGATTTTTACACTGATATAAAACCTGACCTTTCATCATACTTTGATACCTCAGATTATGATACAAATAATATTTTTGAATATCCAAAATTAAATAAAAAGAAATTAGGTTTTTTTAAAGATGAAAATAATGGTAAAATCATGAAAGAATTTGTGGGTTTACGATCCAAAATGTACGCTTTTAACTTAGAGAATAAGACTATAGCCAAGGCAAAAGGGGTAAATAAATGTATCACTAAAAAGATGACAATGAATAGTTATAAGTCTTCTCTATTTAATAAAAAAGTGCAATATTATAGTATGCTTAGATTTAAATCAATTAAACACACAATTTTCACACAAAAATTAAATAAGATAGGTTTATCATATAATGACACAAAGAGACATATTTTAGATAATAATATTGAAACATTAGCTTGGGGTCATTATAAATTGCGTTAAGTGTTGATAGTTTTTACTTTTATGTCTGCGTTTAAGAAAAATTTATATTGATTGTAAAATTATGATAATACTATAATATGACGTAGTTTATTACATATTTAAACATTGTTTTATTGTAAATAATTTAAGTTAATTGTTGTTTCTATTTATTTGAGGTTGAGTTAATTGTAAAATTATGATGTACTAATTGTGTTAGAAATAGTATACAGATAATTCTGTTTTATATAATTTTTGGAATATATATTAATTGTTTACACCAACACTTTCATTTTTTATTTCACCCCTTTGAACTTTAGACATGTGTTATGTTTCACTTTATCCATCCGTTCACTGCTATTGTGGCAGGACCAAGTGGGTGTGGGAAGTCAAATTTTGTAACAAATTTCATAAAATCAGTTACAGAAATATGTAATTGTGATTTTAATCAGATCACATGGTGCTTTGATGAAATGCAACCATTATATAATTTACCAAATGTTAACTATCATCAAGGAATTCCAAATCTTAATATGTTTGATGGTGAAAACCCACATCTTGTTATTATTGATGATCTAATGAGAGAGTCCGATGGAAGAATTGTGGATATATTTACAAAAGGTAGTCATCACAGGAATCTTAGTGTATTTTATCTAACACAAAATTTATTTCATCAGGGTAAAGGACAAAGAGACATATCTTTAAACTCAAGTTATATAATATATTTTAAAAACCCTCGAGATAAAACTCAAATAAGATATTTAGCAAGACAAGTATCACCAGATAACCCAAAATTCATTGAAAATGCCTACATGGATGCAACTCTAGAGGCGCATGGATATTTAATGGTAGATTTAAAACAGAATACCAATGATTTTTGTCGTATCAAGACAAATGTCTTTCCATTTAATGGTTTCTGTACAGTCTACGTCCCCACAAAAGAGTTTAAATACACCAAGAATCAAACAATTGAAATCATTGCTAAATGATGCATCGTCGACTCACAACGTATAAACATTTGCTAACCGCTTTGCATACGCTTAAACCAAAATATCAAAGAGCATTACTTAAAACGTGTGATGAAGAAGAAATTAACTGTATTTGTGAGTGAATTCATAACGTTTTACAAGGAAAAGTACCTTTTAAAGATCAGGATAAACAAAAATTGAATAAACATAAAAACATACTCCGTAAACTAGTACGTAAGTGTAAACATAAACTAAGAAAAAATATAATTATACAAAAAGGAGGGGCTTTCTTACCAACAATATTAGGTGCAATATTGAGTGGATTAGTGAGTGGACTAGCCAGTTAACATGGAAAATGCAAAGAAAATGATACTTATCGAACCTGGATTGATTGAAAAATTAAAACAAGAAAATAAGGTTAATAGTAATTTATCTCGATTAGATATTGAAATGCAAAATATTATGAATAGTAAGACGGAAGACCGAAAGAAATGGATATTATATTTACAAACACTGCAAAGATACCTTCATTTTACCGAAGAGGATCGTCAACCACTCAAATTACCAATTTATTCTGATACATCTAATGAAGATTCAAATGAGTCAAAAATTGGTTTTAAAAATAAAGATAGAGATCTAAAAACTTCAGTTGATATTGAATCTTTGCTGGAGGAGAATCGATCCATTAAAAGTAAAGAAAATGATGAAAATCCACTTTACACACCAGCTCAAATACTCAGTTTAATACCAAAAACTTATCATAAAAAAGGGCAGTTATTATTAAACTTAGTTGAAACAAGTAAAAGTAAAATACATTGGGATAACGAAGGTACAGTCATAATTGATAGTGAAAAAATTCCTGGAAGTAATATTGTTGATTTAATAAATGATTCACTAAGACCCCTAAAAAGAAGTGATCCGGTAGGGTGGGTTAGATTTGCTGAAGCATTAAAAGATATTAAAGTACCACTTACTTATATTGGAAATCCAAGGAGATGTGAGTTTATTAACCAACTTCAAGCAAAAGATCTGAACAAACCCTCTGAGATTGAAGTTCAAGAGTTTTCTACACCGTGCAGTAGAGATAAAAAGTCTACAACTAAAATACGTAAAGGACTTGAGTGGGAAAAATGGACTCCGTACTAGAAGAAATTAACAGGATTTATTATGATCCATCTAATCCCGCTGGTTTTGGTAGTATTGATAAATTATCAAAAGCCATGAAGGGTAAAATGAATAAAAAGCAAGAAAGGAATGGTTAAAATCACAAGAAACATACACATTACATAAACCCATTCGAAAAAAATTCCCGCGTAATAGGTACATTCTATCAAATATTAATGAACTGTGGCAAGCTGATTTAAGTGATATGCGAACTTATTCTCAATATAATGATGGTTTCAAGTATATACTTTGTATTATTGATGTATTTAGTAAATATGCTTTTGCAAGACCAATGAAAAAGAAAAACTCAGAAACAACTAAAGAATGTTTTGAAAGTATATTTACTGAAAGTAATTTAACACCTACTCACATACAATCCGATAAAGGTACAGAATTTGTTTCAAAAGATGTACAAAAATACTTTAAATCCAAAAAGATTAATTACTATACCACTAACAATCCTGACATTAAGGCCAGTATTGTTGAACGATTTCAAAGAACACTAAAAATGAAAATGTGGCGTTATTTCACTCATAATAATACTTATAGATATATAGATGTTTTACAAGATTTAATATACTCTTATAATCACAGCTTTCACTCTAGTATTAAGATGTGCCAATGTAATGTAAATTCCAACAATATTATGACAGTTTGGACTAATCTTTATGATAGACGGTCAAAAAAACTTTCTTTAGAAAATCCTAAACCAAATTTCAATGTGGGTGATTATGTTCGAATAACTAAATATAAACATGTATTCCAAAAAGGATATGAATAAAATTGGAGTGATGAAATATTTATTATATCTTCAATAATTGATAGATCTCCATGGGTTGTTTATACAATAACAGATTTACAAAATGAACCAATAATTGGTACTTTTTATGAAAGAGAATTACAGAAAATCACTTACAACCCCACCTCACAACATAAAATAGATAAAATAATTGACACTCGTTATTCAGGTAACAGAAAAGAAGTATTAGTGAAGTGGAAAGGTTATCCAGATAAATTTAACAGTTGGATTTTAGCTTCTAGTTTAAAAGAAATATGAATAAAGAAAGTTTCTATTTAACTTTGCTCAGCAATAGTTCAATGGAATACTTTCCTGATAACAAGACCACAAATTTTTCAACGAAATTACCAAAAGCTATAAAATTAGAAGGTGAATGGTCGATTGGAGTTGTCGAGTTTCAATATCCATGTACCATGTTTACTGTTCAAGACCATGAAAATGTTATATACATTACAAAATCTATGTTAATGCCTAATGAAGATAAACCATCCACAGTGTACTACAAAAAACATATTCCAGCTACCAACTATGATAACGTTGAGCATATTTTAAGAGTGTTAAATGGTATCGGAGAGAACTTGAAATTTCGCTATGATGAAATAACAAAATTTGTGTCTATTTCGGTATTGGATAAAAATATAACATCCGTAACATTATCACCCAAATTAAGTTTACAGCTAGGTTATGAACCAAATAAAAATCTCCTAGAGAGAAATTTTGGAAAGTGTCCTGCTAATTTACACTTAGGGTTACCATCTCAACTATTTCTATATTGCGACATTATCGATCCTCAGATTGTGGGTGATGTTATGACTCCTTTATTAAGAGTCATTTCATTAGATCCTACAAAATACATTTATGGTGCAAATAAAATGCACGTTTTCTCTCAACCTCACTACTTACCTGTTATGCGAAGAGAGTTCGATACGTTGGAAATAGTTATAAGATCGAGTACAGGACAAAAAATACCATTCCAGTTTGGAACCGTGTGTATTAAACTACATTTCCGAAAATTATAATAATGAATTCTCTTCGTGATCATCATAAATGTCCATATGAAAATTATTATACACATCAAGCTGGATCAGGAGTTGGAGTAATTTATAAGGGTTCACCATATCAACGCGGTCAAGGTATTGGGAGCTTCTTAGGGGGGTTATTCAGATCAGTTTTACCTTTACTTTCAAGTGGTGCTCGAGTGATTGGTAAGGAGGCATTAAGCGCTGGAGTAGGACTTTTATCGGATATGGTTCAAGCTCGTCCTATGGAAGCCTCAATAAAAGATCGTCTAAAGCAAGTTAGTACGAATTTAAAACGAAAGGCTGATGAGAAAATTGATCAATTTAACATGACTGGATCTGGGTATAAAACTAAAAGAAAACGATTGACATCGTTCATTCCACCATTAACTGCTAAAGTGAAAGCTGCGAAAAAACTTAGTCTAAAACCAAAAAATATCAAAGATATATTTTCAAACTAAATATGTCTTTCCTTCATAATCATTCTTGCGAGTGCGTTAAGTCAGAATTGGATTTGTTTGCACTACCGTCTACACAAACTAGCATTGAAAATGGATTGTGGATTCATTATAAACCAATTTCATCTCTTGGTGATGATGGACCTATCGAGTTTCAAGTTCCTGGGACCGGCGATGACTACATAGATTTGTCTCATACATTACTCCACATAAAGGCAAAAGTATTAAATCAAGATTCAACTAACTTGGTATCTACTACAATAGTAGCACCTGTAAATAATTGGCTGCATTCACTTTTTAGTCAACTTGATGTTTATTTAAACCAAAAACTTGTATCACCACCTAATAATACCTATGCATATCGAGCATACATGGAAACCCTTTTAAACTATGCCCCTGCTGCTAAACAATCTCATCTTACTTGTAGTCTTTGGTATGAGGATACAGCAGGAAAAATGGATTCTACAGATGGTAAAAACATAGGATTTGTTAAAAGACAGGAATTGATTAGTGAAAGTAAGGAAATAGAAATGATTGGTCATCTTCACAGTGACATTTTTAACCAAGATAAATTTTTAATTAATGGTGTTGAAATGAGTGTTAAATTGGTTCGATCAAGAGAGAGTTTTAATTTAATTGTTGGATCAAACGATGTAAAGTTTAAAGTTTGTATTACGGACGCAACTCTTATTGTGCGACAAGCACGAATTAATCCAAGTGTATTACTCGCACATCAAAAAGTTTTAGCTTCTACCACTGCTAAATATCCTATTACTCGAGCTGAAGTAAAAGTTTTAACAATTCCTTCGGGTGTTCAAGGAAAAACTCTTGATAATATATTTTTAGGACAGGTACCGAAAAGATGTATAATTGGATTTGTGAACAATTCTGCATTTAATGGTTCCCTTACTAAAAATCCATTTAACTTTGAAAACTATGGTATTAATTCTTTCAGCTTATATATTGATGGTCAACAAATACCTTCAAAAGCTTTGCAACCATCTTTTAATAATAGCATATTTACATCAGCATATCATACTCTATTCTCGGGAACTGGTATTCACTTTCTTAATGAAGGAAATGGAATCTCTTGTGAACAGTATGGCAAAGGTTACTGTCTATTAGCATTTGACTTAACTCCTGATTTATCAGCTAACTCATCAACTCATTGGAATCTCATAAAGCATGGTAGTGTAAGAATAGAAGTACGATTTGAATCCTCATTAATACAAACAATTAACTGTATAGTTTATGCTGAGTTTGATAATATTATTGAGATAGATAAAAACAGAAATGTTACTGTAGACTATAGTAGTTAAGGTTATAATATGTGTTGTGTGTTAGATTTTATGTGTTATGTGTAATGCATTTTGTGTGTATGTAACTATGTGAAACGTTATAAAATTAAATAAAACAAATTGTATGCAATATATTTTTTTTTATTTCTTTATAAATCTTCTATTTAATCTAATACAAAACACTGTTCGAGTTGAAATTTTACATAAGCACACTGACTAAATCACTGAACATGCTGCTGCCAAGGATCATCATCATCTTCCCAATCTTTTAAACCACCACCACAATGGAAACACTTGGTCCCGTCTGCATGGCCAGTATAAAAGAAACCAGCTTCTGCAAGATCTTCAGGTTTCTGTCGCATAACTAGAGGCCAGTTTTCGAAACTAAGCAAACGGCTAGATTTTGAACTGAAGAATGGATATTCAGCTCTTGAGTACTGCATACTCTTCTCGTTTTCTTCTCCACTCAGTGTTGTAGTTTTGTTATTCAATGATGTGTTTTGTACACGTATGCCACACTCATCTCTTCCTTCCGCTCTTGTCTTCCTGTAATTGAAGTAAACAGAATCACATTCACTAATGATCAGCTAATGACTGTCATTGTTAAAAAAGTATTTTTTAACTTTTTCACTTTCTGCTATTGTCTTTGTTATATTGTATACGAGGGCGTTTGTGTTGTCGTAGATGCTATCCTTATTAGTCTTTACGTAATATTTAATTCTAGTGGAAGCATGTTTCCAATGATCAGTAGTTGGAATCTTGGATAGCTTCTTCATATCGTACATTTCAATTTTGATGAGATGCGTCGCTTGGTCTCCGTCGTCAGAATTAGTAGAAATGTATGATACACCATCTCTAGCGGCTCGTGCTACGGTTGATGATAACAGCTTCCTCTTTTTTATTTTTGATTCAGCTTCAAAAAAATGATCAATCGATTGCGATTTTCTTTTTCCACCATCGCATGTGTTATTATTAATGACGAGGTCATCACTCTCTTCTTGAGGGGAGAGTGGCGAGTAGTAATACTGTTTATAGGTATCTTCATCGAAGCTCAATGATTTCTGCAACAACACAGTTATCATGTTAATATCAATTTGTTAACACTTAATCATAAAAGTTAAAAAAGTTAAAGTTACAGCCTATTAAAGTCCACTGCTGAACATAGGCCTCCTCTCATTTCTGAGAGGGTTTTAGAGCAAGGAAATGTCCGCCGCGCTCCCTCAATGTGTGTTGGCGAACTTCACATGCCTTCGAAATTTTCTCAGACATGCAGGTTTCCTCACGATGTTTTCCTTCACCACCAAGCACGTGGTAATAAGCACTTAAAATTGCTATTAACAATTTAATTGGTGCTGGCGGGGATCGAACCCGGGTCGCGTACTGTGAAATTTACAGCTAGCGCTAACCATCTGAGTTACCACGGCTTAATCATATACATACACAATATTTAAATAAAATAATACACACACATGAAAATAACAGAAAAAAAGTAATTTAGTCAATAGAATAAACACTTACATCCATAGCCTTTGGTGTATTGAAGTAACACAAATGTACTATTGATAGATCCACTGTAGCCAAACGACCGTACACTAACTCGATGAGTGCGTTTGTTGGTCTTATATACCACCAGTACGTAAAAATTCTAATCTAAAGTATTTCCGTAATGAGTTGATAATTACTTTATGCGTCAACCAGTTTATCTCACATTTCCGTTGCCTATCTCAACATTTCTTCGTATTGTGTTTTGTTTGGTGATCAATGACTCAAGTACGATTTATATAACACAAAAATGCAATTTAATATTTAGAAACATATCAGTTTATCTCACATTTCCGTTGCCTATCTCAACATTTCTTCGTATTGTGTTTTGTTTGGTGATCAATGACTCAAGTACGATTTGTATATCACAAAAATGCAATTTAATATGTAGACATCACTATAATTGACCATTCCTATGTTATTCATTGAGTAGCTAGGTACTGTAATAATCTACTAATAGCAGTAATATCATGGATACACTAGATGTACAACAACATCTGAAAAAGATTCACCCCAGTCTAGAAAATAATGTTTATGCAGCTAATAGACTGCCTATGTATACCCACGTACCAACGTATATAATATGTAATTTGGATACAGATGATAAACCAGGGTCACATTGGGTAGCTTTATATATCGATACGAATGACGTCGGTCAATATTTTGATTCATATGGACGATCACCTGTACGATATCATCTAGAGTTTTTAAAAAGGAATTGTAAAAGATGGAACTGGAATGTTGATAGGATTCAGAATGAGTGGACTTCAGTTTGTGGCGAATATTGCTTAATGTATTTGCTATATAAGTTTCAAGGATGTTCAATACATAGTTTTACGAGTATATTTACAAGGAACACATTGTACAACGATATTTTAGTGGATGAGATGTTTCGCTCCTATTTTATAGATAATAATTAATAAGATTTTGTATTTTATAAATAAAAATTGTAACAAAATTATGTAATGTGTTTTATTGATGATTCAGATTAGCGTTGTATAAACAAAGAATTATAATAAACAATAGCACTGATATAGTCGACGCACACGCTGCAATGAAGGTGATTAAGGAACAATAGAACAATAGAAATAGGAACAATGGGACGCTAATGACGGTGGAGGCCCTTACCGGATATCAATTAGATATTAGCTAATTGATCTACACATCTCCGGAACCGTGCATTCTACACAAAAATGGACCGCGGATTCGTGATCAGAGCATGCCAAAACCTTTTTTTTTTAGGATCGGGCGTCGACGAACGTCGTTGAACCACGTCTGACTCAGGTGGTCTAGAAGTGGTACAACTACACTACTGGTAACACACATAAAAAAACATACAGTCGAATTGAGTACCGAGAATTTTGGCTTGGATTCTTGTCCTTTAATCCATGTCTTCATTTCATCCGGGATCTTCGGTTTTTATAGATATTCTTCTTCACAATATGCTGATGCGTCACATTGCGAAATTTTTGAGAGATTTTGACGACAGCTCAACCCAGCGGGCAGTCGATGACGACAGTCACTCAAGTTAATAAGGCAAACAAAATAACTTAAGGATTTTATCAACATTAAAGTACTTGTTCCGTCATTTTCTCTAACAGTTCACAAAATAGTTATAAAATAGTGACATACTCAAAATCGCATCACTTTTACATATCAAAATCAACTTCAAACCATTATTTAAACAATAAAACAGGAGCCACAATCCGTCGACGGTCAAACCCGTTTTTTGGCACAGATAATACAAATTATACAGTTTAAAAATGTTTCGACAAAATGTTTGACATAATATCGATATCGTCAATCAATCTTAAATCAAATAAATTTAACATGAGTAGAAATAAGCATGTAGGGAACGCGCGTGTCGCCTATAGTACTCTTAATTTGGCTCATCTTCAATATATCGCCAATTTGGTCGATAAAATTTCGTCGAGGACGTCCCTTAGGAACGTTTCTTTTTATTTATAGTGGGTTAATAGACGTTCTTACCTCGCGACTACGCGCGTGTGCGCTGGGTCGGTCTGACGTCATAGTCCTGTATCAAACATCTGCAGCGAGCGAGTGATGACGTCATCCTTCAGACACGACTCCAGAAACTCCTCGATCGTGATCACGCCGTCCTGGTTCAGATCTAACTTCCTAAACACCCTGTCCACCTGTAATTGTAAATGATTTATTAGGGAGAAGAAATTTACAGATTTATATATTTACAGTCTATTGACGTAAATTAGTCATGTGGTAAGTTTAGTATCCGACTTACCACATGAGGACGAGGCTTTACTATAGTATGCCAGTGCGCGGCTACTATCCTACCTGCTGATATGCGATACATACATAAACACTCACGCCTGTCATCCAGAGGGGTAGGCAGAGACTATGGACTTCCATTCGGCACGATCCTGACACACCTCTCTCGCCTCCTTCACATCCATATATCTACTCGCACAAAGCGCCTCCAGAGCGGTGATGTGAATCGATAGTTAATAAAATTTTTAATTATAACTTAAATTAAAAATTTATAAAACTTCAGAAACAAAAAGAGCTGATGATCCTCAAACGGCTGAACGGATTTCCTTGAATCATAGCTAAGAACACTCTGGATTAAGATACCTATCAAACGAACAAAATTTAACTAAAATAGGTTCATCCGTTAAGGAACTATGAGGCTACAGACAGACACACAGATACACGCTACAAATATATAACACCCCTCTAACTTAATAATTATATATTTTTATATATTGTTGGGAATGTGGGTAAAAAATTAAAAGAAATACGAAACGAATTCGAAATACGAACAAATGAAGGTAGAATGGTAATTTGCCACTTGTTTTAGCGGTTTATAAAGTACCGCACAGGCGACTAACAGTCACTGCGCCCCCTTTTCCCTAAAGGGGGTCGCTTCCGATTCGACAGAAAGGTCATACAGGCCAATGCTAGTCTCACAGGTGGTGTTTAGTGGGTTACGTTTCGCAGTGAGTCGTATGCTTAGAGCATTTACCGGCTCCCTCCCCGCTTCCCGGAGGGTAGCCCTTTTCATTGCTTCTGGGCGCAAAAAAAAAACTAAGAGGCATCAGTCTGTAATTCTAAGAGTCCCACTGTTGTTACTGTACCGTTGGGGTATTCTACTAGTGTAGGCAAGGAGGGTCGTGTTACTGAGAGACTTCCCTGTGTTACTTTGATGTGTTACAACACTGGTAGTGACGCTGTTGGTTTGCATACTTTGGTTTTATCATGTAATTGGGGTATGTGTGATAGTAAGCAGGGCTTGTTACCGTTTAGTGTTCTTTTATTTAAATAATTTTGAGAATAATTTGTAACATCAGAAGTGGAATAATTTCTTACAATATATATTTTGTTTGATTTTCGCACATCCTAGATTGAAAGTACCTAAGTGCGCAATGCAAAGTGAATTTATGTAGTCGTTTAAAGCCGTAACGAGCGAATCCACTCGACTATAATAAGGATTTTCGGAATTTATACCCACAGAAAATATGACCCAGTTACTGAAATGTCAGCGTAGTGATACGAGGGAAGCAGAGTCCTCGCTTTTGTATCTAAGTACAGCGACGGATCCGGAAGAAATAATGGGTCATTTCTATACTTGTTGTGTGCGTTAGCTAGTAATGACTATAATCTCGAGTGTATTAGGCTATGTATACATAAGTATATACTACAATGAAGTGCTTCACAGCTTTCCACTTTTCAACCGACTTCAAAAACAGGAGGAGGTTCTCAATTCGACTGCATTTTTTATGTGTGTTACCTCATAACTCATAACTTTTCCGATTTTGATCATTCTTTTTTTTATCTCTGTTTATCAATATCCAGTAGTTTTTGAGTTATCCTTTATAATGACTGACTACATTGACGATGTTTTCATTTTATTTATATTGAAGTCGGTTGTACATAATTTATTAATTTTTCCACTTGTTTATTCGACAGCCCCGTGGCGCAGTGGCTTAGCAATGGGTTGTAGCGCTGGGAGCCGTGGGTTCGAATCGCACACGGATCAAGTATTTGTATGGCCTACAAATAATTTTTCAGGGTCTGGATGATTATACAAGAGAAAGTCCTAGTGTGGGGGTAACGTTTATATAAATAAAAGAAGCAAAAAAAATCATTGTAGTTCTCGGGGGTGACAATAGTCACAATATTCTCTCTGTAAGCTATGTCTACACCAGTGCGCTTTCCTGTTCATCTTGCGTCTTCCTCTAACGCATGCCTGAGCAACCATAGCTCATGCAAGCGCATGCGCTAAAATTAGTTCGACAACAGCTCATGCCTCTAGCGAACGCTGATCCGTCACCGGTGGGTTTGCATGCAACATTTCGTGCGTTTTAGTAAACAATATGGCGGAAGACAAAGTTAAAACATTAGATAATGTGTGTTATGTTTCGTAATTTTTGGCTCCACTTTTTTCAAAAGCTTGTAAAAACCGGCTTTGGTCATTCGTGTGAAATCTTCACTTAAAAAAAAAATTCATTTAAATCTTTCTTTCTTCTTCTAAAATCTTGTGTTTTTTCGTTTCTTCAAATAATGTTTCATCCAGATTCTCCTTTTCTTGTGTTCTTTCCTTGCACTTGATACAAAATATGCCGCGCTGGTAGCTACTAGTGCCGCGTCCATCTCTAACCAAACCTAACCTAAGAGCGTGAGGTATAGACGAGTTGCATGCAACAAGCGCACGGGGATAGACGATAAGCTGCATGCGTCTTATGGCACAGCGCTTGACCCAAGACGACGCAAGTTGAAACGCAAAATGAACGTGAAAACGAAATTGAAACTGCGCCACCACGTGAGTACACGCACACACATATAGCTTCACACCGAGCGCTCCGTGCGCCACCACGTGAGTACACGCACACACATACAGCTTCACACAGAGCGCTCCGTGCGCCACCACGTGAGTACACGCACACACATACAGCTTCACACAGAGCGCTCCGTGCGCCACCACGTGAGTACACGCACACACATACAGCTTCACACAGAGCGCTCCGTGCGCCACCACGTGAGTACACGCACACACATACAGCTTCACACAGAGCGCTCCGTGCGCCACCACGTGAGTACACGCACACACATACAGCTTCACACAGAGCGCTCCGTGCGCCACCACGTGAGTACACGCACACACATACAGCTTCACACAGAGCGCTCCGTGCGCCACCACGTGAGTACACGCACACACATACAGCTTCACACAGAGCGCTCCGTGCGCCACCACGTGAGTACACGCACACACATACAGCTTCACACAGAGCGCTCCGTGCGCCACCACGTGAGTACACGCACACACATACAGCTTCACACAGAGCGCTCCGTGCGCCACCACGTGAGTACACGCACACACATACAGCTTCACACAGAGCGCTCCGTGCGCCACCACGTGAGTACACGCACACACATACAGCTTCACACAGAGCGCTCCGTGCGCCACCACGTGAGTACACGCACACACATACAGCTTCACACAGAGCGCTCCGTGCGCCACCACGTGAGTACACGCACACACATACAGCTTCACACAGAGCGCTCCGTGCGCCACCACGTGAGTACACGCACACACATACAGCTTCACACAGAGCGCTCCGTGCGCCACCACGTGAGTACACGCACACACATACAGCTTCACACAGAGCGCTCCGTGCGCCACCACGTGAGTACACGCACACACATACAGCTTCACACCGAGCGCTCCGTGCGCCACCACGTGAGTACACGCACACACATACAGCTTCACACCGAGCGCTCCGTGCGCCACCACGTGAGTACACGCACACACATACAGCTTCACACCGAGCGCTCCGTGCGCCACCACGTGAGTACACGCACACACATACAGCTTCACACAGAGCGCTCCGTGCGCCACCACGTGAGTACACGCACACACATACAGCTTCACACCGAGCGCTCCGTGCGCCACCACGTGAGTACACTACTGTAGACATATCTATTGCCACTTTTCCGTAGAGCTTATCATCTCGCTTGTCCACTAAATATTTAAACATATTTATTAAGATACTAGAATTAAAAAATATATAAGAATTGCTCCTAATGTTACTAAAATTCGCGTTAACTTTTTTTTTATAGGATCGGGTGACAAGCGTGCACACAGTCCACCTGATGGTAAGTGGTTACTGTGACCCATAGACATCTACACCTATCCTCAATAAAGACTCAAGATGCTGATGCGTTGTCACCCGTGAGGACTAAGATGGAATGCCTCTTTGCCACTAAAAACTAAAACTACGCTAAAATGGATGTAAAGAGTCATTGTCATGTCATTCACGACAGTATAGCGGATTTGAATCTACGACTTTTGCGGTCTGCACACAACATTAGGCTACTGTCTCCTAAAATTTGAAAATTATCACCTTTTTTTTATAAGATAAGGGTAACTAACGAGCACACAATCCAACTGATGGTAAGTGGATAGACCGTAGACATCTACATCTATTCTCGATTACGAATCAAAATGCAGATGCGTTGTCACTCGTGAGGACTAAGATGGCTTCGTTTCCAGTAAAAACGGTCTTCGGTTCTCTACACTCACCACACGAACCACAGCAGTGATAAGCTGATATTTTACGCTGGTATTCTGTGAGAGCGTGGTCCTTCCCCGGTCGAGCCGACCCATTCGCGCTACAACTATACAAATAATATAGCTGCAGCATGACTCTGCAACGTATAAAAATGTCTAGTGTAGGTAGATGGATTCAAACTAACAATCATTTGGATTAAAATGAAATATTATTTAATACCACCCTTACAGCTTGTCAAAAGTCCACTGCTGAACATAGGCCTCCCCCATAGATTGTCTCATAGGGGTTATATCTGCCATAGTTGTAATGTTACTGTTGATTTGAAAACACCACTCAGTGGGTCATGTGCTCCTGGTAGATTATCTTCTATACATCCATTCATTACAGCTAGTAGTCCACTGCTGAACATAGACCTCCCCCATAGATTGTCTCATAGGGGTTATATTTGCCATAGTTGTAATGTTACTGTTGATTTGAAAACACCACTCAGTGGGTCATGTGCTCCTGGTAGATTATCTTCTATACATCCATTCATTACAGCTAGTAGTCCACTGCTGAACATAGACCTCCCCCATAGATTGTCTCATAGGGAGTATATTTGCCATAGTTTTAATGTTACTGTTGATTTGAAAACACCTACTCTCAGTGGGTCATGTGCTCCTGGTGGATTATCTTCTATACATCCATCCATTACAGCCTATTTAAAAGTCCACTGCTGAAGATCTCCCCATAGATGGACTCATAGAGGGGATATATGCCAGAGTTGCCACGATTGGCAGACGGGTTGGCAACCGCAGTTTTTTAGTTGTAATTAGAAAGACGCTGCTTTCCATCTTCTGATTTGTTTCCATCAGTCGCCTCTTAGAGCACCCACGGGATGATATGGGATAGTGGATATTCTTACACCGCCACTACACGGTTATTTGATTCTAAGATGTAAGTGATTCCCATCTTTAGTGCAGGATGTCCAAGAGAAGAAATATTTATGAAACAAAATACTAGTTTAAATGCAAAAGCAAAACAATGCAAAACGACAATGGGTACGCTTGACATATACGTAATTATTGACGTAATTATATACGTCATTACGTAATTACGTCAAGCCCACTCATTGTCGTTTTGCATTGTGCGTCGTGCATGACCTTGGCGGGATGTACAGCAAGATGGACAATGAATAAGGCGCTTAAGAATTGTTTTATTTTAAGTCACCTTGATTGACCAGGCGCGTCATCATCATCGTCATCATTACAGCCTTTCACAAGTCCATTGCTGAAAATAGGCCTCCCCGAGTTATGCCATAAAGCACGGTCCTGAGCCACCTGCATCCGTCGACTGCCTGCATGTCGTCACTCAATCTAGTCGGGGGTCGCCCTACATTTCGCCTACCGGTACGAGGCTGCCGATACCGATTCGAGCTATATGGCAAGCCCATTTCCACTTCAGTTTACTACATCTAGATCTTAATATATATATGTATATATATACTAAATATTTTTCTCTCTATTAACTCCAAAACTACGTTTGAAAATTCTGTGGGGGGTATCATCACCTGTTCATTCGCTTTCGCGTCGTCGAGCCTGCCTGCAGGTGATCCAGGTGGTGCGCGCCTGCCCAGCAGCTCATGAACCGCAACCACCACCTCGGCCAGCTCTTGACGGGTGATAGCTCCGTCACCGTCCACGTCGTACAACCGGAAAGCCCACCGCAGTCTCTCGTAAACGGAGCCACGGAGAAGCGTTGATAACGTGACCAGGAGCTCCTGGAACATCAATAATTTTATTATGAAACTAAAGAGACAAACAAACTTACAATACATTAAAATATATTGTGTCATTTGCTGTAGAGACTATCGGTCCGTGGGGTCCTCGTGTGGTGAAGTTGCTAAAGGATCTGTATTTTTTTATAGAATAAGGGTGAACAAATGAGCACACAGTCCACCTGATGGTACCTATGTGGATGCTATGGCCCATAGACATCTACATTTATTCTCGATTAAGAATCCAAATGCAGATGCATTGTCACCCCCGCGGACTAAGATGGAATGCCTCGTCCAAGTAATAAAACCGGCGAAGTACGAGTCGGACTCGGTTTCCGTTCCGTACCATCGTATTACATGTTTTTATTAGAGGAGCCCCCTTTAAGTTTTAATTTTGTTGTTATAGCGGCAACAGAAATACACATTCTGTGAAAATTACAACTGTCTATCTATTACGGATTATGAGATACAGCACACTGACTGACAGCCGGACAGACGGACAGACAGACAGTGGAGCCTTAGTAATTGGGTCCCTTTGGTTACCCTTTGGGTACGAAACCCTAAAAATGGTCTCAGGTTCTCTACACTCACCCGGTCGAGCCAAACTATTCGTGATACTAACTTAAAAAGCTGCATGGCTCTACCACAAAGAAATAATCCTTCTCTGTAATCTTGCTCTCACCAGATGTCGTTAGTTCGGACTGAGGCGAAGTTATTTATCACAATGTTTCATCAAAAGTTTTTCCGTTGGTAGTGTATGTACAAATACAAAACAATACCTTAGTGGACTGTTTTTTTTTTAAATATATATGTACATTTTTTCACTCTCTTAACATTTTGTTCTTTTAGGAACTTTCCAAGTTCGATTTATTTATTTCTAATGTAATTAAAATAAAATGTAAATCAGAAAGAAATATTTTTCTAACTATATAACTTCCCCGCCATGAAATCCGTTAAATACTTGCACTTATTCCTAAGAGGCGTCACAAAAAGCACAAAGACGAGGGGCGAGGAGAGGACAGGAGAAAGAGAAGACAGGAAAGGAGAGTAGGGGAGGGGAGGAAGAGGAGGGAGAGGCAAAGACAGTAACTAAAAGGAGAATAGAATAGAATAATTTTTGGTCAATATAGATCACATGTGTAATTCTTATTGAAAATTATTTCTTACTTTACCACTGGTTCGAGAAATAATCCCTCTGTCCTGGGAAGAACTAGCAAGAAACCCAGCGCGACTTTTTTAAAGTAAATCTTATTGCATGGTTGTAGAAAATATTTACAAAGTTTATTTTAAAAACAGCTTGAAAGCGACCATCTCATTTCCACGGGTTATTATCAACTATGTATTCATTTATATTATAATAATCCTTTTTGTAGAGTTTTAGTTTAATAAAATATTTAAATTTCCAAAGAGCTTGTATATATATTGCAGAGAAGAGGAGAGGAGTTCTTTGGAGTTCTCTGCAATCGACTGCACCGAACCTTGTTCGAACTTTTTATATATAACTGTGACTTTATTAACACAAGATTTACGTACGAAGCTCCGAAGCAAATATACAGTGGAAAAGTAATTTAAAGTCGGTCGAGAAAGCAGATGTGGCTTAAGGTCTTAGTCGGGTTTATTAGAGCGGGGAAACTTTTGCTGAGAAGTTATAGGGTTGTCTGGACTGAATATTAACTGCTCGGACGATCATACGAGTATCTACACACATATAATAGTGTACACAGTGACTCTGTGGCTTGAATGACGTAACACAATTACTCTCGACCTAATCTGGCTTGGATGAAATACGCTTACATGAGCTTTAAAGAACATTTTTTTAAATTAATTGTGACATTGGCTACACGGTATTCAGCCAAAAAGAATTCATAAAACACAACATCATGTACCTAAGTTACAATATAAAAAATAACAATTTTCTCGTTGACCGTCACATTGCAAAGTTTTTTGAGATTTGGACGGCAGCTTAAGAAAGCCAACAATCAACGATGTTAATATTTCAAGGCGATATTAAACTTGGCTCAGACTAAATAACCTTATATGATCTTTATATAGGGTTATTTTTCAAACGGTAACCAAATTTCAACCTTAAGTTCAAATATATAAATAATGATATATCGTGATTACAGTTTTTAAAAATACGAGTAAATAAGTCTTCTATTTTTATTTGAAACTAGCTGTGCCCGCGGCGTAGCTCGCGTATATACGTTTTATTAAAGAATTTGACATTTAGGCAAGAGAATATTAAACGATATATACCATTACTATATCAATAAGTGGTAACAAAATAAATCTTTACGAAACGAAAATCTTACGTAAACGACACGTATACTTAGCCGGGGTGTACACAAAAAGGTTACGGGGGCTACTAACGCGGGAAAAAGCAACATAGAGTTGGCCATGTGCAAAATAGTCAGTACTGAGGTCCACTCCTGCAACGCGTTAAGTTTGACCTTGCGCTTTATTTACGGTCATCGCATAACACACGCTGACTGGGAACTGAACGCGCTTAAAACTGAAATGAAAGTTATTTGGTAATAGAAGGATTTTGGGTATAAATGCAACATCACGACATTTCGTTGCAATTTTGTTACTTTTAGTCAGCTTCCGTTACATAGCTTAGGTGGATATAAATTTCTTCCGTGAGTCTCAATACGATTCACCGGCGGAGAATCTTAACATCGCAATTCAGAAAAGGTTGTAATTTGTACAACTCATTCATTTAAATGTGACGAAGTGAATAATGCTATATAAAATTTAGTGCATTGGTTTAACGTTAATAATCTGCATTTGAACGGAAATAAAACTAATTGTGTTAAATTTACAACAACGAATGTTCAAAATCTGAATACCAATGTGTTTTTAAATGCGGAGGAATTGAGCCCTATTGTATCCACTGTTTTTCTTGGCATCACTCTTGACGCAAAGCTCCAGTGGGGCCCCCATATATCCAAATTAGCAAGCAGACTAAGTTCTGCAGCCTATGCTGTAAAAAAGATTAGAGGTCTCACTAGTGTCGAGACAGCTAGATTAGTTTATTTTAGTTATTTCCATAGCATAATGTCTTATGGGATTTTGGTATGGGGAAATGCGGCTGATTCAGAAACTATTTTTGTTTTACAGAAGAGGGCCATTAGAGCTATTTACAATCTAAAACCGAGAGAGTCTCTTAGAGATAAATTTAAAGAAATTAATATATTAACTTTGGCCTCTCAGTATATTTACGAAAATTTAATGTATGTTCACAAAAACAAAGATAGTTTTAGTAAAAAAAGTGATATACATTCTGTAAACACTAGGAACAAACACAAGCTAGTGATGTCAGTTTCTCGACTCCACAGAGTCAGTAATTCATTCTTGGGGCAATGTATAGGCTATTACAACAAGGTCCCGGAAAGTGTATAGGTTCTCTCTATTACCAAGTTTAAATGTTTTATTAAGCTGAAACTGTATAAAAAGGGTTATTATAGTATAAATGAATACATGATTGATAATAACCCCTGGGAATGAGGTGGTCGCTTCCAAGCAGTTTCTAAAATAAATTTTTTAAATAGTTCGTAATCATTTATATTGTAAAATTTATTTAAAAAAAAAGTCCCGCTGGGTTTCTTGCTGGTTCTTCCCAGGACAGAGGGTTTTTTTTCGAACCAGTGGTAAAGTAAAAAATGACTTTCAATAAGAATTACACATGTAATGTATATTGAATTAAAAAAAAGCTCCATCTATTACGTTCTTTGTGTAAGAAAACATTCTTTTTTTAATTTAAGGAAAACATATTTTTTTATTTACTGTGTCTTAAGTATAAATATATTAATTATTATAGTACGTTTTTTTACACATAATTTTTTTAATTACTATTTCTGGGATTTTATGGCGCCATTGAACAAATGAAGTCGCTC
The DNA here is from genome assembly GCA_963668995.1 of Parnassius mnemosyne. NCBI lineage: Eukaryota > Metazoa > Arthropoda > Insecta > Lepidoptera > Papilionidae > Parnassius > Parnassius mnemosyne. Next base: position 4,658,831 of record CAVLGL010000082.1, on the reverse strand, counting down.
AGGATCGTGCTTTGTGGCATTCCTTGGGGGTGGCCTATGTTCAGAAGTGGACTTGTGAAGGGCTGTAATGATGATGATGATGATGATGGTGCCATTGAACAAATTCGAACCTACATTTCAAATTAATAATTATTACTTTCGATAGAATTAACTAATTTCAATAAAACAAAGATTAAATGTAACTCGAACATACGCTTTATGATTTTCTTAACGATTTATTTGAAAATAAAAAGATGTTTACTTTAGACGTGATGCATTCATAAACAAACAGACAGACAGACAATTGTAAAAATTATAAAAATGTACTTATTTCATTATTTTCAGTTCCCCATAATGATCTTAGTCACAAAAATATACAATGTACAGAAACAGGCAACATGTTATCAACATTTTTATTATATGTATATATTTAAAGAGAGACGGCGCTGCTAGTATCAATTTTAAAAATCAAAGAGATTAATTCACGCGATTAATACATTATATAAAACGCAAAAGAACATATAAATCAGTTGCTGCATAGTAATCAAAAAAGAAAGTTTGATCCTCGCCGAAACCAATAAAATTGTTAATAGCTCTTTTAAAATTTGATTTACCACATAGAGTACTCGGCGGTAAAGAATAAATTGAGTTTGTCAACACGCAGTAGGGCAGCGAGTAATATAAAGATTAGCAGTAAATATGAAAAGTCGTTTACAGGAAAAACCACAACCTGCCTTTTTGTATTACATTTACACAACTATTGTACTTTAGATTTAGTTGATAAGGTTAATATATTTTTGTATATGTATATTTAATACGTTCTTTAATACTTTTGTTTACTGCGTTCTAGATATAATTATATCATTATAGAACATTATTTTACATCATTTAATTATGATTTATGATATGATATTAGTTTAAAATTCACTTGATGACTCAACCAACGCCACCCTTGAACAAATTCGTACCTATACTTCGTACCCATACTTCAGAATATTCGTCATAACTTTTGATGGAATGAACTGATTTTAATAAAATAAAGATTAAATGTAACACGTATATATATTTTATAATTTTCTTAACGATTCTTATGATATAAATTAGTACTTTATACGTGACACGTTAACAAACAAACAGATAGACTGACGGTCAGAAAATTCTAAAAATGGTAGAAATGTATTTAATTACTTATTTTTAGTACCCCTCAATCACTTTTATTACAAAAATATAAAATGTACAGGCGTCTGCTATTTACATTTTTATTATATGTATATAGATTATATGTATATAGATTATCCCAAATTTATGTCATTTATGGGCAATAACTACACGTACGCGAGCTCGTCTGTTTGCGATTCAATTCACAACTCTTTTGACGACCGATTGACCCTTACGAATGTTTGCATGCGTAGTAAAATAGTAGGCGTTAGATATTTATGAATGAGAATCAGTGAAAATAATGCATTACCACGCATTGTAAGTGCACAGTCCACCTGAATGTAAGTGGATGCTGTGGAATCCGACACGACTGAGGAGAGATCAGGCGTTTTATACATGTAAGGGCATATTATCGTTGTAGCACGAATGGGTCATTCCATACTAGTCCTCAGGGGTGATAACGCATCTGCATTTTGATTCTTAATCCAGGATAAATGTAGATGTCTCGGACTTTGAGAGATCTTATCCTGTGTTTTACGTAGTAGAGTCATACTGCAGCTATATTAGTAGTATAGTTGTAGCACGAATGGGTCGGCTCGACCGGGGAAGGACCACGCTCTCACAGAATACCAGCGTCAAATAGCAGCTTCATGCTGCTGTGTTTCGTATGGTGAGTGTAGAAAACCGGAGACCCTTTTTACTGGAAAAGAGGCATTCTATCTTAGTCCTCACGGGTGACAACGCATCTGCATTTTGATTCGCAAATGAGAATAAATGTAGATGTCTATCGGCCACAGCAATCACTTACCATCAGGTGAACTGTGTGCTCTTTTGTCACCCTATCCTATAAAAAAAAGTGCAGGTGGCTAGTCTTCGTTGAGGCCGGCCGCCGTGACCGAAATTAGGTCTGGAGGACATTGTTATCGTTACCCACTAGTATTTTAGTAAGGCTTTAACCAATTTAATAACTATGACTTATATTTTTAACTTAATAAAATTTCGGTATAGAGCAGGGTCGCGTATTTAGTGTCTGGCAGATATCCAAAGCTCTTGCCAGTTAAATTAACACAACTGAACAACGAATTTGAGTGAAGTGAGAACTGACAACTGCAATTACTATTTACCAGGAAATACAAGTTGAGTAAATTGTGCACCGCAAGTTGATGTTCTAAGATTAATTAACTTAAGTAGTGGAGCAGTGTCAGACTTTTACGTGGTAGAGCCATGCTGCACTGTGTTATGATTGTAGCACGAATGGATCGGCTTGACCGGGGAAGGACCACGCTCTCACAGAATACCAGCGTGAAATAGCAGCTCAATGCTGCTGTGTTTCGTATGATGAGTGTAGTGAACCGGATACAATTTTTACTGAAAACGAGGCATTCCATCATTGTACTTAATGGTGACAATGCGGACTGTGTGCTTGTTTTGTCACCCTTATTCTATAAAAAAAAAATACATGCATGAGTGTCGTGGAACACTCGGTTGGAACGAAGTTCCTTGCGTATTATATTATTATTTGTAAACGTAGGTATTATATTATTGATTAACAAATACAAATAAATGAATTACTAGCGTCTATTAAAATGAAGCGTCATTTAAAATAAAATAAAATTTCTTTCATGGCAAGATAAGAAAAAGTACGAAGGAGATGGATATTATTCCATCTCACTTCCTTATTTCGCCGCCAAGGCCGTGTACACTATGACACAAGGGGTAGAAACGAAAAAATCTTACACTTTTTCTCGCCTAGCCCCCATCCGCTTCTTACTGTGCGATAATATACTTCGTTCCAAATTTTTTTTGTCGGTTCCACTTTCTGCAAATGCTAGCGAAATTAGTTGGTGGGACTTCCTTTCCGCCAAGAAGTCTGTCTAGGTGGATCCCACACTCTTACCCACAACATGTAATAAAACACTGTGGTTTTCGTTAAGTGCGTTATTAGAATCAGTATTCAAAAGTATAGAAATAACCTTACTATAGAAATAACTGAATGTGGAGTAGAAAGTGACATTCCCAAAAAGAAGTATCACTAAAAGAAACGGTAACAAGTGGTAAAATTGAAAATTTTGTACAACCGACTTCAATAAAAATTATTAAGGATAACTCAAAAACTGCTGGCAAGACCTTAATCAATGAGAGCCACATGAGAAGCACCAGCTTTGAAATAAAAAAAGAATCATGAAAACGCCGGTTCACCTACAAGAGAAAACGGTGATTTGAAGGTAGGGAAATTTGGAATAGGGCAACGTAACCCAAGGTGTCAGCAGCTGGACGACTTCATGGAGATAGATGGACTCTTTATGATGAAGTCTTTCTTATAGAAGCCGCCCCACAGGAAGTGGAACTGTTAGAGACCCGACGGTTCGATAAGAAATAAGATTGACTTCATTATGACGACCATACGACAACTGTTCAGTGAAATTTCAGTGATCGTGAGGATGAAAACTGGTAGCAATCACCGAATGGTTAGAGGTACACTGAACCTAAACGTTAAGTTGAAGAGGTCTCGTCTAATGAAGTCAACGCCTACCTAGAAACAATTTATGAGGTAAAATACATAAAAAAAACATTCAGTCGAATTGACAACCTTCTGCTTTTTGAAGGCAGTAAAAATAATTATTACTAAAAGAAACGGCAAAAAAATTACACCTCAGTACAGACAAAAAGACAGAAATATTTTTGAATAATTTATCAAAAAAGAGAGATGAAAAGAAAGTAACGATTGAAAAAACTCTTAGTAAAACAAAAAAAACCAAATACCTGTGGAAAAGCATAAAAAACGACAACAGACACAATTAACTATAGATGCATGTCGAAAAGTACAACAGAATAGCGTAAACTGTTAAAAATGGTAAAAGTGTGAGATCGAATAGGAGGGGGGGGGGGGGGGGGGGTTCTCGATATATTCCAACTCGTCACCACCGACATGAAGCTCCGCTAGAGTGACACAACCTCCCGCTCACTCGAGATCCAATCGGTATTTTATAGATGTCCTTATATATAAAATACGGCAACTAACTTAGCAAGGTTTTGGCGTAGTAGGGAAAAGTTCACGCATGTACAACGGGACGTGGACACGTTGCGGGAGGCAAGGGTCGACTGGCCAACCAATTGCGCGCTCGTAAGTCGACTGGTCAACCAATCGCGCACTCGGAAGTTGACTGGCCAACCAATCGTGCGCTCGGAACGATGCCTCGTACCTTTCGCCCCGCTTGATAACCAAGGAGATCTTAAAAACGACTTCTAGGCATCTAACGAATCTTGCCAAATTAGACGCCGGCCACTATACTAAACTACTCCTCAAGTTGATGAAAAACAAGTAAACAACTGAAAATAATTTGTTAAAACACAAATGTAAGAACTTCTTTATTGTATTAATTTTTTAACGTTTATAGATTGTGCTAATAGGCAAATTTATTAAAATTAAACATAATTTGATTTTTATTTTTATTACTACACAAAACCCGATCATAAAAAATTATAATAAATTTGATTTGCAAATTGTTTGTGGTTTCTGACAATACTCCCAGACCAATGCAGAAGTAATAAAACCACAATAATTAACTAATCTAATATATAAAAATTAATGTTTGTTTGTCCGTACATATTTTATAAGTTCATTAGATTTTTCATCGCGCCACAAGCGAAACACGTTGAAGCCTAAATCGCACTAACAAAGTTCCGAAGTTAAAGCAGCATATATAGAATAGCTCCGAACTATCAGTCGGAGTGTTGGTCGCTCCCCGGGCAGAACACCTTGCCCGGCGGGAGATCTCCCCTTTTACTTCCTACCCGCCACAGTGGTGACCCCGACGTGATTTGAGTTGAGCAGTTCTTGCCTACCCGCCGCACTTACTTGTGCGAAGGTTATAGGCATAGCACAATTAATTTACAGAAGGTGACGAGCGCATCATACCGACATTTTTTTTAAATTTATATATCATTTAACTTCATTATTTTTCAATTTTTTTTCTATGGCAGCAACGCTGCGGGGACCAGCTGGTATTAAATAGTTAAAAACTAATATTTTTTTAACGTCGTGTTTTCTGAAGTAAAGTTATATCTATACGTTTGAATGCTGATTCTGATAACGCATTTAACGGGTGTGACTTTGACTTTGTTACATGTTGTATATCTGATAAACAGCAGCGCATGCACTGCTGTGCTCCGGTTTGAAGCGTATATAATCTGTTCGCTTAGATACAGTCGCTTTGTGTCGCGCCGCCTTGGCACGTGCCGCATCTTGTCAAAGGTACACCGACAGGAAAATTTTGCATTTTAAAACTAAGCGCCGTTCTTTGCTACCTAACTTGTGTTTATTATTTATATTAGTATTTTATTACAATAAGCATAAGAATAAAATATAATACTATTTAATTCTTAGAATGGAAAAACAGTTATTTAACAAACATAATAAAATAAAAAGAAAATAATAAGTTCGCCTCCGGGTGTACCGACAATATCTTAGCAAACAGACTATACACAACCATTATAATTACAAGCCGTGATGCATTCCATATCCATATCTTGTGAGATGACAATGCATCTGTAGTTTTCTTTGTATGAAATTGGCTGCAGGCATCCATAGACTTAAGTATCTTACTTACCATCAGGTGGCTGTAAGTTCGTTTACTAGTTCAGTTTAAAAAAAAGTTGGAACGAGCCTCAGCAAAACTTTTCAAACAACTGTGACGCTTCATAATTATTATTAATAAATGATAAGTAAATTCATTTTAAAGACATTTAAAAATGTCTTAGAAATTATATTTTAAATATTTAAAGTGCATTAATAAACACAAAATTTAAATATATTCGTTTCGAATATTGAATATTATAGTACCTATAGTAAACGCATAAAATTGTCTTTTAAGTACTCTAAATGTAATAAAAACTCTGCTTAAAATATTGAAATTGTAAATAATATAAGTACAAGTCGATTATATTGCAATAATAAAGATAAATAACATTTGTAATACAATTGATAAAATGGATCAAAAATTTTCTAAGTGTGTTGTAAGGGGACGCCATTCGTATGATAGTTGCATTGATGCTTACTGCTACTTGCGATATTTCGTCTTGTGATGGATCTGCGGGTGTGCTGCGCCTGATCCGACGCATCTTGTGGTTCTGGTCGATGGAGGTATGTGAGTGGTGAAGTCTGCCGGACTGTATGGGGGACCTTGGGATTGTGTAAGCCAACTATAGTCGTATTGATGCTTGTTGCGTTCTGCAGCATTGCGTCTCTGCGATGGTTGTTTGGCGGGTCGCTATTCTCAATGGCGCTCTCTGCGTCTTGGTTTGACTAACCACCTAAGTATCTTTGCCCAAGTCGTGTCCCTTCATTACGGGGTTGCAGACTGTCTGACCTCCATGATGTTTTATATAACAACATAATAATATATCTCAGTAACGTTCCCACCTTTGAATGATTGAAGGCAACTTGTTGGTGGGTGAGAAAAACATGATCGAGAAATGCATATACTCAACGTCAGTGACACAAACCGTTTCTGATGGCGAATTATTATTACTATTATCTTATAACTGCCTATTGGCCTATATCTTGTATTGGTTGGTGGAGCATATGTGTCGACCTCATGCGGGTAGTAGCTGGAGGGAGAATCTGAGGAGGCTCTCAAGGCTGTGGCCGAAAGCCGCGCAACGTGGGACCCCATTCCCTTGAGGTGAGCGAGAGACTCATGACACGCTCTGCGGGGCCATGCTGACCATGCAATTGGTGGTGATGCCTTACACTTACATCACGTCTGCAGGTACGGCGGTCTGGCAGGTGGTGGCGCTTACGGAGGGCTTTTTATGGCCAGTGTGCCTATTGTTGCCTAACACGTGTGACGTACATTCACTGTGGCTGGATTTGATCGTACTCTGTATGGTGTTCACACGCATTGACATGCGCGACTACGGTCGATGTTTGTACTTACGCATTACCAAGGGGCCAAGCCCTCTTTTACTGGCTCGCCAGTTATTTTGCTGTGGAATACGGTCCAGTTCCCAACTTAACGTTCCCTTCAGGGGGAGCGCGTTAAATGGTTAGCGCTCACCGCGCACGGCGTGTGTCGAGCCGTGTGCCTCCCCCACATTATTTTAAATGTGGGAGAACGAATCCCTTGTATCTGGTATTTGATATAAATATCGTGAGCCTTTTCCAAGCGGGAAGGGATTAATTAATAAGGAATTGACTGTTGTGAACCAGAAACAAGTGGAATAGGGACGATTCATTGTTTTTAATTATTTTTTTGAGCTCTGTCTTCGTGAACGGGGTTCTTTAGCTTATAAGACGCTACCAACAGCTTTCGATTGCTTGTGAATATTCATTCTTCCAAGAAACACCCAAAACAACTAAGTTAATAAGCAAACACAACTTAAATGAGGGTCCTACGGCCTATATTTAAACCTTTAGAAAGATCAATATATGGTAAATACCTGGTCACGTAAATTTGATATATCTATAAATCTTATAGATACAGATTCTAAAGAAAGACAAAAATATGTATAGAGGGGGGTGGGAGTCGTTACACTATGTTAGAACTCGAATTTCCAAATTCAAGTATCATAAACGACATTTCTGTTCCCCCGTAGCAGACTTCGCTCTAATCTCTTCCCAAACGTATTAAACAGAGATTATTTAACCGAACTTTGTGACATTACCTTTTTAATGTTACATCATGATTTGAATGGCTTCCGTTGGAAGCAGGGCTGCAAACACTGTATCTTAAATAGAATCAGGCGTTACTTTGCGGAAATCCAATTGAAGAAATTTACATTGCCTATATCCGCTCAATAAAATAAAATTATGTGTTTACCTAGTTTGAAGAGCATCTCCCGCTTTCCCTTAATTGCGTGTACTATCCTAGGCTTGAGCAAAAAATATCGATATATCGAAATATCGATTTCTACGTGGTAGAGCTATGCTGCAGCTATATTATGGTTGTAGCACGAATAGGTCGGCTCGAACGGGGAAGGACCACGCTCTCACAGAAAACCAGCGTAAAATAGCAGCTTAACGCTGCTGTGTTTCGTATGGTGAGTGTGGAGAACCGGAGACCCTTTTTACTGGCAAAGAGGCATTCCATCTTAGCCCTCACGGGTGACAACGCATCTGCATCTTGAGTCTTTATTGAGGATAGATGTAGATGTGTATGGGCCACAGTAACCACTTACCATCAGGTGGACTGTGTGCTCGTTTGTCACCCGATCCTATAAAAAAATCGATATTTTCTCATAAAAATATCGATATATAGCGTCGATATTTTTAGTTGCGATATAAAAGAAACAGAAACTGAGACTTTTTTATTGAGTATTGGTTATAAATAATACTTATTAAAAGTCACTATTTTGTTTAATTACCACTGGTTAGAAAAAGTCAGTCCTGGGAAGAACCAGCAAGAAACCCAGCGGGACCTTTTTTTAAAAATAACAGCTTACAATCATGTATGTTACACAAATTAACAACACAACAAATTAGAAATAGCTTGGTAGCGATCACCTCATTCCTAGGGGTTATTATCATACATAAATTCTTTAATATTATAATAACCCTTTTTATACAAACATAGTTTAATAAAGTTTTTGGATTTTGAGCAGGTCAAATTTTGTATATTTTCTGGAATTTTGTTGTAAAAGCGTATAAATCGCCCCAAGAATGAATTACTGACTCGATGGAGTCGAGCAACTGGTACTACTAGCTTGTGTCTGTTCCTAGTATTTACAGAATGAATATCACTTATTTTTGTAATACTACTTTTATTTCTGTCTACATACATTACATTTTCATAAATGTATTGAGGGGCCAAAGTTAATACATGAATTTCCTTAAATTTTTGTCGCAGCGACTCTTTAGGCCTTAAATTGCTCTTATGGCCCTCTTCTGTAAAACAAAAATGATTTCAATGAAGCAAATACAAAGAGGAGACGTTTTAATTAAATTTCACTATGTAACAACGCGTGACAATTTGCGGGGTGAGGGGATGCAAAGCCCCGCCCACTTTACGCTATCTACATCTACCGATAAATAGTAAAACTACTCGAACCGTTCCATATCGATGTTGCAATGTAGTTTAGCTACCTTGACGGTAGATGGCGGCCTGTTCACAAAATGATTATAAACTATAAAAATAATATTTTGGCGATTAAAATTTCTTTATGACAAAACAAATTTCAGCACCTTCGTATGATTATTTTATCTGAGCTCTACGTACCTTTATATTTTTAGTTCACATGACACAAAGTGTCGCCATCTAGTGTCAAATATATTTAATTATATTTGAAAGCCGACGCAAAGAGAATTTTCTAGAACTATTTTAATAAATTAGGTGTAAAATTATTTACAAATGAAATGTGATGCCATCCATAACACCAGAGCGTCTATCTGAGTAGTTTTTACACGATAAAACACAACACTTCATCCTTTTCTTCTTAATACTAGGAAAATACACCGATTTGCGATTTTCAACACATAAGCGCACAGGACGAATGCTGACAGTATACTAACTAAAGCCACGCCCACTATTATGACGTCAGGACCTACTTAGAATCACAGTGCACAGTTGCTTATGCCGTCTCCTCTTTGTATTTGCTTCATGATAATTTCAGTGTCAACTGCGTGTCCCCATAGTAAAATACCATACGACATTATGCTATGGAAATAGCTAAAGTAAACTAGTCTAGCTGTTTCAGCACTGGTAAGACTTCTAATCTTTTTTACAGCATAATATGCTGTAGAACTCCATTGAAGCTTCGCGTCTAGTGTGATTCCGAGAAAAATGGTGTTATCTACAAGGCTCAGTTTCTCTCCATTTAAAATTACAATAGTATTTGTTTGACATGTGGAGTCATGAATTTCATACATTTCATTTTAGTGCCATTTAAATGCAAATTATTAACATTGAACCAATTTACTAATTCAGATTTACTTCGTCATATTTTAGTAATTCTCGTCTTAATTTGAAAATTAAAGAAGTGTCATCTGCAAATAATACCATATCATGGTTATCCCCTACTATGTAAGGTAAGTCATTAATGTATACAAGAAACAGAAAGGGGTTGAGAATTGAGCCTTGAGGCACGCTCATTTGTACCATCGACCCGGAAGAGCTCATACTGACAACCTTTTGCGTTCTCTTACTTAAATATGAAATAATTAATTTAAGAGAATCACTTCTTACACCTTAGTGTTGAAGTTTCCTGATTAATGTTTCATGGTGAACATAATCGAAGGCCTTGGATAGGTCACAAAATATACCCAAAGCATCCTGTGAATTCTCCCATGCATTAAAGATATATTTAATCAGCTCAACACCGGCATCAGTTGTCGAGCGACCCCTTGTGAAACCAAATTGATTTTTTTGAAGTAAATTATTTATATTAAAGAAATTTATATATCAAGAATAATTTTTTCAAAAATCTTGTTGGTAGTACAGAAATAGGTCTAAAATTGGCGAGGTCTAATGTACTACCAGTTTTAAATAAAAGTATTACTTTACTATGCTTCATTAAATCAGGAAACACACCAGATTCGATACTAGTATTAAAAATAATAGCTAAATGAGGCGCGATTGTATCTATTATAGACGCAATAACTTTAACGGAAATCCCCCACAGATCCGAAGTTTTTTTAACATCAATAGTTTTAAAATATTTTACAATATCTCTTGATGATACTTTATGAAATGTAAAATTCTTTGTACACGCATTTACATTTTGTTTAAGTAATGATTCGGCGACGGCAGGAGAAGAATTCAGTGACTTAGTGGTTAATATCGGAATATCAGTAAAATATTTCTCAAAAACCATTGCTACGTCCTGATCTGATTCAGTTAATTTGTTGTTAACACTTAACTGGTAGTTTGAATTGCGAGAATTGATCTTACTAAATGATATATCGATATATATTGTAGAGTATCGAATTCGTATCAATTTCGATATATTTTAAAATGTAACAAAAGGAGCTACAAAAGCATTTATGCGTGGTTGTCGTTTTTTTTGTCGTCAACCGTCAGTAATATAAAATTTTGGGCCTTATCCTTACATTATGCAATTGATAACGATATGTCTATATATCGATATTTATCACACGATATAAAATATCGATACTCTTTAAAAATATCGTTTTGATAAATATCGATATATATTTCCCTTGCCCATCCCTACACTATCCCCGTCACCACTAATTCGAGCACACTATTCCCACCACCACTACACTAGGAAAAACACACCACCGTCGATAATATGACACGTTACTTTATTTTATTGAGCGGATATAGGCAAAGTAAATTTTTCCAACTTCAACACTGTATCTGTAAAGGACCTTTTGTATCAGCTCAACAGCAGTCCACTGCTGGACATGGCACCCTCTGAAGAGAGGATTTGCTTTAGTGCCAAACTTGGCAGGCGGATTGGCAAGACGTCTAATACATATGACGCCGGTTTGGGGATTTAATCTTGGGTATAAATGGGTTGGATTTACAGTATTTGTAACATATCACAATATAATTTTAACACACAAGGTCGCATGTAACACACTGGTAATATTTTCTTCTTACTGTTTCTTTTTTTTGAGGCTAAACCCAAGGAATTTACCACTAGCTGGTAAGCGGCGAATTGCTGCCGCAGAAGAAATAATTGTGGAAACATCGTTTTAAATTTTCCACCGACTTCAAAAAGGAGATTGTACTCAATTCGACTGTATGTATTTTTTATGTGTGTTACCTCATAACTTTTTACTGGGTAAACCGATTTCTATTATTCTTTTTTATTTGAAAGCTAGTGCTTCACATGTAGTCCCATACAAATTTGATAAAGGTTTGACCAATAGTTTTTCAGTTATTCTTAATAATTTTTATCGAAGTCGGTTGAACATTTTTTTTAATTTTAAATGATTAATGGTAAATGGTGTATTGTTCATTTAAGTTGAAAGATATATAATTTTGAAATAAATTTGTCGGTACGATACGCGCGCCGCCTACTGTAGGTTAATTGTACTATGCCTAACCTTCGCCCAAGTGCAAGCAATAAGTTGACAAAGTTTTACCGTAATCTGATGAACGGTATGGTAGCGAATAAAATACGAAGAAACAAACATAAATTTTTATATATTAGGCTAAAGTAGTAACTGGAAAGTGCATTTGAAGGGCACAGGAAAAGAAGGAGCTCATTAACATTCTCATTGTTTCGAGTAATTAAAGAATTAAACCTAAAATTTCAATTTTTACACTTACAACTCTACTAGAATATGATTTGTACCCATATAAAAAAGGAACAGTGTATATTTAACATAATATATTGTTATTTTACAAGATCGGGTTGGTAAATAAACAATAGTTTGTAATTTAATTACCTAACTCCCAAATGTAAAAGGCAAGAAGGTGCTCATTGACACAATGATCTCCTTTTTACATTTTACAAATTAATTGTGATCATAAACAATGTCTAATTACATAAACACGCTAATGAAATAAAATACATGTTAATTAGCATGACATTTATTTGTGGGGTAAGTTAATATATTCGGGTAAAATTAATTTTAAAGATGAAAAAAGAACCGGGGCCGTACAAACAGCAGTAACGGCAGAAAATGTATGAACTACTGAAATGTTGGAATAAAATAAAATTGAATTGAATAGAATAATTTTTTATTCAATATAGATTACATGTGTAATTTTTATTGAAAGTCATTTTTTTACTTTACCACTGGTTCGAAAAAAAACCTCTGTCCTGGGAAGAACCAGCAAGAAACCCTGCGGGACTTTATTTTTAAAGCAAACCTTACAATAATGGTTGTACAAACTATATATTATTTGGTGCGAGAAGACCCACTAATCACATATACGGACATCGAAAAGATTGTAGGCATTAGTTCGAGCAGCATTCATACCATCCTACATCAACATCTTGAAGTGAGGAAGCTTTGTTGTCGATGGATCCCTCGTTTGCTCTTCGAAAGCGAAAAACAGCGGCATGGCACCAAGCGACTCCTGTCGAACTCCTGTCGTTGGTGCCATGAAATGCGTCTAAGTTTTGAAAACGGGGCATCTAGGCGTGTTTCAGGCGTTACTGGTGACGAGACATAGATCTATCAATATGATCCGGAAAATAAAAGGCAATCATCGGTATAGGTCTACTCAGAAGGACAGTTACTGACAATACTGCAAAGACCTCGCAACGTCGGCAAAAAAATGGTGGCTAGTTTTTTTCGCTGAGTGGACATTTATCGACGTCAATGCTGGAAAATTGTAGGTCAGTCAATTCTGAATGGTATACTACAGTTACATTGCCCAAATCTTTTCAAGCTGTGCGGGAGAGAAGACCAAAGACTGGACTTCGGAAAATCATGCTGCATCACGATAACGCCTCTTCACATACCTCCCTTAGAACAAAAGCATTTATTGAGGAATCTGGTGATGAAGCCGTGGCTGCCTACGAAGAAGCGATTTCCGACCTGTCAGATCAAGACTGACAAAAGTGTTTTCAGAGTTGACTTAGGCGAATGGAACTTTGTATAGACCATGATGGAGAATATTTTGAAAAGATGTAAAATAAATATTAATAATATCTAGAATACTTTTCGTATATCTTAAAACTTATTGAGTGTCCTACGTATTATTGCCCATTTTGAGATAAATAAGAAAAAACGTGTAAAAACCTAACGTACACTAAAGGAGTCGTAAAATTTATGCAAGGAAGCTTATCTGGCAGCTGTCATTTGTATGACAAAATAATACAGATGGCCGACTATGAGCGCGTTTTCTGTTACAATCGCTGCGATCAGCCCGTTCTAGCGTGGTTTCATAGACAAGGCCTTCGACTGTGTTCACCATGAGATATTAATCAGGAAGCTACAGTACTATGGTGTCAAGAACACAGCGCTTAAACTTATTGTTTCATATTTAAGTAATAGAAAACAGAAGGTTATTATCAATGGTAAAAGTTCTTCCGGGTCACCTGTACTAATGGGTGTTCCTCAGGGCTCGATTCTCGGCCCATTCCTGTTTCTGGTGTATATTAATGACTTACCTCATCTTGTAGGGGTTAGTCATGACATAGTATTATTTGCTGATGATACTTCCTTGATTTTTAAACTTAAACGTCAATCATTTAAATGTGACGAAGTGAATAATGCTATATCAAAATTAGTGCATTGGTTTAACGTTAATAATCTGCATTTGAACGGAAATAAAACTAATTGTGTTAAATTTACAACAACGAATGTTAAAAATCTTAATACCAATGTGTTTTTAAATGGGCAGGAATTGAGCCCTGTTGTATCCACTGTTTTTCTTGGCATCACTCTTGACGCAAAGCTACTGTGGGGCCCCCATATATCCAAATTAGCAAGCACACTAAGTTCTGCAGCCTATGCTGTAAAAAAGATTAGAGGTCTCACTAGTGTCGAGACAGCTAGATTAGTTTATTTTAGTTATTTTCATAGCATAATGTCTTATGGGATTTTGCTATGGGGAAATGCGGCTGATTCAGAAACTATTTTTGTTTTACAGAAGAGGGCCATTAGAGCTATTTACAATCTAAAACCGAGAGAGTCCCTTAGAGATAAATTTAAAGAAATTAATATATTAACTTTGGCCTCTCAGTATATTTACGAAAATTTAATGTATGTTCACAAAAACAAAGATAATTTTAGTAAAAGAAGTGATATACATTCTGTAAACACTAGGAACAAACACAAGCTAGTGATACCAGTTTCTCGACTCCATAGAGTCAGTAATTCATTCTTGGGGCAATGTATACGCTATTACAACAAGGTCCCGGAAAGTGTACAGGTTCTCTCTATTACCAAGTTTAAATGTTTTATTAAGCTGAAACTGTATAAAAAGGGTTATTATAGTATAAATGAATACATGGTTGATAATAACCCCTGGGAATGAGGTGATCGCTTCCAAGCAGTTTCTAAAATAAATTTTGTAAATAGTTCGTAATCATTTATATTGTAAAATTTATTTAAAAAAAAAGTCCCGCTGGGTTTCTTGCTGGTTCTTCCCAGGACAGAGGGTATTTTCGAACCAGTAGTAAAGTAAAAAATGACTTTCAATAAGAATTACACATGTAATGTATATTGAATAAAAAATATTCTATTCTATTCTATTCTAAATGGGCACCTTTTTACGCGGTATAGAATGCAATGAGCGCGTTTTATCCTAAAGTACAATTTTTTTCAATTCAATTTACACAAAATCAGCGCCTTTTATCGTGTTTAAAATAACGTGCTCTGATTGGCCATAGAGAACGAAGTAAAACGGTATAGTTCATTCCAAAAACGTAAAATTGTCAATGAGCTCATTTTTTCCCCGTGCCCTTCATTTGGTATCATATATTATAAGTCGTTAAGTTTAGGGTTGTAAGATCGATATTAGACTGTCTTGTTTGACGAGAAACGCGGTCCGAGGAAGTTCTCGCTTCCTTTCTAAGTAGTACCACGGAAAGAAACATACTAACTCGGTAAAGTTATTTATAAATTTTTATGAGGTATTAAAATAAAATCAATTAGCTGTATATTATATTATTCTTGTTTTCTAATTTATTTTTATTTATTTATTTATTTCTTCATAATTCTTCTTTAAACTCAAAAAGATTTCTTGAATTTTATATTATAGGCAGAATATCACATTTAAAAAAAAGAGGGCATCCATGAATTTTTCTGCCATAAGGACGCCGCCACTAGAAAGTGAGATTATTTGACAAGATTTCTTAGCGGGGAAGTTAATTTGTTCGGAAAATGTATAGGTTGTTGTTTATTTTTGTACGATTACCTATATTTTATATTAATAACATTAAAAAAAATAAACCAAACCATAGATATTCATAAAAATGGAAATATTAAAAAAAAAACGTTAAAAATGTGCAAAAAAATTAAAGAGCAAACCGATGAGGCATTGTTTTGTGTATTAATTAATATAATACTCCAGAAACTGATAAACTTTTATTAAAAAACGTCTTGTCAATTAGATTACATTGTGTAACAAAAAACTTTACCTCAGTGTCAACTAGCGACATCTCGTGACCAGAAAATTATTAGCCCTCATTACTCTAAGAGCTAAACCAAAATGGTTGACATTAAACTGACACTTGACAGGTGTTGTAGTCATAAGTATGGAGTGTAGAGTAGAAGGAGAACCATCTTATAAGGTGCGAAAGTTGAAAAAGTGTCCCAATATATACTGAAAATAGAGGTTCCAAAACCTACCACAATAGCGCTGGCGTCTGAAAAACTACGATATGAAGATAGCTGTTGTAGACGGAGTGAAGTCAGCTAAATACAAATATTTAAAAAATTTCATGACTATAGTAGTTAGTAAAATGTCAGTAGACAAAAACTCAACTATTTACGTAGTACAAAACCAAGCGGATTGGTTGGTCCTTGTTTATTTCTCCGTCTTAATCTAATTAATTTTGGCGCTTTTTTTTAAATTTATCCTATGCTACTGCAGCGCCACCCTTATTGGACGCGTTTTTAGGGACACTTTTCTTATATAGAGATGGTCCTCCTCATACTCTACACTCCATAGTCATAAGAATCCTATGGGCTATGGTGCTGCCATCGTAAAACTCAGTTTTAGTGTGGTTATTGTTCGAGACGGCCAAAATGACTGTTCACAACGGCAAAAATGACTTTAAACGAGAAAGTGATTAAGGAATATTTATTTGTTTAAAAAATGAAAATACGGAAAAATTTACTAAATAATGTATTAAATATAGTTTTACCATGTATTTACAACTCTCAATATGTTTGTATAGAAGGTCGATTTGACAATAGTTAATATAAACAACTTTATTTTGTTTAAGAAAATATCGACCAATCACAGCGCGCCGCGCTATAGAACTTTCTGGAAATTTAAATTAACTGCGTAATAGTTTTAAGCAAAAAATTAATGAGAATAATTTTATGTGTGAAAAGAGTTGTAAATATGGTATTTAGTTAGCATATGATGTATAGATCGTTATAATAAAGAAACATTTTGTATAATTAAGCACGATTTAAAAGTTATAGGATAATTAAAGAATTAATATGACCAATTAGTGTAAAAGTTTAGGACATTTCAATGAATAACTTTGTTAAATGTAAATATATTAATTATCCTTTATCGCATACTAATGTAGAACAAAAATGTCTATTTAATGATGTATAGCATGTTAGAGTTAAGATTTGTATTATATAGAAAAGTTGCAATTTGTGCCATTTGCATTAAAGAAAAATGATTGAAAATAAAGAGGCAAATGGGAATTGGCAAGCGGCTCTCTATAGAGTATAGCCGAAGTCTACCTTATGGGGGCAAATCATAGTAACATTGTAGTAGGAAGAACTACCAGTAACAAGCAGCAGTATCCGGTAGTAGCTGAAGTGACTAGTAGCAGAACACAGTGAAAAGTTAAAGTGAAATAGAAAAGTTTAGCTAGCCGAAAAAGGTCGTAACTGAAAAATCGCAGTTACACATAGTCGGAAAAAGTGGCAACTGAAAATTCTCAGTTGCACATAGAAAAATAGTGTCAGCTAGCCAAAAATAGTGGTAACTGATATTCGCAGTTACATATAGTGAAAAAGTGTTGGCTAGCTGAAATAAGTGGTAACGGAAATTTCGCCGTTACATTTCGTGAAAAGTGTTAGCTAGACGGAAAAAGTGGTAACTGATATTCGCAGTTACAAAAGTGTTTAAATTCAACTAATTTTAGTTGATTAATAGCTGCTAGTCAGTAGTGTTAGAAAACCAGCTGCTACCAATAGAAATTTTGGATACTACCAATAGAAATTTGTTACTTTCAATAGATATTTAAAATTACCAATAGAAATTGTAGAGAATACCAATAGAAACTTGTTACTGCCAATAGAAATTTGATATTACCAACAGATATTTTAAAAATACGAATAGAAATTTTAATATTACTGTGTGTTTAATTAAATCTGTGTTTTAAAATATATAGTGAACAATCATAGTTGAAAAATAGTGATAAATAAATAACAGTGTAAAATCTCGCGACAAATTAATTAGTCGATCCGCTGGCCACTCCCTTGCTATTTTAATTTACAAATCGTGCATTTTAATTTTGAACCTCAGTCCACAGTTTATCCGCAGCAACCAAAGAGACGGCAGTGAAAGACGGCAGTTGGAGGAGTCTGGAACCTACAGGTGTAGGACGTGAGCGACTCGCGGGGTATCTCCGACAACATTTACTCCGGAGAGTTACGCCCGTCCGGCACATTTTATGGTCCTTCGAGCCGGATTCTTCCACCTGTACTGCCGGCTGGACCATTTTATGGTCCTTCGAGCCGGATACTTCCACCTGTACTGCCGGCTGGACCATTTTATGGTCCTTCGAGCAGGATCCTTCCGATTGAACTGCCAGCCGGACCATTTTATGGTCCTTTGAGCCGAATCATCCGTATACACCGGACCACATACGCTGGTCATTCGAACGGGATTCGTCAATCCGTTAGTATTTCGGAACCGGGTAAATAATCACTACCGTTTTAAAGTTGCTGAAATTTCAGAATCAAGATGCCGATCACTCGTTCGCAAGGAAGGGGAACCATGGCGTGGACTGTCGGTCTGGATGATGGACCGTCGGACAATACCGACACCGTCCGCCACTAGATGCCACCACGCTCACCATCCACAACAGAAGGCGCTGAGGCGCCAGCTTGCCCCCGCGATGGGGGGGTACTCCTGCCTGTGCCAGCCGTTGTTAAAGCCGGTACACCGAAGCAGAGAGAACAGATAGCTTGCCCCTGC
Source organism: Parnassius mnemosyne (assembly GCA_963668995.1). Taxonomy (NCBI): domain Eukaryota; kingdom Metazoa; phylum Arthropoda; class Insecta; order Lepidoptera; family Papilionidae; genus Parnassius; species Parnassius mnemosyne. The sequence goes on along the minus strand of CAVLGL010000082.1, from coordinate 4,639,938 downwards.
GATGGGGGGGTACACCTGCCAGTGCCAGCCGTTGTTAAAGCTGGTACACCGAAGCAGAGGAAACAAATAGAAGGCAACGATGACATTCGCTGTGCATCACCGCCAACAGCCCGGGTATATTCCCGCGCCGAAGAGCCACCAAGGGGCCACACCGATAAAAGTACAAGGTCAAAGAAGACCACTCGGCCCAATAAAAAGGTTTTGAAGGCTCGTGAGGAAGTGCTGAGAATAAAATTGGAACTCGCACAGATCTCATTACAAATGGCTGAAGAAGATGATGAATCGGACGACTATGATGAGGATGGTCACTCCAAAAGTGAGTATGTCCGATCTTGGCCCGAAAATTCTGTAGCCAAACAAAAGCCAACGCAAGGCGCAACCACCGGTGGGGAGGCCCCACTTAATAAAAACATCACAAAGCCACCCCCGGAGGTTGTCGACCTCAGTGAGCCGCCGATGAAGCTCACAAACAAGGATTCGAAGGTTGATGAAGAAAGGGAGCTCCTACCTGCTGTATCAGAGCTCACCTACCAGGATCCCAATGCTGAAAATATACCGAAGAGTCCCGTACCTCAGAAGGCTTGCCAGGACTCCAAGGTTGATGAAGACAGGGGGCTCCTACCTGCTGTATCAGAGCCCGCCTACCAGGATCCCCAACCGGAAGAAGCAACCAAGAATCCCATAATAAAAAGACCTAACCAGGCACCTGTCAGCAATGAAGACAGGGTGCTCCGACCATTCATATCGGAGCTCACGTCCGCTATAGCCGCACTCGCTGATAAACCAAAACCAGAGAGTGCATCGTCAAATACTTTCGCAGCATCAAAAGCGATAATGACACTGCCGAGCTTTAGCGGAGCACATACTGAATGGCTTTCGTTCCGTGCCATTTATGAAACAACCCGAGGCTACTTCAATGACATAGAAAATACTGCTAGACTACGAAGAAGTCTACAAGGAAGAGCCTTGGAAACAGTTAGTTCGGAACTCATCGGGCATGTTAAACCAGATGAGATTATGCGAGAACTGGAGCTACAATTTGGGCGTCCAGATTCAATCGCGCAAGCAGAAACCGATAAATTACGGGGATTGCCACGCTGTACAGAGGCACCCAGAGATATTTGTACATTCGCGAGCAAAGTGAGGGGAAGCGTCGTCACACTTCGAGCACTCAAGCGAGACCATTACCTCGTTAACGCAGAGCTGCTACGACACCTCACAGACAAACTGCCAAACTCTATACGCGCGCAGTGGTATAGAATTTATACAGAAAAGTATGACTCAAGACCAGACCTCGGTTCCTTCAGTGAATTTATCACCGAACAAGCTCGCTACTGTAGTGCATTTGCGCCTCCTGAGATCATAAGCGGAGCGCAAAATAATCGTCCAGTGCATAGGACGCACACGGCTACCACTAAGCCGTCTCCGAAATGCAGTGTGTGCGAAAAAGAGGGTCATTACGGATCCGACTGCAACAAGTTTAAAGAGGCAGATATTGATAAAAGATGGCAACTCGCCAAGCAAAGGAATTTATGTTTCCGGTGTCTGCGTTATAGAAGTCAGACACACAGATGCAAAACCACGAAGTGTGGAATAAAAGGATGCAACGCGACACACAATCGACTCCTTCATAATAATAGAAAGGAAAAGACAGAGGGCCCACTAAAAGAACCTCAAGAGACAGTGGCAAACTCATTCGCTGTATCAAAGCATCAAGCTTACTTGAAGATAATTCCAGTTCGAGTAATTGGACCGGCGGGAGCAATAAACACACACGCTCTGCTGGATGATGGGTCGACAGTCTCGTTAATGGATCAAGAGATTGCCGATCAAATTGGAGCTAAAGAGCGGTTGGACCCATTCAAGATCACAGCTATCGGGAACACTACCCTCGATTCGCCGGACTCCCAAAGAGTCAAAGTGTCACTAAAGAGTCTCCATAGAAAAAGGGTGCCATTCAGAGCACGCACGGTCGCCAGCCTAAACTTGGGGCCGCAGACTGTGCGTGCAACAGACATAGAAAATTGTAAGCATTTGAAAGGCTTAAAGGATCAATTGACATATGATTCAGGCAACCCTAGGATCCTGATAGGACAAGACAACTGGAGACTCTTAATAGCCACACAAGTACGCAGAGGTCCACCACACCAGCCAATAGCCTCGCTCACAGAACTGGGATGGGTGCTACACGGGGCGCACACTAAAGCCCCGCATCAGCGCGTCCACACGGCCAACGAGCTGTACACGAGCGAGGAGAATATAAATGACCAACTCCGCGAATACTTCGCGCTGGAATCTTTAATGATAAATCCGAGAAAACCAGATTCCGATCCAGAGAAGCAAGCCGAAGAAATACTAAATAGCAGCACCCGTCAGTTGGAAGACGGGCACATAGAAACAGCGCTTCTATGGAAAAAGAAAAACATCGAAATGCCTGGAAATTATGAAACGGCGATAAACAGGCTCGTTTCTATCGAGAAAAAACTAGATCGAAACGAAGAGCTAAAGCAGAAGTACAACGAAGAAATGAATTCCCTGATACAAAAGGGATACGCCGAAATAGCGCCAAAGAATAGTACACCAGGAAAGACATGGTATCTACCTCATTTCGATGTCCATAATCCGATGAAACCAGAAAAGTTTCGCATAGTACACGATGCCGCAGCCAAAACAAAAGGAATGGCATTGAATGATTTCCTGCTCACGGGTCCAGACTTACTACAGTCATTACCAGGAGTCATGATGCGCTTTCGCCGACACAATGTTGCTGTCTCCGCGGACATAGCGGAAATGTTCATGCAAATCAAAGTGAGACCCGAAGACAGAGATGCCTCGAGATATCTCTGGAGAGGAGATCAACGCAATGAGGCTCCACAACAATACAGAATGACGTCGATCATATTCGGTGCAGCTAGTTCACCCTGCACAGCGATATTCGCAAAAAACTGGAACGCCAAAAGGTATATAAAAAAATATCCAGAAGCCGTAGAAGCTATCATCCAAAACCACTACATGGATGATTATCTGGATAGTTTCCAGTCCCTGGAAGATGCAATGCGGATATCGAAGGAAGTACGCGATATACATAAAAACGCGCACTTCACATTGAGAAAATGGGTTTCCAATGCGCCAGAAATCGTAAAAGAATTAGAACCTGACAACGAAACAACCGAGTCAGTCAAACTGGGCGACAAGGGAACCGAGGAAAAAATACTCGGTTTAATTTGGAAACCGAGTACCGATCAGCTGAGCTTCAACCTAAAGCTCGCTCGACTCCCGGACAATTTGCTGCAGAAAAAACCAACAAAGAGGGAAGCGTTGAAAATAGTGATGTCGCTGTATGACCCTCTCGGCCTCGCCTCCCCAGTTACGATACGCGCCAAGCAAATACTGCAGGAAGCGTGGAGACGAGGAACAGACTGGGACCAGGAGTTGGACGAGGACCTGAGTAACCATTGGTCCACATGGATCCAACACCTGGAACGTTTCAAAACAGTAAGCATACCAAGATGCTACCCGGGATACAGCGACGCACGCTCCCTCCAAGTGCACGTATTTTCAGATGCCAGTGAAAGCGCCTACGCAACGGCAGTTTACTGGAGAGCAACGACACCCGATGGGCAAGTGTACGTGAGCCTCGTCATGGCCAAAGCGAAGGTAGCTCCGCTCAAGGTAACATCCATACCTCGCCTTGAGTTACAAGCCGCCGTGATGGGAAGTCGCGTAGTTGCGGCTGTCATCCAGGAGCATCACGTAAAGCCCGAAGCTGTCACTTATTGGACTGACAGCAAAACTGTCCTCACCTGGATAAAGAAAGGTTCCAGGAGCTACAAACCTTTTGTAGCACATCGAATAGCAGCAATAGAGGACAATAGTAAAGTGGACGACTGGCGCTGGGTACCCACAAAATTGAATATAGCTGACACCGCTACGAGGGACGTACCACCCAATTTCGACTCTAACCACGAGTGGTACAGTGGCCCATCATTTCTATACAAAGAACCGTCAGCATGGCCAACAGAACGACCCACGTCATCCGAACCTACTGGTGAAGAAAGATCTCTCACCATCACAGAAAGATATAGAGCTCCGCTATATAAAGAGGCCATTCCCGATCCGACGAAATTTTCGAAATGGGAACGCTTAGTGCGAGCTACGGCCAGAGTGCTTCAATTCATAACACTCTGCCACAAAACAACCGACAGGACCTTTTATAAAAGGACAAAAAAAAATAGAGAGGAAGACCCCGACTGGAGGAGATCGAAGTGCAATCCGCGACGTCTCGCGCAGCCTCCCAGTCAGGTGAAAAGCAAAGATGTAAACAAATACATCACACTGGAGGCCGAATATATAAGAAAGGCCGAAAAGCTCCTGGTACATGTCATCCAGGAAGACTCCTTCACACAAGAGATAGCCGATCTCCGTAACGATAAGAGGGTCGCCCATGATAGCCGCCTACGACCACTACAGATACAATTGAAAGACGGGATCATTGCGCTACGAAGTCGAATAGCCGCTGTAAAAGGAGTCTCTGAAGATATGAAAGGGCCAGCTATATTGGATGGTGATCATCACATCACCCAATTGTATATTGATTGGACGCATCGTAGCCTGCATCATTGCGGGACCGAACCAACCATCAACGAGGTTCGACAGCATTACTGGGTAATCAGACTAAGACCCACTACTAAAAGAATAGTAAGCCAATGCGTTCAGTGCCGCATAAGAAAGGCACAACCATCCATGCCAGCCACCGGTGATCATCCCAGCACGCGTCTCGCACATCACCAGAGACCGTTCACGTTCACCGGCCTGGATAATTTTGGGCCACTCTCCGTAACAGTGGGACGTCAGCATCAGAAGAGATACGTGGCGCTCTTCACCTGCCTTACATCACGAGCTGTACATTTGGAAATTGTGAAAGATCTCAGCGCAGACTCTGCCATACTGGCATTAAGAAGATTCGCAGCGCGCCGAGGATGTCCCACCGAGATTTACTCGGACAACGGCACCAATATGCACGGTGCCGACAAGGAGCTTCGAGAGGCCTTCCGAGAAGAAGCCAGCCGACGAGGCATAGTCTGGCGATTTATAACCCCCTCCGCGCCTTTCATGGGAGGGGTGTGGGAACGGCTTGTTCGATGCGTGAAGACGGCACTATACACCGTCCTTCATGAGAGACATCCGCACGAAGATGTCTTGACCACGCTGCTCTGCGAGGTGGAATATACAGTAAACAGCAGACCATTGACTCACATCTCAGTAGACAGCAAAGACAACGAGTCCATCACTCCAAATCACTTCCTATTGGGAGGATCTGCGAGACTGCCAACACCTGGAGTTTTTAGTGAAAAAGATGCGAACAGCAAAAAACACTGGCGACGCTCCCAGATACTCGCTGACATGTTCTGGCAGCGTTGGGTCAAAGAATATCTGCCGGAACTTCAAAACCGGCGGGAGGCCCACGGTCAAGGCCCCGATCTCCAGGTGGGCGATCCAGTCCTCATAGCTGACAGCCAGTTACCTCGTAACACCTGGCCACGAGGAAGGATTGAAAACATATACCCCGGGGCGGACGGACAGATCCGCACTGTGGAGGTACGCACAGCGAATGGACTAATCAAGAGGACAACCAGAAAACTCGTGCCGCTGCCGAAGTAGAGGCAACGTCTCTCACCGAAATTATGCAGCGCCGCTGCGACGGGTCTTCGCGACGCTGCACGGTGGGAGAAATGTTCGAGACGGCCAAAATGACTGTTCACAACGGCAAAAATGACTTTAAACGAGAAAGTGATTAAGGAATATTTATTTGTTTAAAAAATGAAAATACGGAAAAATTGACTAAATAATGTATTAAATATAGTTTTACCATGTATTTACAACTCTCAATATGTTTGTATAGAAGGTCGATTTGACAATAGTTAATATAAACAACTTTATTTTGTTTAAGAAAATATCGACCAATCACAGCGCGCCGCGCTATAGAACTTTCTGGAAATTTAAATTAACTGCGTAATAGTTTTAAGCAAAAAATTAATGAGAATAATTTTATGTGTGAAAAGAGTTGTAAATATGGTATTTAGTTAGCATATGATGTATAGATCGTTATAATAAAGAAACATTTTGTATAATTAAGCACGATTTAAAAGTTATAGGATAATTAAAGAATTAATATGACCAATTAGTGTAAAAGTTTAGGACATTTCAATGAATAACTTTGTTAAATGTAAATATATTAATTATCCTTTATCGCATACTAATGTAGAACAAAAATGTCTATTTAATGATGTATAGCATGTTAGAGTTAAGATTTGTATTATATAGAAAAGTTGCAATTTGTGCCATTTGCATAAAGAAAAATGATTGAAAATAAAGAGGCAAATGGGAATTGGCAAGCGGCTCTCTATAGAGTATAGCCGAAGTCTACCTTATGGGGGCAAATCATAGTAACATTGTAGTAGGAAGAACTACCAGTAACAAGCAGCAGTATCCGGTAGTAGCTGAAGTGACTAGTAGCAGAACACAGTGAAAAGTTAAAGTGAAATAGAAAAGTTTAGCTAGCCGAAAAAGGTCGTAACTGAAAAATCGCAGTTACACATAGTCGGAAAAAGTGGCAACTGAAAATTCTCAGTTGCACATAGAAAAATAGTGTCAGCTAGCCAAAAATAGTGGTAACTGATATTCGCAGTTACATATAGTGAAAAAGTGTTGGCTAGCTGAAATAAGTGGTAACGGAAATTTCGCCGTTACATTTCGTGAAAAGTGTTAGCTAGACGGAAAAAGTGGTAACTGATATTCGCAGTTACAAAAGTGTTTAAATTCAACTAATTTTAGTTGATTAATAGCTGCTAGTCAGTAGTGTTAGAAAACCAGCTGCTACCAATAGAAATTTTGGATACTACCAATAGAAATTTGTTACTTTCAATAGATATTTAAAATTACCAATAGAAATTGTAGAGAATACCAATAGAAACTTGTTACTGCCAATAGAAATTTGATATTACCAACAGATATTTTAAAAATACGAATAGAAATTTTAATATTACTGTGTGTTTAATTAAATCTGTGTTTTAAAATATATAGTGAACAATCATAGTTGAAAAATAGTGATAAATAAATAACAGTGTAAAATCTCGCGACAAATTAATTAGTCGATCCGCTGGCCACTCCCTTGCTATTTTAATTTACAAATCGTGCATTTTAATTTTGAACCTCAGTCCACAGTTTATCCGCAGCAACCAAAGAGACGGCAGTGAAAGACGACAGTTGGAGGAGTCTGGAACCTACAGGTGTAGGACGTGAGCGACTCGCGGGGTATCTCCGACAACATTTACTCCGGAGAGTTACGCCCGTCCGGCACAGTTATCTCTAAAATAAAAATGTTACCCTGCAATACATCTAACGTAATACATGGGAAATTTAAAAGCAGTATATTTTTAATTTAGTTGTTTTGTAAGTAATTGTAATATTACGCGAGATTTTCAGACTACATACGTTTCAAAGAAAACTCCCATATAAAGAAGGTAAATAGAAATGACAACAACAGTGTATTTTTCTGTTCTATTCAAAGCATTGTCGACGGACTGCACTGGGACATATTAGTTTTGTTTGTAGCAAGAGATTAAAAGTTTCGTGAAGCATACTACTGAGTAAACTTTATACGGTACGGTGGTAGAGCCATGTTGCAACTATATTATAGTTGTAGCACGAATGGGTCTACTAAACTAAGCTCTCACAAAATACCAGCGTAAAATAGCAGGGAAATGCTGCTGTCTTTCTCTCTAGTGAGAGAGAGAGAGAAAAAAGGAGAAAGAGAGAGAGAGAGAGAGAAAGAGAGAAAAGGAGAGAGAGAGAGAGAGAAAGAGAGAGAGAAAGAGAGAGAGAGAAAGAGAGAGTAAAAAAATGGGATTATCCCAACACTTCCTTCAAGATTTTTTTAATAGAAGAGGGGCAAACGAGCATGCGTCTCACCTGCAACACCAGAATAATCGCAGATGCGTTGCCGGCCTTTTAAAAAAGAGTAGGCTCTTTTCTTGAAGGGTAGGTAGTAACGGTTCGGAAAATCGCTGGTGGTAGATGATTCCACAAGGAAGTTGTGCGAGGAAGAAAACTTCTTGCAAATCGCACAGTGGTGGACCTCCAATCATCCAGATGATACGGATGTTATTGCGAGTTTTGTCGCGATGTGCGATGGTGAAATTGAGCGGCTGGAATTTGTTCAAACAATTCCGCAGAGCACTCCTCGTGGTAGATGCGATAAAATACGCAAAGACATGCAGTGAGTTCGCAGTGCCAGTGAGTCGCGCCGATCAGAAAGAGCTCGGCCGCCAACTATTCGAACCACTCTGCGCTGAATGCGATCAAATGGAAGGAACTGGCACTGGGAAGCCCCAGCCCAGAGATGAGAACAGTATTTCATGTGTGGCCGAACCTGCGCCTTGCAAAGTTGCTGGCGGTGTGCTGGCATGAAATACTGTCCCGCTCTGTTGAGCACGCCAAGCTTTTTAGAGGCCAATTTGGCCTTCTCTCCCAAGTGACAACGAAACTACACATCATTCAATATGTCGACGCCGAGGATTCCGATACTGGCTGAGGCAACAAGGCGAGTGTCTTGAAACTAAAGAGATAAGACAAAGTTCTTTTTAGCGATAAAATTTGCACTTGTGTCTTCTAGGGACTGAATTAGACTAAATTTAGTTGTCTCCAATCCGAGACTTTGTTCAAAAAATTCTCGCCTTCAGACACAAGTTTCTTTCGGTACTCGACAACGTTTTCCCGAGAAATATTGGCACGGCCGGTGTATAAAGCATCACTTGTGCTGTCGTGTGCATAGCAATGAATGTTACCGGTTTGGAACATATCGTTGATACGCAGACGATAACAGGTGATAGCACGCAGCCTAGTGGAACGCCGTTAATAGGATTGTAATCGGAGCATGCACCGTCTACTACGACCTTGATGCTCCCATCAGCAAGAAAACTGGCGATCCAATTGCACAATTTCTCGGGAAGCCCGTAGGAAGGAAGCTTCGAAAGAACGCCTTCGCTAACTAACGGCCATGGCCTCCCGCTTGGACTTTACTGCCTCCGCTCAACTATGAGTTAGGTGAAATGCTAACAGATGGGTCGATTACCGACCGATGATGGCGAAATTCACCCAAACGTTGTATCCGTGATTGTGGCATTTTATAATTTTTTGATTCTTCATAATTTATAATGTATACTTGCGATTGTCGTCTCTTGGGGGAGCTACAGTTTCATTTGTGATTTAGATGTACACGTGTACTGGTTTCATAATATTTATTTAAATTATGAGTTTACTATCTTTAACACTGACAGGTTATGTAAGAATAACAAACATATAGGTTCTACAAGCTGCAAAAGCGTGCTGCTGTAAGAAAAAATGATTTATTGTAGAAGGAGGATGACACTGAAATTATATTTGTTTTACAGAAGAGGGCCATAAGAGCAATTTATGATTTAAAGCCTAAAGAGTCGCTGCGCCAAAAATTTAAGGAAATTAATATATTAACTTTGGCCTCTCAATACATTTATGAAAATGTAATGTACGTACACAAAAATAAAAGTAGTTTTACAAAAATAAGTGATATTCATTCTGTAAATACTAGGAACAGACACAAGCTAGTAGTACCAGTTACTCGACTCCATCGAGTCAGTAATTCATTCTTGGGGCGATGTATACACTTTTACAACACAATTCCAGAAAATATACAAAATTTGACCTGCTCAAAGTTCAAAAACTTTATTAAACTAAGTTTGTATAAAAAGGGTATTATAATATTAAGGAATTTATGGATGATAATAACCCCTGGAAATGAGGTGATCGCTACCAAGCTATTTCTAATTTGTTGTGTTGTTAATTTGTGTAACATCATGATTGTAAGCTGTTATTTAAAAAAAAAGTCCCGCTGGGTTTCTTGCTGTTTCTTCCCAGGACAGAGGTTTTTTCCGAACCAGTGGTAATCAAATCAAAGAGTGACTTTCAATAAGTATTATTTATAATCTATATTGAATAAAAAAGTTTCTGTTTCTGTTTCTGTTTCAATGTACTGGAGTACGAAGAGATACATATTGTAAACGGGATTTTCACTATTCGCACGACCTAAATCCAACTTAAAATTTGCGATAATTATCATTCCGAAATGTGAGAAAGTTTCCATGTAATAGCTTAAGCTCTACGTATTACGCGCTGTCATAATAAACGTGGGTCATGACTGACTGGACCATATAACTTGGACGCGGGCAGAAAAACTTCTAATTTATATAATGTGTAGAATTCTCACTGACTGACATGACATTACAGGGAATCACGAAATAAAATGGTTATCCTAAGAAAGCAATAGTTATCTGTATTTAATCAGTAATGTTTGCTAATTTTTATCTTACTGCGCGACGCAAAGGATGTGCGTATTATCATCATTGCAGTCCATCATAAGTATATTGCTGAACATGGCTTCTCCCCAGGAATACCACAAAGCATGGTCCTGAGCCACCAGCACCCATCGACCTCCTACAGTCGTCACTTCATAATGCGGGGCCGCCCTACACTTCGCATACCGGTACGAGGCTGCCACTCGAGAATCTTTCTCTCCTCATCGGTTGATGGTTCTGTTTCCTTTGGCTTCAGTTTACTTTGGTGTGTTTAATAAACAATGTTATAAAAAGTAGGTAGCTGGAAATTTCCGTAAAAATTTCGCAATAACAATTTGAAATTAAAATTGTCGATAACTTTTCTCTACTAACTACAAGAACATCCCTGTTATTGGACGATCGCCAACATAACTTGTCGGGAACGATATCTTCCTCCACGAATTAATTATAAAGTTCGAAAGAATAATATCTTCAAAGGCTTTGCGAACAATAGCCTTTTTCCCTGTTTGCAACATTTTTGCCAATTATAAAATATTATGTCGTTGGCAACATCGTTATTGGAATTTTTATTTTATCTGTTGATAGATATTTCAGGAGTTTTTAGAACAACTACTTTCATCTTATTTCACTTACTTTTTACGTTAGATGGTACAGACTTACGAAGAAGATACTCGTAGACGGAGCGCTACGTATATTTCAAGGGAGGCTGAATCAACTTAATAAATCATTTGCAACCAACGACATGGTTTTATGTACATATGAAGGTGTATGAACTTTTACCGGATGTTAAATAAAGAAGAAATTTTTCGTGAGTGCGTGTAAAGAAGTAGAGCAGGTCTCGTGGATGTCTATCAGAAGACGGGTATCAGCAACTTCTTGGTAACAACACAATAATAATGAAAACTACGATTGGCAACCCGCCTGCCAAGTGCGATGACTATGGCAAATATCCCCCCCCCCTTATGAGGCAATCTAAGGGGAAGGCTATGTTTAGGCAGTGGACTTTAATAGGCTGTAATGGATGGATGTATAGAAGATAATCTACCAGGAGCACATGACCCACTGAGAGGTAAAATTTTCAAATCAACAGTAACATTACAACTATGACAAATATCCCCCCATGATGCAATCTGTGGGGGAGGCCTATGTTCAGCAGTGGACTTTAATAGGCTGTAATGGATGGATGTATAGAAGATAATCTACCAGGGGCACATGACGCACTGAGAGGTCTAATTTTCAAATCAACAGTAATATTACAACAATGGCAAATACCAATGATGCAATCTATGGGGGAGGACTATGTTCAGCAGTGGACTTTAATAGGCTGTTATGGATGGATGTAAAGAAGATAATCTACCAGGAGCATATGACCCACTGAGAGGCGAAATTTTCAAATCAACATTAACATCACAACTATGGCAAATATCCCCCCCCCCTCAATGAGGCAATCTAAGGGCCATTTTTTCTCCGATCAAACCGAGCGTTGCTCTAATACAGTGGCAGCGGGGCTCTACCACGCAAATAATGAATTGAATAACACAGGAACGTAAAAATTAACATTAAGATGCTTTTGTTTCACAGGCCTCTCCCATAAATTGCCTCATAGGGGAGACGATATGGGGTAGTGGATATTCTTACAGCATCACTACACGTTGAATTGGATAATTTGGATTAATACATAGGATATTTTTGCCGCGGGAAAACAAATGAACCTGGGAAAATTAACATGAAGTTGCTTCCGTAAACACGCAGGACTCGTAGCCAGATGTTGGACGATAAATAATTAAAAATTAAAAATGTTGTACAACCGACTTCAATATAAATTATTAAGAATAACTCAAAAACTATTGGCCAGACCTTGATCTAATTAAATCAGACTAGTGTAAAATAACAGTCTAATTCTGCTGTGTTTTTCCAGGCGAAAACCTTTGTTAAATTTCTTCTCAGGACTAATCGAGCATGCAGCTCACCTGATGGTTGTGACTACCATCGTCCATTAACAAACTGATATACCAGAGAACTAGCAGGTGCCTTGCCGGCCTTGTAAAAAGAGACGGTGCTTTTCTTGAAGGTCCCTAAGTCGTATTGGTCCGGAAAAATCAATGATGGTATCCGATTTCACAAGGAAGTCGTTCGAGGAATAAAATTTCGGTAGACCGTCTACCATAAAAATGGTATGGATGATATCGCTAATTTCGTCGCAATGTGCGGTCATTATCCTCTGATTACTATCCGTGGTAGATGTGATAGAATATTTCTTTTATCGGATGGCAAACGAACACACAGTCCACCTGATGGTAAGTGGTTGCTGTGACCCATAGACATCTACATCTATCCTCAATAAAGAATCAAAATGCAGATGCGTCGTCACCCGTGAGGACTAAGATGTAATGCCTCTCCGGTTCTTAACACTCACCATACGGAACACAGCAGCGTTACGCTGCTATTTTATGCTGGTATTCTGTGATAGCGTTGTCCTTCCCAGTCGAGCTGATCCATTCTTGCTACAACTATACTACTAATACAGCTGCAGCATGGCACTACCACGTATAAGGAATGCGAAAGATTACGTACTCTAGCACAAATAATAATAATAATAATCATTTACAATTATATATTTATACAGCCCAAGCAGATGAGTAGACTATATAGATACCCCATAATAATAATAATCTTTATTTACGTCAAACATAGTATAGATGTTGTTCACGTGTAAAAAACGAGCGCTCATGTTTTGCTTATTATACATAGCATACAAATATTTTAAACAATGTCAAATATTTCTTTATCTATTTCAAATACATCAGTCACCTGATCTAGTTAACAATAGAATATAGAAAAATAATATTATAATAATTAGTTAATTTTTTTTTAATAGGATAAGGGTGACAAACGAGCACATAGTCCAACTGATGGTAAGTGGTTGCTGCGGCCCATAGACATTTACATCTATCCTCTGCTACAAATCAAAATGTAGATGCGTTGTCACCCGTGAGGACTAAGATGGAATGCCTCATTTCCAGTAAAAAGGGCCTCCGGCCACCTGCACTCACCAAGCGAAACGCAGAGGTAAACCTCTACTTCTCGCTGGTTTTCTGTGAGGTCGTGGTACCACCCCGGTTCGAGCCGGCCCATCCGTGCGACAGCAAAAGCTGCCGCGTGGCTCTACCACTGTTAAAATGTCAATTTTGAGCATCATCCATTTCAATACCTAGAAAATGTCGCGTAGCATAATTAAAGATATATTGTAACAATACTATAACAGTAATTAAATGATTTTTTTTTTAATAAATATTATCCAACACATAATCTATTTTTTTATCCAAGAATTGTTCTACGAAATTATTTTCATTGAGCCATTTGTATAATTTCTTTTTGAACAATAAAAAACAAAACTTTATAGTGATAGAGCCACGCGGCAGCTGTTGCTGTCGCACGGATGGGCCGGCTCGAACCGGGGTGGTACCACAACCTCACAGAAAACCAGCGTGAAGTAGAGGTTTACCTCTGCGTTTCGCTTGGTGAGTGCAGGTGGCCGGAGGCCCTTTTTACTGAAAATGAGGCATTCCATCTTAGTCCTCACGGGTGACAACGCATCTACATTTTGATTTGTAATAGAGGATAGATGTAGATGTCTATGGGCCGCAGCAACCACTTACCATCAGGTGGACTGTGTGCTCGTTTGTCACCCTTATCCTATAAAAAAAAGAATAATGTAATATTTGGGGTTTTAATTTCGGAAGTTTGTTATTTGGACGCACATGGTAAGGCAACTTTTGCCATATTTTTGCGATTTAGATATATCCTTAAGTACTAGCTTGTGTGGTAATACTCATACAAATCTAAAGACATTGCAACCATCAACAAGGACGTAGGTTCAGTGAACTTTTTGCACCTTTGAGACGTTTCGCACATTTGACGCGTCTCTATGCCCCCGGTCTGAGGTATGAATATTTTACGTCTAGCGTCAAAGAAGGTTAAACCGCCATTTATAGGAATACATAAATGATCTTTTTGGCATAGTAAGTAAGCACTTTTTAACCGACTTAAAAAAGGAGGAGGTTCTCAATTCGACTGCATTTTTTTTAATGTGTACCGTGTGAACCGATTTTGAAGATTCTTTTTTAATTGATCAAGATCTAACCAGTAGATTTTGAGTTATCCTTAATATTGCGTATTTAATTGACTTCGACTATATAGATGATGTTCTCATAATTTTTAATTTTAACACTTGTTTAATAGAATATCTTTATTATAACAAATGTTTTCGTCACATATAAATTTATAACTACTGTAGTTTCTTCTCTTTGTTTTTCACCCGAATTCTCTTCGCAATAACGCACAACTTTTGATCTAACTACTTCCCTTACGATCAAAGTTAGACTACTGCATTGTGAACTTCTTCGAAATTGTTCTATATACCCGACAAATTGTTACGGATTAAATACGAAATGTATTTGGAAAGTTATAAGTAACTTGTATGTTTAGTTTAGCAATAAAATATTACGGGTTCACTCACATTTATACAAATAAATAAAACTGTTTGTATTGTCAAAATAACAGCTTTTAAATAAATGCATATGAAAGGATATACGGTACTTATAACAAAAAATAATTTTTGTTATTTGTGTATGTCTGTTTTTACCGACTAATCTCCAAAACGGCTGGACTGATTTTGACGGGACTTTCACTGGCAGATAGCTGATGTTATAAGCAGTAACTTAGGCTACTTTTCTTGCAGTAGTTAGTAATTTTACCGCGCGAAAAAAAAATCTCCGTACAGCATTTCATATTAGCTCTCTGCACGGTTAGCTAAGTTGACTTTCTAAAAGCGTTAGCGCTAATTTTTTGCTATGAAATCAATTTTTAATAATTACATTACAGTATAAATGAAATATATCTTTCTTTTGTCCATGTTTATCTTAAGACCTATGCGTTGGGAGGCAATATTGAGGTCATTGAGCATAATGCTTAGGTCCTCCAGCGATTCTGCCATAAGGACTATATCGTCGGCAAATCTAAGGTGAGTGATGTACTACCATTGACGTTAATACCGTATCCTTTCCAGTCCAGTAGCTTGAAAACGTCTCCCAACGCAGCGGTGAAGAGTTTCGAGAATTTGACGTCACACTGTCTTACGCCTGTCTGCAGTTGGATAGCTTTCGTAATCTGATTCTGTATTCGGATAGCCATCGTACCCCTACTGCGCAAACACTTCAGCACTTCAATATACCGACAGTCAACTTGGCATCGCTGCAGTGACTACAGCGCCGCCCAAATTTCGACGGCATCAAATTTCGAAGGCTTTCTCATAGTTCCCATATGCAAGACATTGTGGCAAATTGTACTACTCTATCTTCTGTATAATTTGTCGAAGGTTATATATGTGGTCTATGGTGCTAAAGCCTTTTCGAAAACCGGCTTGTTCGGGAGGCTGGAAGTTGTCGAGTTTGCGTGCGAGACGATTCGTAATGACTGTCGAAAACAGCACGTAGATGCGGTTCAGAAGGGAAATCGATCTATAGTTCTTTAAGAGAGCATTGTCGCCTTTATTGAGGAACAAGATCACCGCGATTCTGGTCCATGCCTCCGGAGTAGTGCCACCATGGAGGACGGAATTAAAAAGCTCCTGAAGGACTTCAAGTACCGGTTTTCCAACCACTTTCAGGAGCTCCGCTGTAAATTCATCCTCGGGTGCTGGAGAGCCATTCTAATCTCGGTCAGACTGACGTCCAGGCTATCATATATATATATATATATATATATATATATATATATATATATATATATATATATATGTCTATGGGCCACAGCAACCACTTACCATCAGGTGGACTGTGTGCTCGTTTGTCACCTTTATTCTATAAAAAAAAAAGAATTGTAGAAAATTTACTTGACTAACCCCGCGAGACAGGGACAGCGCAATTGGTACCTACTTTGTCTATAGGTTGTAGTTATACGAAGCAGACTGCTAACTCGTTACATTCATATTACAAAAAAAATAGGTTTTTTTTACTACTAATTTCGTCGTGAATCGAAAGCGTTTCTTCTTAAATTGTTACTTTTAAATATTAGTAAATATTTTGTTTAAAATTTATTATTTTAATAATTCCCCTGTCCATAAGAGGGCGTGAATTTACACTAATACTATACTCTCGGTATGTATAGTTTGAGGTATTTTAAGCTACCAGCAGATGGAAATAAATGCTAAATACGGCGTAAATACTAATAAATATCAAACTTGCTTGGTAGAGAGACGCTGCAGCTATATATGGCTGGTGCAAAAGCCGGAATTCGAATCCCTAATACATTAGAACTTCTGTATAACTTCCGTAACAAAGTACAGCCGACAAAGCCCTTAGATAGTCCGCCGTATAACTTTAATATAGGTGGTAAACATTTAGCGCGTGGTTTGCGAGTGGCGGAGCCGCGCTGCAGTTATGGCTGGTGCACGAATAAGTCCGCTCCACCAGGCAAAGGCCACAATCGCAAAGGACATCGCAAAATGGGAGTATAATGCTGTCGTGTTTCGTATGGTGAATGTAAAGAACCGAAAACTCTTTTTACTAGAGACGAGGTATTCCATCTTAAGTCCTTAGGGGTCTCGCGTCTGCATTTGGAGTCTGAACTGAGGATAGATATAGCAAATCCCCTGGTGTTGCAGTTGTTCATGGGCCATGGTAGTCACTTATTCTCTCACATTAAAAAAGAACATCAGGTGGACCGTGCGCTCCCTTCTCATCTTTATTCTATAAAAATACTTTTTGTTAAGATAATTAATAGAATCAGGCGTTACTTTGCGGAAATCCACAACAAGCCCACTTTTTGTTAGAATAAAAATAGAATGGCCGAAGTTAGCAGTCACAGTGGTGCGGGAGCGCGGAAAACTTTCACGATAATGTTAGTGTTTTGATCACGAAGTGAAATTGTTTTCAAATTTGGTATAGACTTTGTCTTTTTTTTTAATAGTAGCATAATGCGACGATAGGTTGCTTTATCCAATTTAATTTGTACCCGTATAACTCCCTGGTATATAGTGTATTATCTATGCGTATAACGTCAGACTTAATTATTATTATTATGGGGTAATTGTATCCTCCCGTGGGTGTCGTAAAAGGCGACAAAGGGAAACAGGCAGGAGATGGGCAGCAGCATCTTCCTGATAGTAGCCAAAATTACAATAAAAAAACTGCGGTTGCCAACCCGCTCGCCAAGCGTGGCAACTATGGAAAATACCCCCCTATGAATGTAACAAAGAGACGGCCCCCAGTCCCCGGCGGCCCCGCTATTCCTGGCTACGGTGGCGACCATGGTAACGGCGGGGCAGGGGGTGCTAAGAATCTCCGGTGGAGGTTCGGTTGCCACCTTAGACGACTCGACCTGGCAACGTACAACGCACGCACACTGAGGACTGACGAGAAGATCGTGGAGCTGGAAGAAGAGATAGACAAGTTGCGCTGGCATATTATAGGATTATCCGAAGTCCGAAGAGAGGGGGAGGACACGGTAATCCTCGAATCCGGCAACTTGCTCTATCACCGGGAGGGCGACCATCTGTCCCAAGGAGGTGTCGGATTTATCGTCCACAAGTCTCTCGTTAACAACGTTGTAAAGATCGGGAGTGTGTCGACGAGGGTTGCGTGCCTTATACTCAGAATCACCAAACGGTATTCGTTGAAGGTCATACAGGTTTACGCACCAACGTCGGCACACCCCGATTAGGAGGTGGAGGAAATGTATGAGGATATCTCTAGAGCCATGCATTCCTCCAAAACCCAATATACGGTGTTAATGGGATACTTCAATGCAAAACTAGGCACAAGAGAGAACGGTGAGCTGAAAGTAGGGAAATTTGGAATAGGGCAACGGAACCCAAGGGGCCAGCAGCTGGCCGACTTCATGGAGAAAGAGGGACTCTTTATGATGAACTCTTTCTTCCAGAAGCGGCCCCACAGGAAGTGGATCTGGTCGAGCCCCGACGGTTCGACAAAAAATGAGATTAACTTCATTATGACGACCAGACGACAACTGTTCAGTGATGTCTCCGTGATCGCGAGGGTGAAAACTGGTAGCGATCACCGAATGGTTAGAGGCACACTGAACCTAAACGTTAAGTTGGAGAGGTCTCGTCTAATGAAGTCAACGCTCCGTCCCCCTCGTGCTCTGTTCCAAAGTCCCGAAACCTTTCAGCTCGAGTTACAAAACCGTTTTCAGTGTCTAGAAGACTGCAATGAAGTGGACGATATGAATGACAAGCTCGTGGAAACTGTCCATGCGGTCGGAGCTAAGTTCTGCAAGACCCGCCGCAGAAGAACACAAAAACTCTCCGATCACACTCTTATTCTCATGGCTGTTAGACGGGAGATGAAGCTACATTCTTCAACAGACTTGACAGCATACAGGCATCTGAACAGACAGATCTCCAAATGCATGCGGCGGGACTTACGCAACTTCAATACAGCTCGTATTGAAGAAGCGATCGAGCGGAACCAAGGCTCCAAAGTCTTTGCCAGAGATCTGTCTGCCAGAAAGAGCCAACTGTCAAAGCTGAAGACAGAATGTGGCAGCATCGTTTCCGAGACACCTGAGATTTTGAGTGAGATTGAGAGGTTCTATGGGCAGCTGTACACGTCATCGTTGGAGCCACACGCAAGTGTGAGTAACGATCCAAGAGCGAGTCTCATCCGACACTATTCCGAAGATATCCCGGACGTCAGTCTGAGCGAGATTAGAATGGCTCTCCAGCACCTTAAAAACGGTAAGGCCCCAGGCGAGGATGGAATTACAGCGGAGCTTCTGAAAGCGGGTGGAAGACCGGTACTTGAAGTCCTTCAGAAGCTCTTTAATTCCGTCCTCCATGGTGGCATTACACCGGAGGCGTGGGGCAGAAGTGCGGTGGTCTTGTTCTTCAAGAAAGGTGACAACGCTCTCTTGAAGAACTACAGACCGATTTCCCTTCTGAGCCGCGTCTACGTGCTGTTTTCGAGAGTCATTACGAATCGTCTCGCGCGCAGTCTTGACGACTTCCAGCCTCCCGAACAAGCCGGTTTCCGAAAGGGCTTTAGCACAATAGACCACATACATACCCTTCGGCAAATTGTACAGAAGTCCGAAGAGTACAATTTGCCACTATGTCTGGCGTATGTGGACTATGAGAAAGCCTTTGATTCCGTCAAAATTTGGGCGGTGCTGCAGTCCCTTCAGCGGTGCTAAGTTGACTGTCGGTATATCGAAGTGTTGAAGTGCTTGTACAGTAGGGCTACGATGGCTATCCGAGTACAGAATCAGAGTACGAAACCTATCCAATTGCAGAGAGGTGTAAGACAGGGTGACGTCATATCCCCGAAACTCTTCACCGCTGCATTTGAAGACGTTTTCAAGCTTCTGGACTGGAAAGGATACGGTATCAACATCAATGGCGAGTACATCACTCACCTTCGATTTGCCGACGATATAGTCCTTATGGCAGAATCGCTGGAGGACCTAAGCACTATACTCAATGACCTCGATAGTGTTTCCCAACGGATAGGTCTTAAGATGAACATGGACAAAACAAAGATCATGTTCAATGTCCATGTCACACCTATGCCGGTAGTTGTTGGGAGCACTAAGCTCGAAGTTGTTGACGAGTATGTTTACCTGGGACAAATAGTCCGACTAGGTAAGTCCAACTTCGACCGAGAGGTCAATCGACGGATTCAACTCGGCTGGGCAGCGTTCGGGAAGCTACGACACATCTTCTCGTCAGACATACCTCAAAACCTGAAAACGAAATTGTACAACCAGTGCGTGTTGCCAGTGATGACTTACGGAACTGACACGTGGTCCTTCACTGCTGGCCGTATGAGGAAGCTCAAGGTCGCTCAGCGAGCTATGGAGAGGGCTATGCTCGGAGTTTCTCTACGTGATAAACTTAGGAATGAGGATATCCGCAGTAGAACCAGAGTAACCGACATAACCCAACGGATTAGTAAGCTGAAGTGGCAGTGGGCCGGCCATATAGCTCGAAGAACCGACAACCGATGGGGAAGAAAGGTTCTCGAGTGGCAGCCTCATACCGGTAGGCGAAGTGTAGGGCATCCCCCCACGAGATGGAGTGAGGACCTGGTAAGACATGCAGGAAGTCGATGGATGCAGGTGGCTCAGGACCGTGCTTTGTTGCATTCTTTGGGGGAGGCCTATGTTCAGCAGTGGACTTGTGAAGGGCTGTAATGATGATGGGGTATTTGTATAGTTTATTATTATTATTATTTTTATATCTTTATTTTTTCTAGCCTTGCGGCCGTTATTAATGCTAATTACGGGTGTTCACCAAGTAAAAAGCATATGGGCGTTTTATTAAGTAGTGTGTTCTGGGATATTGGGCGCAACTTCGTTTTCATCTATTTGTAAAAATTTTCTCACAATGCGGCACGTATTTAATATGGCGGCTTTCTGTAATTGTATGTATTTATTCTCTTTTATATTTAATAGTTTCAGGCTGTGGTGAAGATGTTTTGGGATAACTCCTGTGGTTGATAACACAATCGGTACTATGTATGCTTTTTCTTGTTTCCAAATTCTGCTAATTTCGTCTTGGAGATCTGTATATTTGTGGATTTTTTCTGTAATTGTCTTTGTAATATTATGTGTGTTAGGTATAGCTATATCAATGAGGTATGTGATTTTATTATGTTTATCTTGTAGTGTAATGTCTGGTCTATTATAATGTATTGTTTTGTCAGTTAGAATGGCGCGGTCGTAGTATAACTTATGTGTTGTATTTTCTAGAACGGTGCTTGGGATATATTTATAATAAGGTGTAATAGTGTCTTGTATGAGGTTATGTTGAATAGCAAGAGTTTGATGTATGATATTAGCTACCTGGTTATGTCTATGAGTGTAATCGGTTTGGGCGAGATGGGGGCATGCTCCAGTTATATGCTGAATGGTTTCAGAATGTATGTGGCACTTTCGACACTTATCATCTAATACAGTGGGGTCTTTAATGATATATTTCCTGTAATTTCGAGTATTTATAACTTGGTCTTGAATTGCGATAATAAAACCTTCAGTTTCGGGGAATAAAGAACCTATTTTTAACCATTGATTTGACGCAGCTTTATCAATTAAGGGTTGTTCCAGGTCATGATAGTGTCGGCCGTGCAGTACTTTTTGTTTCCATGCTTCTTTTAAAATTTGCTCTGGGTTTGTAACTAAATTATGGGGTCTTTGTAAAGTAGTTTGATGTAAGTTTAGTGGTGTATAATTGAGGTCATTACATTGGACTGCTTTGTGTATTTCACTCGTATGAGATTTTTGATAAAAGAAATTTTGCAATCCGTGTACTTGTTTTTGCCATAGGTTTTGTATATTTATGAGTCCTCTGCCTCCGTTGTATCTCTTTATTGTTAACCTTTCTATAGCCGATTTTGGGTGGTGGTAGTTGTGTTTTGTTAATATTGATCGTGTGGTTCTCTCTATAGAATAAATATTGGTTTTGCTCCACTTTACTATACCGAATGAGTAGGTAAGTACTGGTATGGCGTAAGTATTCACAGCTTTTATTAGGTGTTTTCCAGACAGTTTAGTTTTGCAGATGTTAGTTAATCTTCTTTTATATTCATTAATGAGGTTTTCTTTTATTGTTCTGTGATCTAAGCTTTTGAGCTGGTGAAATCCCAGATACTTATAAACGTCATTCGGTTCCATGGCTGTTATTATCTGATTTTCATTGTCATCTATTGCGTAATCTCCTGTATGTATCTTACCCTTTATTATATGGAGGGTCCTACATTTGTCTAATCCAAATTTCATATTGATATCTCGGCTAAATTCAGCAGTAACATTTATTAGTTTGTCCATTTCTTTGTAGGTTTTTGTATATAGTTTAATGTCGTCCATGTATATTAAGTGAGTTATTGATGTATCGGTGTTACCATGTTTAAGGTGATATCCTGTGCCCTGAATGTTTAGGATATGAGACAGAGGGTTAAGAGCAAGACAAAACCATAAAGGGCTCAAAGAGTCACCTTGATAGATGCCTTTTTTTATCGATATTTCTCTGGTAATTATAGTGTTAGGATGACTATTAAGATAAAGGGTAGTTTTCCAACGTGGCATTATGAATTTAAGGAATTCAATTAGACTGTTATTAATTTTATAAATTTTAAGTACTTCAATTAACCAGGAGTGAGGTATGCTATCGAACGCCTTTTGATAATCTATAAAAGTACAATGTAGATTTCGTTTCTTGGTAGCTGCATGTTTGTGAATAACTGAATCAATTATCAGTTGCTCTTTGCACCCCATGTGGCCACGCCGACATCCTTTCTGTTCTTCAGCAATTATGTTATGTGTCTCTGCGTGTGTTCTGATTTTGTAAGTGATTGCTGATGTAAGTATTTTGTAAATTGTAGGTAAGCATGTAATAGGTCTATATTGAGATGGTTGTAATGAATTTTGGCCTTTAGGAAGCATATGTGTTATTCCTTTAGTTATAAACTGGGGTAAATCTTGTTTTCGATATATAATTTCTGTTAAGTTTTTAGCTATACATTTATGTAAGATTTCTAATTTTTTGTACCAAAAGTTATGAATTTTATCTATACCAGGCGATTTCCAATTATGTAATTTATATGTTATGTTTCTTATATCTTCAGGTGTAATTTCCTCAAATTTCATTTCCTCTATTGCTTCCCATCGAGCTTTTTCTTCTAATATCCATTTCGCTTCTGTATTGTGAGTGACTTGAGTCTCCCAAATATTTGACCAAAAGGATTCTAACTCCTCTTTGTTCGGTGTATCATGGTGTTGTCTATCTATGTTGTCTGCTGTTGTGTTTCTTAAGCCTGCATTTAAATTTCTGTATCAGGCGTGACAACGCATCTCCATTTTGATTCTTGATCGAGGACAAATGTAGGTGACTATGGGCCACAGCATCCACTTGCCTAACCTTGCTATCCTATATAAAAAATTGCGGTTGCCAATTGGCTTGCCAAGCGTCCCAACTATGACAAATATTACCCATATGAGGCAATCTATGGGGGAGGCCTATGTTCAACAGTGGACTATAAAAATAGGCTTGTAGGTAATGGATGGATGTATAGAAGATAATCTACCAGGAGCACATGACCCACTGAAAGGTGAAATTTTCAAATCAACAGTAATATTACAACTATAGCAAATATCCCCCTATGAAGAAATTTATGGGGGAGGCATATATGTTCAGGAGAGGACTTCAATAGGTTGTAATGGATGGATGTATAGAAGATTATCTACCAGGAGCACATGACCCACTGAAAGGTGAAATTTTCAAATCAACAGTAATATTACAACTATAGCAAATATCCCCCTATGAAGAAATTTATGGGGGAGGCATATATGTTCAGGAGAGGACTTCAATAGGTTGTAATGGATGGATGTATAGAAGATAATCTACCAGGAGCACATGACCCACTGAGAGGTGAAATTTTCAAATCAACAGTAATATTACAACTATAGCAAATATCCCCCTATGAAGAAATTTATGGGGGAGGCATATATGTTCAGGAGAGGACTTCAATAGGTTGTAATGGATGGATGTATAGAAGATAATCTACCAGGAGCACATGACCCACTGAGAGGTGAAATTTTCAAATCAACAGTAATATTATAACTATAGCAAATATCCCCCTATGAAGAAATTTATGGGGGAGGCATATATGTTCAGGAGAGGACTTCAATAGGCTGTAATGGATGGATGTATAGAAGATAATCTACCAGGAGCACATGACCCTACTGAGAGGTGAAATTTTCAAATCAACAGTAATATTACAACTATAGCAAATATCCCCCTATGAAGAAATTTATGGGGGAGGCATATATGTTCAGGAGAGGACTTCAATAGGTTGTAATGGATGGATGTATAGAAGATAATCTACCAGGAGCACATGACCCACTGAGAGGTGAAATTTTCAAATCAACAGTAATATTACAACTATAGCAAATATCCCCCTATGAAGAAATTTATGGGGGAGGCATATATGTTCAGGAGAGGACTTCAATAGGTTGTAATGGATGGATGTATAGAAGATAATCTACCAGGAGCACATGACCCACTGAGAGGTGAAATTTTCAAATCAACAGTAATATTACAACTATAGCAAATATCCCCCTATGAAGAAATTTATGGGGGAGGTATATATGTTCATGAGAGGACTTCAATAGGTTGTAATGGATGGATGTATAGAAGATAATCTACCAGGAGCACATGACCCCACTGAGAGGTGAAATTTTCAAATCAACAGTAATATTACAACTATAGCAAATATCCCCCTATGAAGAAATTTATGGGGGAGGCATATATGTTCAGGAGAGGACTTCAATAGGTTGTAATGGATGGATGTATAGAAGATAATCTACCAGGAGCACATGACCCACTGAGAGGTGAAATTTTCAAATCAACAGTAATATTACAACTATAGCAAATATCCCCCTATGAAGAAATTTATGGGGGAGGCATATATGTTCAGGAGAGGACTTCAATAGGTTGTAATGGATGGATGTATAGAAGATAATCTACCAGGAGCACATGACCCACTGAGAGATGAAATTTTCATATCAACAGTAATATTACAACTATAGCAAATATCCCCCTATGAAGAAATTTATGGGGGAGGCATATATGTTCAGGAGAGGACTTCAATAGGTTGTAATGGATGGATGTATAGAAGATAATCTACCAGGAGCACATGACCCACTGAGAGGTGAAATTTTTAAATCAATAGTAACATTACAACTATGGCAAATATGCCTATGACGCAATCTATAGGGGAAGCCTATGTTCAGTGGTGGACTTTGATAGGCTGTAAAGGTAAACGAGAATGTTAAAAGGCCATCAATTGAAAGCCATAAGATCTTGTTAGCATATCTCATCCTTGTTACGGCACCCACGATACTGAATCCTTTTTTATAATTTATTTATGATATTGACTTCTACTATATTCATCGGGTATAAATATAAATAACTACTGTAGTTTCTTTCTTTGTTTTTCACGCGAATTCTCTTCGAAATAACGCACAACTTTTGATCTAACTACTTCCCTTACGATTAAAGTTAGACTACTACATTGTGGACTTCTTCGAAATTGTTTCCATATACCCGACAAATTGTTACGGACTAAATGCGAAATGTATTTGGAAACTTTTAAGTAAGTTGTAAGTTCAGCAATAAGATATTATAGGTTGAATTGTATGTTTGTATTGTCAAAATAACAGCTTTTAACTAAATGCATATGGAAGGATATATTGTATTTATAACAGAAACACAATTTTTAATAATTTTGTCTGTCTGTCTGTCTGCTTCTTTCGGCTAATCTCCGAAACGGCTAGACCGATTTTGACGGGACTTTCACTGGCAGATAGCTAATTTTATAACAAGTAATTTAGGCTACTTTTATTTTAGAAAAGAAATTATGGTTCCGCGCAAAAAAATTAAAACCCATAAAATCCAATCGTAATAAATTCCACGCGGGCGAAAATGTTAAAGAAATCACAACAAAAACTGATAAATTGTGGATATATACAAGCAAACTTCCATATTAGACTTTTTCTTTCCCTTACGGCAAAATTATCTTTTTTTTTATAGGATAAGGGTGACAAACGAGCACACAGTCCACCTGATGGTAAGTGGTTGCTGTGGCCCATAGACATCTACATTTATCCTCGATGAGGAATCAAAATGAAGATGCGTTGTCACCCGTGAGGACTAAGATGGAATGCCTCGTTTCCAGTAAAAAGGGTCTCCGGTTCTCTACACTCACCATACGAAACACGGCAGCATTAAGCTGCTATTTTACGCTGGTATTCTGTGAGAGCGTGGTCCTTCCCCGGTCGAGCCGACCCATTCGTGCTACAACTATACGACTAACATAGTTGCAGCATGGCTCAGCCACGTAAAATTGTTGTATTTGTTAATCAATAATATACTACGAAAGGAACTTCATTCCAACCGAGTGCTCCACGACACTCACGCATGTTTTTATAGACTTTAATTAATATTCGATTTAAAATAAATATCACTCTGCAATAGTTATGAAAATATTAGAGTTCAAATTTGAAGCTGAAATGTTTATGACGTAGCAAAACTTCTATTAAAGAACTAAGAAAAGTTATATCCATCAAGAGGCCTTGTATTTCCTTCGAGCGATCAGCAAGAAAATGTCTTATTAGATATGTTTCAGATTGCTACGATAGAGCACGTTCTAGGCTCCATCGTAATGCTTCCATACTCATCGCACAGAGTAGGTAGTGCGATAAAAAAATTCTTTTTAGACACTATAAAATCTTGCAGTCAGGGGAAAATAAAAACAAAATTGCATTTCTTTTTTAACACGCATTTATTAGCTGTGCATGTATGTATCTATCTATCTATGTAACGTAATCTGTTAATGTAATTTTCATCCCAGTATCCTGATCAGTATCATGAGGCTTGCAAATTGTTTAGCTAAAATACAAATATTTTTCGCTGAATGGCCGAATCAATTAAATTTAAAAAAAAAGTATCGTAGCAACGTGAAATGAAAGAGTTTAGAAATAAATGACACCTCATTTTAAAGACCACATTCTATTATTTACTTTAGTCATACATATTTGGCGGTAAAGTGGAAAATTTCTGAGAAAACTAAACTTTGAACAAAAAACATTGATAAATGATGAAAAAATTTTCATATTTCGTGGTAGATTGCACGGAAACTATAAGTGATATAGCTTTTGTATGTATAAAAGGTTGGTAGAAAATTAATCAAGGATTATTTCGTACCTGCACATTTTTCACGTACCTTGTACGGTTTACTTTAAAACTGGAAAAACTGCGCTTCGAGACACGTTCTTGGGCGCGGAGCGGTGATGCTCACACGGGAGGGGGAGGTAGAGGGAATAAAATTTAACTTCGCTCTATAACGTACATGAGATTAAAGTAATCCATTAATTTTGCCAATTTTTCCATACATTGCTATATAGAATGCTTGAACTATGATACGCGCAACTTACTACAAAATAATGCTACAGAGTAATGTGACGATTGAATGCCTTAAAGGCTGCAATGATACAGTTTTTCATCCTTATTTAATATTAATAATAATACACCTATATTTTCTGCCGACTTCCAAAAAGGAGCCGGTACTCAATTCGACTGTATGTTTTTTTTTTCGTTTTTTTTTTTATGTGTGTTACCTCAGAACTTTTTTCTGGGTGAACCGATTTCGATGATTCTTTTTTTATTTGAAAGCTGGTACTTCTCGTGTGGTCCCATATGAATTTGATCAAGGTCAGACCAATAGTTTTTAAGTTATTCTTAAATAACTTATATTGAAGTCGGCTGTACAAAATTTTTAATTTTAAATTATTTTATTTAGAATCAAATTATCCACCCATGGGGACTGAGATAGAAAGCCTCGTTTCCAGTAAAAGAGTCTCCGTTTCTCGACACTCACCATACGTAACACTACAGAATTAAGCTGCTATTTCACGCTGGTATTCTGTGAGCGTCTCTTATCTTTTTATGTTGTCTTGTTTTTCTATTTCTGTGTCAGATTGCGTCTAATCTAAGTTGTTGCATGCATTAAGAAAAACTAACAGAAAAAAAAACAGTTTTTAAAGATTTTGAAGTTGCGAATAAGCAATATGATTCAAAATGGCGGTCGTACTCACTCTGAAGCTGATAGCTCCGCTGCAGTTCACGTCGAACGCCTTAAACACGTAGTGTGCGTAGAGAGCAGAGTCTGTAATAGAACGTCAAATTTAAAAATCCCATGGCTCGGTGTTTGGAGCATCTAAGTATTGAATAAGTTTTATTTATTTATTTTATTTATTTCTTTATTTATTGGCTTCATATCTTTAAATATCACACAGGGTTATTTTTCAAAGAGTAGCCAAATTTTAAACTTAAGTTGAAATATATAAATAATGACATACCGTTAATGCAGTTATTGAAAATACGAGTAAATAAGGCACCTACTTTATTTGAAATTATCCCAAATTGAATGCGATTTATGGGCATCAATGTTTTTGCCTACTAATCAACCCTTACGAATGTGTGCGTGCGCAGTAAAATCAGTTAGAATAATACATTACCACGCATTTTGAAAAGATAAAAAGGACAGAATGTTAGAGATTTTTTCAAATTAATTTTTCTTCACCATTGGCCTATATTACTTATTCTGAACATTCTCTGCAAATTAGGTCGATTATTGCAAAATAACCCTGCACCCTGCAAAACAACAGCCATCGAAGTTATTCTAAGAAGTTCTATGCACTTACTTCCATGTGGAAAGAATTTGGCGTAGATGTCCTTAAAAGATTCTTCATGGACCACTCCCTCCGGGCACTCCTAGAACAAAGAAAAGGAAGCAAATTAGTGATCTAGATTAATGACTAAAGATATTACAGGCTGATTGTCGACACTGCAGTTTTTTATTTCTCTTAAATGTCGGTTTATTATTAACTTTTTTTTTCGAATAAAGATGACTAAAGAAATATTACAGGCTGATTATCGACACTGCAGTTTTTTTTTTTTCGAATAATAATGGCTAAAGAGGTATTACTGGCTGATTATCGACACTGCAGTTTTTTCTTCTCTTAAATGTCGGTTTTTTAATAATCTTTTTTTTCGAATAAGGATGACTAAAGATATTACTGGCTGTTTATTGACAATTCAGTTTTTTTTTCTCTAACTCTTTATTGTCGGTTTTGCTTTCGGTAAGCATGTACAGACGTTGTTACTGCGCCTGATCTCTCTCCAGTTGTGTCGAATTACCGTCCCAACGGACTATGCGAGTCAGGGAATAGAAAGTGCTGGCGCATACACTCGTGCACAATAATCGTGTCCTGCGTAGATGCCTACTCTCCTTTGAGAAGGGCTGCAGTGACCGAAATTCGGAAGACATTATATAATACATATTTAAAGTATTTCTTTATAAACCACTGGTTCTGAAAGTATTTTTTTTTATAGCATAAGTGTGATAAACGAGCACACAGTCCACATGATGGCAAATGGATGCTGTGGCGCGTACACGTCAACATTAATCCTCAATTAAGAATCAAAATTCAGATGCGTTATCACCCCTGAGGACTAAGATGCCTCACTTTCAGTAGAAAGGGTCTCCGGTTCTCTACACTTAACATACGAAACACAGCAGCGTTAAGCTGCCATTTTAAAAGAAATGTGGATTGGAGCAACGCGGCGGGCGCTTCCTTGCCCTAAAGCCCTCTCAGAAACAAAAGGAGGCCTCTGCCCAGGAGTGGGATTTATATAGGCTGTAACTTTTAACTTTGAACTTAATTTAGTAGTACATATCATCATCATCATCGTTATAATTATTACATCCCCTAGAGTGACGTGACCTGGCAAGACATGCAGGAAGTCGATGGATGCAGGTGGCTCCACGACCTCGCGTTGGATGCTGGTGGCTTAGAATCTTGCGTTGTGGTATTCTTTATGAAGGCCTATATTCAGCAGTAGTATGTATATTCGTAAATAATAATCGAAAATATTTTATTAAAGCTAAAATTTTGCGCAATACACGAGAAACAAAATAAAGCATTCCATAAGGATGGGCAAGTGAAAAAATATATATAGATACATATCGTATCGATATTTTTAATCTGTATCGATATACATCGCGTAATATTTAATATATATTGATATATCGTCATGTTTTACATGATGACTTGGGGCCAAAATTTTATTACTGACGGTTGGACGATGAAAAAAAAATGACAACAGCACATGAATGCTTTTGTAGCTGCTTTGCATAATGTTTGTCGATTAATACAACATTAAGAAATACAATGATTTCTTATATTTACGCGAACACTACACATTGAATAAAACTACTTTTACGGATTTTATCGCATTTAATTATCTTATTTTTCTTATTTTTATTAATTCCCGATGTTTCGGGTACTTTCCAGTACCCATGGTCACGGGGGACTGAGGTGATTGACGTCTTGAGGTGGGAAATTAATGAAAATAAGAAAAATAAGTTAATTAAACGCGATAAAATCCTTAAAAGTAGTTTTATTCAATTAAGAAATATATGAAAATTGATACGAATTTGATACTCTAAAATAAATGCCGAATATCGATATTTCGATATATCGATACTTTTTACCAAGCTTAGCAACCAACAAACTATAAAACTAATAACAATAAATTCCTGGTGCCTGCCTACGTTAAAACAAAAGATGGCAGGAATTCCCGTGCGAACTTAAGACGGCAATTCACGCTAAAATATCACGTTCTAAATGTCACAATAACGATCCTACACCACTACTAATGTTTGTCGAAAACATTACGTAATGCCAAGTTAAAATTTTTAGATGTGGTTTTGTAATAAAATTCTGTAAATTTAATCATTCTGACTGTATTTTACGTGGTAGAACCATACTGCAGCTACATTAATTGTATAGTTGTAGCACGAATGAGTCGGCTCGACCGGGGAAGGACCACGCTCTCACAGAATTCCAGCGTAAAATATCAGCTTAACGCTACTGTGTTTCGTATGAAGAGTGGAGAGGACCGGATACACTTTTTACTGGAAAAGAGGCATTCCACCTTAGTCCTCACGGCTGACAACGCATCTGCATATTGATTATTTATTGAATCTATGGGTCACAACAACCACTTACCATCAGGTGGACTGTGTGCTCGCTGGTCACCTTTATCCTATAAAAAAATGTCGGTCTATACAATCGCAGTATTTTTAAATATAAACAGGACGAATAGAATTAGAAGCTTCAATCATAACCTTTACGTTCTCTGGTGCATAACAAAATTACTCTGACACCGTGACAATAATCACAACAGTTGAATGAAATTATGTGAAACTAATTGGAATGAAATGATATAACATTGTAAGACATTAGAATGTACAGCTAAAAGCAAATTAAAAGCTTTAATCCCACTTTAGATGTAAGAAATTATTCTCAAAATTATTTAAATAAACCTTGCTATCAGAAACTATTACGGAGTCCAATTGTCAAAAGTAACAAAGGTGTGAGTGAGAGCGTATGCTCAACATGCTCTCCTGCTTACGCAACCAATCATAATTATAATAGAATTGCGCACTTCACCATACATATAGTAGAGAGCAATACAATTTGCCCAACCGTAACGTGTTCCTGCCACAATCACACACCGGTGTGACGTGAAGGACCCAATTACATGATAACACCAAAGTATACAAATTAACAGCATCTATACACATCACAATGTAACACATGGCAGCCTTTCAGCAACACGACCTTCCTTGCCTACACTAGTAGAATACCCCAACGGGTATAGTAACAACAGTGTGACTCTTAGAATTACCGACATATACAATCATCTATGTACCGACTGATCTCTCTTAGGTGCCCATTACACAGCAGGTTTTGCTGTCAGATTTACAACTATCACAGCTGTGATTGACGAATAACCTACCGTGTAATGCGGTGATTGACATTTGCATGACATTGATTGACAAATATCTGGATATTTTGAATTTTACGTCAATCAACTATCAGTCACGAATTTTGATTGAACGTGTAATGGCATTTCGTCAATCACGCATCGCGTTGCTCCTAGCTTTTCTTCGGGAGTTAGCTTTTCGCATACATGTATCTTGTTTTTTTTTAGGTATGGTGTTACCAAGACCAGTAACTTATTAAAACAAGCCTCTTTCATGCGAAAATAATTTGCATAGTCTTTATCCTCTGTTGAAATCCGTATCTCAAAAACTTAACATGGGTTTTAGAAATCCCTTTTTAAAAACCAATATTTTACCCAGCGCCTTCTTTTTATACGTTTTTACACAAAATTTCAATTGAAATTGCAGCACAGGCCTTAATTTATGAATATTTTTTTTTAACCTTTCCCTCTGAAATTTTGGGTTTGACTGACGATCAGTCAGAATGAACGTTTAATGTCGAAATTATTCTCTCATTCAAATATCAATCATGATTGATCGAACTGATTGACGCTTGCCTAGGCGTGTAATGGCCGCTATAGGCGCCTGCGAGATATCTTATACTGCTAAAATGAGTGGTTGATTACAGTTCTACCTTCATTTCTTCGTATTTTCGTTTATTTTTTACCGTCCCTCCAAACAATATATTTATTTCGGGTATTTAAGAAATAAATATTTCATTTTGCATTTTTCGAAGATAGTTTTTTTTCTCTCCAAATACGTTTCGCTGACCGTAGAGGAAATGGCGAAGAAAACTTCGCAGTATTCCTCTTTTCCCGAGCATATCCGCCTAAACAAGCAGCACCTGTTTACAATTTTTGAAGCGAACACTTTTTAGCCGTGTTGAGCGATTTTTGATAGGGGAAAAAACTTATCGGTTCGCGTCACCGATGACCACGACATGCTAGTGATGTATTACGCGCAAGTGCAATACGTCACGAGCATATCTACTACGCGTCGCTAGTCACATATATCATTGACTTTTCACTTCTGTCGGCAGTCTTTACCTTTACCTCCGTTTTTTTTTAACAAAATTTAAGTGACATACGAACTTACAGTCTATCTGATGATAAGTTGCTTCTGCAGTGCATTAATACCATCAAACAAAAAAGGCTACCGATGTGTCGTCACCTTTGAGGACTAAAAGATCGTATGCACAGACTAACTAGTAGATTTTACATGGTATGTCACTTTTTTTTAAACTGGCTTTACGGCTCTGGGTTCTAGCCCTTCCGAGCCTTGGTATGTCCGGAGTGCGCAATTATGCTGGCTCTCAATACTCTTCAGTCTGGAACACGGCAGTTCATGCACTGATATACCTACTTAGTTGACACTTTGGCAGGAAAGGAATCTACGAAATAAAGTATGACTACTATGGCAAACGTCGCCTATACCAAAGGAGGGAGAACAAAGAATGCTGAAAGAACATTTTCGCCTGTCAATACTATTTTTTTTTATATAGAAATAGGGTGACGAACGAGCACACAGTCCACTTGATGGTAAGTAGATGCTGTGACCTACATCTATCCTCAACTACGAATCAAAATTCAGATGCGTCATCACCCGTGAGGATAAAGATTGAATGTTTCGTTTCCAGTAAAAAGGGTCACTGGTTCTCTATACTCACCATACGCAACACAGCAGCGTTAAGCTGATATTTTACGCTGGTATTCTGTGAGAGCGTGGCCCTGCCCTGGTCGGGCCGATCCGTTCGTACTACCAGTAATATAGCGGCAGCATGCCGTATATTACTACGATAGAATTCCTCACACTTAACCGTGTAGTGGCGGTGTAAGAATATCCACTACCCCATATCGTCCCGTGGGTGTAGTAAGAGATGATAGAGGGAAACTGAAACAGGAGATGAGCAGCAGCATCTTCCAGATAACAGCTGCATTAAAAAAAATGCGGCTACAAGCCACATACCAAGCGTGGCAACTATGGCAAAATCTTCCCCTATGAGGCAATCTATGGGGGAGTCCCATGTTCAGCGGTGGACTTTTA
This sequence comes from Parnassius mnemosyne, assembly GCA_963668995.1. Classification (NCBI taxonomy): domain Eukaryota; kingdom Metazoa; phylum Arthropoda; class Insecta; order Lepidoptera; family Papilionidae; genus Parnassius; species Parnassius mnemosyne. Next base: position 4,606,076 of record CAVLGL010000082.1, on the reverse strand, counting down.
TAGGCTGTCATGGGTTCTGCTATTTCACGCTGGTATTCTTTGCGAACGTGGTCCATTTGAGCCGACCCGTTCATGCTGCCGTTATAATGTTTTGCTGCAGATTGCCTCTACCACGTGAAACTATATCTTCATGACTGTTAATAATATCTATTTTAAATAGTTTTTTTTACGAACCACTGAACACATACATACAAGCATAAAAGAATGAAATGAAAATGTATTTTCGTATTCGCTTATTAACTATATTCGTAAACAAAACAAAACACCGTGGTAGTAGCCAATTAACAGAAATACAGATTATAAAGAGCATTTCCAAAATAACGTAGTCGGTTCGGCCAAAGGCCACGCCAGTTCGCGTGCCGACGAAGCGTGTATTTTGATGTTTTGCCGGTAAGCTTGGCCTTGTGAATAAACGACGCGAACAGGGTTGCCAATATCAATAATAACATTTGCCTAGCCAGTATACTAAATAAAAAAAAACAAACAAACTGTAATCCATGTGTCCAGATTTACTAGTGTGAATTAAATAACTTAAACTGTTGTACTGTACATGTTTATACAAATTGTGAAATTACGTTTGCTTTTTAATATTTATTTACTTATTTAGAGTCGTGGTAGCTTAGGGGTTAAGCGCTCGTCGTAAATTACAAAGTACACGACCTGGGTTCAATCTCTGCTGATAACAATGAAATTATTAATTGAAATTTCAACGTGGTAGAGCCATATTATCAATATTATGGTTCAAATACGTATGAGTTGCGAAATACCAGCGTAAAATAGTAGCTCAATGCTGCTGTGTTTCGTATGATGAGTATAGAGAACCGGATACCCTTTTTACTGGATAAGAGGCACTCACGCACAACAGACAACGCATCTGAATTTTAATTTTAAAGGAGGATAAATGTAGATATCTATGGGCTTTAGTATCCACTTACCATCGAATGGACTGTGTGCTCGTTTCTCACCCTTATCTAATATATAAAAGTAATAATGTTTGTTTGTTCATCATCAAAACTTGAAATGTTATAAAATCTTTTTGTTTCAAAGAAAATAACCAAAACTTCATGAATGAATCGATTTTTTAATCTCCTTTCTAATTACCCGTTTTAGAATGAGTTTCCTTTGACTGAAAAAAATAAAAGAAACTCTTTTCTTCATTTTTGCCAATTCGATATATTTATTATGTCTTTAAAATACTTAAAAAAAAACTAAAGTATTGACTTATGGAGAATCGAAGTTATTTTACAAAATATAACGAAATCAAAGCTCACGAGTGTAAACAAACACATCAAATTAACTTCCGAAATCAATACCTATCAGGCTACGAACATTTTGTTTTAAATTATGTTTTTTTTTAAATAGCACCTTAATGCTGCCGCGTTTCGTAAGGTGAATGTAGAGAACCGGAGATACTTTTTAGGTTTCCGTACCTAAATTGCAAAAAACGGAACCCTTATGGATTCGACATGTCTGTCTGTCTGTCTGTCTGTTTGTCCGTCCGTATGTCACAGCCACTTTTTTCCGAAACTATAAGAACTATGCTGTTGAAACTTGGTAAGTAGATGTACTCTGTGAACCGCATTTAGATTTTCACATAAAAATAGAAAAAGCTAATAAATTTTGGGGGTTCCCCATACTCAGAACTGAAACTCAAAAAAATTTTTTTCATCAAACCCATACGTGTGGGGTATCTATGGATATGTCTTCAAAAATGATGTTGAGGTTTCTTATATCTTTTTTTTCTAAACTGAATAGTTTGCGCCAGAGACACTTCCAAAGTGGTAAAATGTGCCCCCCCCCCCCCACTGTAACTTCTAAAATAAGAGAATGATAAAACTAAAAAAAATATATTATGTACATTACCATGTAAACTTCCATAGAAAATTGGTTTGGACGAGATCTAGTGAGTAGTTTTTTTTATACGTCATGAATCGTAAATTATGTTACTTGCGGCTACGAAACAGTTCATGGGTGAGTCCGACTCGCACTTGGCCGCTTTTTACTAAAAACGAGGCATTCTCAATCTTAAACGCAACGGGTGACATCGCCTTTGCATTTTGATTCTTAATTGAGAATAAAATGTAGATGTCTATGGGCCACAGCATCCACTTATCATCCGGTGGACTGTGTGCTCGTTTGTCACCCTTGTTCTATATATTTTTAAACATTTTATGTTGGTTACGAAAGAGACGTAAAGTAAGTTGGCAGCCCTATTCGAATCCGGAAATAGGCCGAAATGGCGCGAAGACTTTATAGCTACAACTCTGACATTCGAAATTGAGGTTAATTCCACAAATTAGTTCTTCGATGCGATGAAACGTTACAAATGTAATTTACGAGCAATTTTGCTGCAAAAAAGGACACAATTTAATTTATTAGACACGAAAATTGAATAAGGAAAATATTGTTTTTTTTTTATTTATATTTATATCTGTACGATTAACGCACATAAAACTGGCCAAGTGCGTGTCGTTCCACGCACAATGTAGAGGTGGGGTTCCGTAGTTGCCCGTCACAATACGTGGGTTTTCTTCATAATGTGGATAATAAGTGAGTTCGCGGTGTGACCGCTATAATGACAATGAAAAAGGGACTGCGGTTTTCTACACTCACCATACGAAACACAGCAGCATTATGCTGCTATTTTACGCTGGTATTCTGTGAGAGCGTGGTCCTTCCCCGGTCGAGCCGACCCATTCGTGCTAGAACTATACTATTAATATAGCTCCAGCATGGCTCTACCACGTATAAAAAATATATGACCGTAACGAATCTTCACATAAACCACCACCAGTGCCTTAAATTATACTGAGGGTCGCCCGCGTAAACCAAGAGTGTGACGAATGAAACTGTATGAGGCTGTATGATTGTATGAGTACTTTGAATGAGGCCTACAATAATTACCAACTAAAAAATAAGTAAAAGTAGTAAGTAAGAAAGATCCTCCCTGCCTATCACGCAAATGAAAAAGCAAAGCTATAGTAGTAATGCATATAAATCAGTTTATAATAACATTACAAAGTTATAATGTAGCTAGTTTTAGGTCATTTTCGATGGAGTTGTAAAGAAATTTTTAATGATCCAAGTTGGTCGACTATTACTCGTTAATTTCTTAATTCTACTTAGCTGTCATAGTTTTCCTTTTAACTTCATTATATATGCTACTATCGTGTATACTTTTCACATTTTCAAAAATAGTGGTTTAGTTAGTAGAGGGGGAGGGGAGACACATGACTCTAATGAAAAATACCACTTTAAAGCTACCACCAAAATTACACTTTAAAGCCAAATATATTGTAAACGGACCCCTGAATCGAAAATATCTTGTTCCATACCCCCAGTGTTCTTGAAAGACCTATTCAACGATACCCCACATGATGGAACTGGAACTGGAAAGTATGGGAACTACCTAAAATAAAAATCTTTTTTAAGATTTTATTTCATAGTTTTCTAGTTAGCCTGATTAATATCTATAACTATGCCAAATTAAAGATTTATAGCATCTAGGGTCTCTGAACAAAACCTCAGTCGGCCGGACGGACGAACGAACGGACTGACGGACGGACATGGCGAAACTATAAGGGTTCCTTGTTGTGTAACTACGGAAACTTAAAAACGGGACGTAGTTTTGGCGGGAACTTAACAGGCGGCGGATTGCTGCTCTGTATTATTGTTTAAATATATGCTGACTCAAGTAGCCGTCTAAATCTCCCAAAGACTACGCAATATGATGCATCAACATATTGTGAAGCAGTGATAACAATCCTATAGAGTACATAAAGGATTATTATCACTTGATACTGAAAATCTATAAAAACGAAGATCCCGAATGAAATGAATACTTGGCTTAAAGGACAAGCATCCAAGCCAAAAATCTTAATAAAAATTGTAATAAAGCGGAACGATATTTTTTGTTATGTAGCAATATTCGTATTTCTGTAACCTACTTCCTTGCTTTTATGTACGAGTATTACTTGGATGGAGGTACTTCTCTGACTGTACTTGCGTGAACGTGCTAACCATAACCGCAGATATTGTGCGGTATTATTAATTAATTAATTAGTCAATTCAATTTAATTGGTTATATGTCATTTAGACTAGGCACCTAACAATATCTAACAGTGTTTGGTGACGGCAGAAGTAATTTATGACAGATAACATCACCTTAACTTATACTGTGGGATGGATATTGGAGACGTGACTTGGAGCACAGAGATTTTTGAAGCCTCCGACAGATGGCGTTATTAGGATCTCTTATTTATACCAGATATAAATTAAAATTTCGTAATCTTCCAGTATCTTCCTGATAACATAAAAACTGAGGTTGCACACTCGCCTGCCAAGCGTGGCAACTATGGCAAATATACCGTTATGGGGCAATCTGTTTTTTTTTTTTATAAGAGGGGGGACAAACGAGCATGCGGCTCACCTGATGGTAAGTGACTACCGCCGCCCATGAACAACCGCAACACCAGTGAAGAAATCTGTGGAAGATGCAGTTCAGCAATGGACTTTAATAGGCTGTAATAATGATGATGATTGTCATAAAATCTCTAAACCAGTGACGGGAAACAGCGGCAAATATGCGAGACGTGGAATTTTGGACTGAAGGATTCTTACGCGTTAAACATAGGCCTCCCCCCATAGATTGCTTCGTAGAGGAGATTTTGTAACAGTTGGCTCGCTTGGCAGGCGGGACTGTTATCAGGAATATGCTGATGACCATCTCCTGCTTCAATTTGCCTTTGTCGCCTCTTACGACGAACACGGGATGATATAGGATAGTGAATTGTCTTTTGCCACTACAATGGTGATTTCCAGATATAATTGATATATTTCCATAATTTTATAAATTAATTGATCAAAGGAAAATGCTCCTAAAATATATTGGCCGTGGAAGGAAAGGGGAGACCTCCCGTCGGGCATGGTGTTCGGCCCGAGACCAACGCTCCGTGTGTTATATCGGAGCTGTTTTATATATCGCGTTAATTTCGGAACTTTGATAGCGTGATTTAGGTTTCGGTGCGTTTCATTTACAGCGCGACGACAACGCCGCCACAATATCTGTGATATGGGGTTTTAGATATTTTTACACCGCCACAGAATCATCCCGTGGGTGTCGTAAGAAGCAACAGAGGGAAACAAATCAGAATATAAGCAGCAGCGTCTTCATAATAACGACTAAAAATAAAAAACTGCGGTTGCCAATCCGCTTGCCAAGCGTGGCAACTAAGGCAAATATCCCTCTTGTGAGGGCCTATGTTCAGCAGTGGACTTGAATAGGCTGTAACGGTAACGTATGTTTCTATTAATTATCCATTTTACAGTAACGATACGCCTACAGTATCTCAAAGCTAAAAACGCATTTGCATTTTGATTATTTACCGAGGACAGATAATAGGTCTATGTACCATTTATTTACCATGTTTAGTGAACTGTTTGCTTGCTGCTATCTTACGCGGGTTTCTATGAGAGCGTCCATCGGTCATACCGTTTTTATTGCAGTTATAATACCGCTATAGCGTGACTATCATTGATATGAATAAATATACAAAAAATTAGATATACTGTTGTATATGTACAAAGGGCACACTGATAGATCTGCGCTCCTGGTCGCTCATAAATGTTTGAATTTCGAATTTTATATTTTTTAAAACATAATAAAATCATATTTTATTGATTAAAATAATTTTCGGCGGAAATTCAATTTTCAATCAATTTCAAAAAAATCACGTGTTGTCATCATCAAGATTTTAGGGCGATGAATTTTTATGATTTTAAAAGTTTACTCTCCGCAAGATTGCACTGCTCGACTTCTAAATGCTTTTGAGAGGGAAACACTTCACTTGCGCACCGTTAGGCGCCGTTAAGCAGAATTTGATCGTGGGCGTGTTACTCTCCGTGATGAAATTCGTGAAGGTCGACCCTCAATAGCGATTACTGATGAAAATATGACAAAAATGAAAACCGACGTATCAATTATGAGGAGATTCGAGGACACACAAATGTCATTCGTAGTAAATTTTGATGTGAATAACTTTAGTCTTTTTCTTTTACTAACTTCTCATTTTTCTTTTATATCAAAGGGCGCTGCTACGTTAATTTTAGTTTTATATCATACAAAATAATCCCTTACGAAGTGATAAAAATAAAAATTCCCTGTATACAAAAGGTAAATATAAAATCATTCGAACCACACAATCGACAATGTAAAAGTCAGGAGGTGAGCGAGTCGTCGACCGTTCCCGCATTAGGTTCCCGCCGAAAATAAACGAAGCGCGCGCTTTTCGCGTGTCACTTTGGTAGCTGAATGTCGGCCATGTTTGAAGTCGGAGGTGTTAAGCAATACTATCTATTTGCGTTTGTTTAGTGTTGTAACGCAAACTGTGGGCAATATATCACGTCAGAACAAGTGGTGTTTAAGTGGAAGATACGGAGCAGATGTTCTGTCGATTTAAATATTACGGTCGGTGTCATTTTAAATCTTGGCACTTCACTTAGTCGGCTCCGTGGCGCAGTGGCTTAGTAATGAGTCACAACGCTAAGGCCCGCGGGTTCTAATCCCGCACGGAACAAGTATTTGTATGGCCTAAAAATAATTGTTCCGGGTCTGGATGTTTGTCCTTGTGAAATTTATGTATGTAAATTGCCCCCACAATACAGGACAAAATATAGTGTGGAGGTAACGTTTTTTAAACAAAGACACATGCGTGAGTGTCGTGGAACACTCGGTTGGAACGAAGTTCCTTATTATTGATAAACGTATTATATTAATTGATTAACAAATACAAATAAATGTGTTACTAGCGTTTATTAATATAAAATACACTATGACACAAAGGGTAGTGACGAAAAAATCTTACACTTTTTGTCGCCTAGCCCCCATCCGCAAAACCCGTACCGTACCGTCCGATAAGAAACTTCGTTCCAAAAATAAAATAAAATAAAATTCTTTATGAGTCTATGGAATGTACTTCATTGCTGAAGTAAGCCCTTATAAAAATAATTATGTCGTAATCACAACTACTCACGAATCTTGCACTGACGATGGATCCCGTACGTGGTATGTGTAGTCTTACAACGATAACCCTACCTTTCGTCATCGTTTTCGGCAATAGGGCACTGAAAATTTCGGGAATCAAGGAAGTGACACAACATTACTATTTAAAAATGTATTTATTGCTTTTCGAAGTATTCTCCGCGAAATTTGACACATTTTTCCATACGATGGAACCAATCATTGAAGCAACCATTCCATTCGGAAGTTGGGGTCTCCAAAATGGCCGTTTTGTAGGCGTCCACAGCTTCTTCAGGTGATGAAAATCTCTATCCACACAATTTATTCTTTATTTTAGGGAAAGTATAGAAATCATTAGGGATTAGGTCGGGGCTGTACGGCGGATGGTCTAATAATTCTATGTTTTCTTGCTCTAAAAACTCTTTTGTTCTGTGAGCGGTGTGAGAACTCGCATTGTCGTGATGGAGGATGATGCGGCGGTTGCAGTTCTCTTTACGGAGTTCAAAAACGACCTGTGGCAAACAAATGCTAGCATACCATTCTGCATTAACCGTTCTTGGTCCCTCAAGAGGAATAGTCGTAACATGGCCGGTTTTGGAGACAAACGTGGCCACCATTTTTTTTGCAACACTCCGTGAACGAACAATTTTTTTTAACTCATTTTCGAACACCCAAACTCGTCACCTGATACGATGTTGTATACAGCATTTGAGGATCCTGCGTGGAATCTTTCGAGAGTTCTGACGCACCAAGTAACGCGAGCCGCTTTTTGCTCTTCACAGAGCGATTGCGGTATCCATCGGGAAAACAACTTTTTTACACCTAATTGTTCATGCAAGATTATTTGTATTTGACTCATGCCAATGTCTAAAGTTACCTGAATTTCGCGGTATGTCACATGTCGATCTTCCTCAATCAGCTTACGCACAGCTTCATCAACGTTTTCTTGGGTGACTGCAGTTTTTGGACGACCTTGACGGGGATCATCACTGAGCTGACACGTCCACGTTCAAATTCAGCAAACCAGCGATAAATTGTGGTTTTGGATGGGGCTTCATCACCAAATGCAGAAATCACCCGGTCAACACACTGTTTTTGTGTTAAACCACTTCGAAAGTCATAATAAATCATCGCTCTTGAATTTTCTCGAGTCAATTCCATTTTCTCAACGACTAAACAAGTTTGACAAAACCTTGTGCCAAGACCGAGAATCTTTTTTTAAATAAATAAAAAAAAGAATCATTAAAATCCGTTCACAAGCTGCGAAGATATCGGGTAACATACAGACAAAAAAACATACACGAATTGGAAACATCCTCCTTTCTGAAGTATGTTTAAAATATAATTACTGTTCTATTCAGCTATACCTACTTGAGAACTTCGAGTTCAGATTTTAGTAATGCAAAGGTGGCGAAGGCTACTTTATCCAATAATTCAGTGTATATTACGTGAATAAAGAAGCCTTGCTGATGTTAAATCTTGGCACGTTTGACCTTAATCTGGTTATTTACGCGACATAATGTTACCGATCCCATTTTAAGTAACCTAAGTAAGTACATAGTTTACTGTGTTTTATTTTAGTCTACAAGCCAATAGAATTAAGCGAAGATATATTTTGTTATAGAAGAAGCCGTTTAAAATTAACTTTAAACGCGACAGTAGTCTAATGGAAATCAAAAATCAAGTGTTCCAATTCGCTATTCGATTATCTGGAGTAAACAACTCCTAAAACAGTTAAAGCTTACCCAACAAAAAATATTTAAAAAAAAATGTGTGCATTTCAAATATAAAATATACATAGTAATATAAATTTAACGGCAAATTATTTATTTAATATAATAATTTTCAACAATAAAATATTAAATAAAAGTTTAATTTTATAGCAAATAAATGGTACAATCCTTATTTATTAAACTAAATAATATTTTCTTTAAAGTAAAATTGCTTTGCAATAGCGCCATCTACTTCATTCTATAGGTAAAGTAATTTTATCGAACAAAAATTGTTTGACACTCCGTCTTGTACGTAAAATAGATAGGTGGCCTAAACATGACTAATTCTATCTCGGATCTCATTCCCTCGCAGGCTGAATCCTATAGATGTATATGTTTGTTTAAAATAAAGAAAATAAAGGAATTACTCTTGGTCCGTTGGATCGACGTGCAGTGATGTTCCCAATGGAATTTTATCCCCGACTTGTCGTCAATGCGGGAAGCCTATATCCAACGGTGGACTTTTGATAGGCTGCAGTAACGGTATAAACTAGCTGTTCCCCGTGACTTCGCCCGCGTGTTATTTGGGGTTTTAATTTTTTTGCGCGGAACCCTAATTATTTTTCTAAAACAAAAGTAGCCTAAGTTACTCCTTGTGACATGAGCTATCTAACAGTGAAAAACCCATCAAAATCGGTCCAGCCGTTTCAGAGATTAGCTGGTACAAACAGACAGACAGACAAAACTTTAAAAATTGTATTTTTGTTATTAGTACCATATATACTTTCATATGTATTTAGTAATAAGATGTAATTTTGTAAATAAATAGATATAATATTTACATTGTAAAAAGTTCGGAGTGAACCTCATCACGCCATCTAACGAAAAGGTCATAACAACCTCTGCGAACCCATCAAGTTACTTCAATAAATAACAATGGAGAGTGCTATGTAATTGAAAACTGCATCGGAGCATCATTTTGCAAAAGCAAATCGTGAAAGAAGAAATAATAAACGGCGTTGAGATTTGAAAACTCTTCCAGTGAAATTCAATGGTAAAAAGTCGACTCTGGTCCAAAGTAAAAGACATAGCGGAAAAGAAAATATATTCAATAACATTTAGTTTATTTATATTAAACCATATTATTAAATCTGACTGCGCCGTTGGTCTCGTGGTTGTAGTAGTGCGACTGCTGATCATGAGGTTCCGTGTTCGAATCCCAGGTCGGGCAAAAAAAAGTTATTGAGTTTTTCTATGAAGAAATTCTCAGTAGCTGCCCGGAGTCAGGAAGTTGGCGGTATCTCACCCCCGTGCCTCGGAAAGCACGTAAAGCAGTTGGTCCTGCGCGTGATTCTCTCCGGTCGTGTCGGTGTACCGTCCCATCGGACTATGAGAGTGAGGGAATAGAGAGTGCACCTGTGCTTGCACACACACTCGTGCCCTATAACCCTGTCCTGTGCAGATGGCTAGTCTCCGTTGAGGCTGGCCGCCGTGACCGAAATTCGGTCTGGAGGACATTATTATTATTAAATTGGACCCACCCTGGCTTTGTCTGGGTAAGATATATTAATGAGGCGTGATTTCAATTTAAAATGAATCAAAGATCACATTTATTTTATCAATTTTTCGTCTTTTTAAATTCCCAAGTTTTTCGTATAAAATTTAGTCAATATCACTCCTGGCATTGCTCTCTGTTTGTTTGTGAATTTTAATCGCAATTTATTCAACCATTTTGAAGATTAGCCCGGACAGACAGACAAACAGAAAAATATTATTATAATTCTCCGAGTCTAAAAGAAGTCACTTATTTCGATATTACAGACACTTCAATATTATTTATATGTATATATATATACATATTAGGATGAGGAAGTTCAAGGTCGCTCAGCGAGCTATGGAGAGGGCTATGCTCGGGGTTTCTCTGCGTGATAAACTTAGAAACGATTATATCCGCAGTAGAACCAGATTAACCGACATAACCCAACGGATCAGTAAGCTGAAGTGGCAATGGGCCGGCCATATAGCTTGAAGAATCGACAACCGATGGGGAAGAAAGGTTCTCGAGTGGCAGCCTCGTACCAGCAAGCGAAGTGTAGGGCGTCCCCCCGCTAAATGGATTGACGACCCGGTAAGACATGCGGGAAGTCGATGGATGCAGGTGGCTCGGGACCGTGCTTTGTGGCATTCCTTGGGGGAGGCCTATGTTCAGCAGGGGACTTGTGAAGGGATGTAATGATGATGATGATGATGACATAGATATAATGGCAAAATTGTCATTGCATTAGTGGTGTGATTCAAAATACGAGCTAATAGTAATGTACTTCTCTCTCTTTCTCCTTATTAGACCGTAACTGGCCACACAACAACAAAAACGCAACTGACAGCTAAAGGAGAGTGTGTTTTGATTGCTTGCATTCCAATTATACCAAATAATTTACTCTTTCAATATAAAATGATATTTTACACAATTCTCGCTAAAGTTAGCATTCACAACCCAGTCCCAGGGTCAGAAATGGATACAGGTATTCATTAGAGTACACCGTACTTTTCGTATTGTCAGCAGGTTGTTCTACAGTATCTAACATCTTAAACTTGCACGTGTTGGTGAAAGAAATTTAATGATACAAATCAGTTAATATATCTTTATCTTTAGTTATTAATAATCTTTCTGGTTTATGACCTTATAGCAATGAGTTTTTACAGTAAAATAAATGTCAACCTCTTCTATGCCCTATGTTTTTCTTTTTGATGATACATTATCTTCAAAAGCACTAGAACCCTTACAAAATGCTCAAAATTGCCTAGTGTTCAAATTTGATAATTAATAATGAAAAAAGAAAAACGCAGGGGGACAGTGTATATCCTTCTTATTCAGTTTATGAAATATCTTTTTAGTTGGTTCAATATTGGAGGAGGAAATGGTAGGGAGCCAAACCTCGAATTATGCCTTTTTACTTAGGCTATTCAGTCGGATCTGCATTTGTCCTTATCGGACGCCGAGCGCTCGCAGAGCGACAGCGATAGTTTATTCAAATACCTAATTTTCAAAAGTCTCTCGGACCGCATTTCCTCTTAAAATTCTCCCACTTACTGCTGTTGTTACGGCCTACAGCTGCTCCAGCAAGGGTCGAATCTTCCGGGGCCCATGAGCAGAAGATTCCATGAGCAGCCGCAGGTCGGGCCCAAAATGGCCACATGGAAGAATTTCCTATAACACTAAGCTATATGGGAGAATGCTAGAAACACATATTACGTACCAGTACTCAGTAGGACAGTAGTTCCAATTCGACACTCAAATCGACACGACTGGAGAGAGACCACGTGAAGGACCAAATGCTTTACGCGCTTTCCAAGGCACGGGGGTCATATGCCGCCAACTTCCTGACTCCGGGCAGCTACTGAGAATTTCTTTGGCCCGACCGTTATTCGAACCAAGTACTTTATGGTCAGCCGTCGCGATTACGACCAATAGACGGGGCAGTTAAGTTATATAAAAGTACATAGTGACCTTTCATAACATTTTCAGAAATAAATAGTAATTAATCGATTTAAAAAAATATGAATAAGTTCAACAATCATTTATCTTTCTGACAATGTGCTTTTTGTATCATTTACATGTATAATATTTATTTATTTATTTAAGGACATCCAGAGGTAATTACAACACATGTTCACAAAACATTATATATAAGCTTAATTTTTGAATGTAAAACCTATTAAAGGCAGTCACAACATGCTTCACAAGAAGAGTAACACTTTATAACATAAATTACAAAATATCAGAAACATAACCTAAAAACAAATCAAAGAACCGAGAAATACCAAAGATATAAAAAATATATATAAAATCTAATAAACTGAAACACATTAAAACAATACAGGAGGAAAATCACAATAGTCAATTAAACCAAATAACAAAATTAATACATATCGAACTCTTATATATTATCTCTTAAGTTCTGTAGCACTGTATTTTAAACGAGGACAAAGAATTGCTAAAAATGTCCACAGAATCCGACATCAAATTCAGCAAACGTGACATTCTAGCTAAACTATTGTTATGACCTATATTAGATTTCGAAGGAAGTGGATAAAATAAAGGTATAGATTTACGCGGATAGCGCCTGGGAACTTTAAATTTTATTTCTCGCAATAGCTCAGCGCTGTCCGTAGTTCCGTGCACTATTTTATAAAACATTACCATGTCCAGATACTTACATATATCCAGATACAGATGTCCAGATCTTCGGTTTGACAAGGTGTCAACGCCGAAGAATTTTAACTTCTCATTATATCTGGCAAGTTTTTTGTCATTTATGTTACTACAATAAGCTATCCTAGGTCCTTAAATAAATAAATAAATATGATTGCTAGATACGATTTCATGCGACAAAACGTTGGAATCTTAATGTTTAGGCCCTAGCAGAGCATACCTGTTGCTACTTACAATAAATAAAAATAAAATAAAAGTAAAAGAAATAATTTATAGTACATATATTTTATATTTATTCGTAAATAAAGAGAACTCACATTATGATAAACAGTGTTCCAATATTTGTCTATACCATTTATTGCCTGTGAGATGTGAGTACATCAAAGAAAAATAATATTCTGTGTTTACAAACGGAAAATTTGGAATCGATTTCCTCACATTATGTTATTATATTTGCTCCTTTATTGACTCCACCGCCGTGTCACGCTGAGCCCTGGTAGCTCAGTGACTCAGTGCTCGCTACAAATATCACAATACGCGAGCAACCCGGAATCGAACCCCGCCGGCGGCAAGGAAATGGTTAATTACAATTTTAAGTACTAACTTACCACGGGCTATACGGTGAAGGAAAACATCGTGAGGAAATCTGCATATTTTAGGAAATAAAAAAAAACATTCGAAGACATGTGATGTCCACCAACACGCGTTCGGGTAGCGTGGCGGACTTTTCCTAGCCCTAAAACCTTCTCAGAAATGAGAGGGACGTAGCAGGTTGTTAACTTTAACTAAGGTTTTTATTGACTCCTATATTGACTGACACTCAACAAACCAAAACAGTGGATACGCTGTTACTTGTTGTTAGATATATATTAGTAGTTTTATACGTGGTAGAGCCATGCTGCAGCTATATTAGTAGTATAGTTGTAGCACGAATGGGTCGACTCGACCGGGGAAGGACCACGCTCTCACAGAATACCAGTGTAAAATAGCAGCTTAATGTTGCTCTGTTTCGTATGGTGAGTGTAGAGAACCGGAGATCCTTTTTACTGGAAAAGAAGCATTCCATTTTAGTTCAGACGAGTGACAACGCATCTGCATTTTGATTCACAAACGAGGATAGATGTAGATGCCGTTTGTCACCTTATCCTATATAAAAAAAAAATTAAACAAGTGCGAGTCGGACTCGCCCATGAAGGGTTCCGTAGCAGCAAGTAACATAATATAAAAGTGCTTGTAGTTCGTTATAACTTTGATCGATGTTTTAATAATAGTGATTTTTTTTATTTTTATATTTGAGTTGATGGAATGAAAGGTAAATTGCGGCTTACGATTTATGACGCATTAAAAAAAAACTACTAACTAAATCTCGTTGAAACCAATTTTCGGTGAAAGTTTACATGGTAATGTACATCATATATTTTTTTTAGTTTTATTTTTCTCTTAATTTAGAAGTTACAGTGGGGGGGACACATTTTACCACTTTGGAAGTGACTCTCGCGCAAACTATTCAGTTTAAAAAAAACTGATATTAGAAACCTCAACATCATTTTTGAAGACCTATCCATAGATACCCCACACGTATGGTTTTGATTAAAAAAAATTAAGTTTCAGTTCTAAGTATCTGGAAACCCCAAAATTTATTGTTTTTTTTTTCTATTTTTGTGTGAAAATCTTAATGCGGTTCACAGAATACATCTACATACCAAGTATCCACAGCATAGTTCTTATACTTTCGGGAAAAAGTGGCTGTGAGATACGGACGGACAGAAAGACAGACATGAATAATCCATAAGGGTTCCGTTTTTTGCCATTTGGCTACGGAACCCTAAAAAAGAGTATGATACCAAACTTAGACGAACTCCTAGACCAAATATTAGTCCTTGTATCCTTAGGTGGACGGCTTAGCTTGTTTGTTACCCTTAATTCCAAATAATAATGTCCTCCAGACCGAATTTCGGTCACGGTGGCCAGTCTCAACGGAGACTGCATCGCCGCAGGACAGGATTATAAGTACACGAGTGTGTGCGCAAGCACAGGTGCACTCTCTATTCCCTCACTCTCATAGTCCGATGGGACGATAAACCGACACGACACGACCGGAAAGAGATCAGATGGATTTCCGTGCTTTCAGAGGCACAGCGGTAAAACACAGTCAAGTTCTTGACTCTGCACTAATACTGAGAATTTCTTGACAGAACAGACAGTTATTAGATATGTCTACACCAGTGCACTGTCCTCTTCATCTTGCGTCTTCCTCTAACGCATGCCGGAGCAACCATAGCGCATGCAATAGCGCATGCGCTATAACTAGTTCAATAACAGCGTATGCCTCTAGTGAAAGCTGATCCCTCAGCGGTGGGTTCGCATGCAACATTTCGTGCATTTTAGTAAACAAAATTGCGGAAGACATATTAAAAACTTTAGAATTTATCGATGATTATTATTGAACATATCAACTATTGTGGCACCACAGGCCCAAAGATAACACAAATAAATTAAAAAGAAACGACGCGTTGATTTCTCTGAGCTAAAAATTTAGTTATGATGTAAAAACGGTTAAAAACAAGATAATGAGCTTCAGGTCATACTTCTCAAAGGAACATCAAAAAGTTACGACGAAAAGGAGTGGGTCCGGAACAGAAGATAATTACGAATCTTCGTGGTTTGCCAAACCGAGATGAGTGTGGTATAGACGAGTTGCATGCGACAAGCGCACGGGATTGACGATAAGATGCATGCGTCTTATGGCACAACGCTTGATGCAAGACGAACTGAAAATTGAAACGCAAAATGAACATGAAAGCGAAACTGACGCACTGATGTAGGTAGACATAGCTATTGGGTATAACTAATTTTAGCCCGACTCGGGATGAACCCGGGATCAACGAGCGAGTCACCCTTACTCCTAAAACGTTAACCCACAGCGTAGATTAAACTAAAAAACTACCATCTTCACCCAAATTTTAAATTAGCATTGAAACTGACAAGTCTCAAATGGCCGTTCGATGAAAAGTGCAGCTGCAAATTAGTTTTAAATATTTCTACCGTATGAAAATTAAATTTTCTGCAAAACGGAAAACTGAATGAAATCAGCGTCATAAAAGTTGAAGAGCGAACCACTAGTCGACACTTGTTACGTTCGCCGCCTAGAGGTCTAAGTAAAACGATGCGCCCAAGTAATAAGCGAAGAGCGTTTTTAAGTCTTATTAACTTGACCTTACACACAGCACAGCATCTTTGATTTTACGTGGTAGAGCCATGCTGCAGCTATATTAATAGTATAGTTGTAGCACGAATGGGTCGGCTCGACCGAGAAAGTACCACACTCTCACAGAATACCAACGTAAAATTACAGCTTAATGCTGCTGTGTTTCATATGGTAAGTGTAGAGAGCCGGAAACCTAGTTTACTGGAAAAGCGGCATTCCATCTTAGTCCTCACGGCTGACAACGCATCTGCATTTTAATTCGCAAACGAAGATAGATGTAGATGTCTATGGGCCACAGCAAACACTTACCATTAGGTGGACTGTGTGCTCGTTTGTCACCCTAATTCTATAAACGTTTGACGGCTCCGTGGCGCAGTGGCTTAGCAATGAGTTGCTGCGCTGGGGGGCGCGGGTTCGAATCCCGCACGGAACAAGTATTTGTATGGCCTACAAATGATTGTTCCGGGTCTGGATGTTTGTCCTTGTGAAATTTGTGTTTGTAAACTGCCTCCACGATACAGGAGAAAATCCTAGTGTGGGGGTAACGTTTTTTAAAAAAAAAAAACCTGTTTACTTGACCCGTGTTCGGTTGTTGGACTTTTTTCTGCCTAGAGTCTGGATAGATATTAACCTCTTACCTGTTCTGCCGGCAATAGCAGTGCTTGCACTGCTGTGTTCAGATGGAAAGGAGCCAGAGCCAGTATAATTACAGGCTTTTTTATATATTTTAATAGGATAGGGTGACAAACGAGCACACAGTCCACCTGATGGTAAGTGGTTGCTGTGGCCCATAGACATCTACATCTATCCTCGTTTGCGAATCAAAATGCAGATGCGTTGTCACCCGTAAGGACTAAGATAGAATGCCTCTTTTCCAGTAAAAAGGGTCTCCGGTTCTCTTTTTTTTATAGGAGAGGGTGACAAACGAGCACACAGTCCACCTGATGGTAAGTGGTTACTGTGACCCATAGACATCTACATCTATCCTCAATAAAGTCTCAAGATGCAGATGCGTTGTCGCCCGTGAGGACTAAGTTGGAATGCCTCTTTGCCAGTAAAAAGGGTCTCCGGTTCTCTACACTCACCATACGAAACACAGCAGTGTTTAGCTGCTATTTTACGCTGGTATTCTGTGAGAGCGTGGTCCTTCCCCGGTCGAGCAGACCCATTTGTGCTACAACTATACTACTAATATAGCTGCAGCATGGCTCAACCACGTATAAGTCACGTATAAGTTATAGGAGGAGAGTGACAATTACGCACACAGTCCACCTGATAGTAAGTGCTTAGTGTGGCTCATAGACATCTACTATCCTCGATTACGAATCAAAATGCTGTAAAGTACTGTGGCAGTATACTGGCAGTCCATAACGGAACGAATTTTTCACCAGTGAGAGCACTGAACTGTGCTCGCGGTGTATATCGGAATACGACCAATGTCGTTATATACTATAGCCTATGTGTTTTTATGATGTATAAACTATATTACAATAAAGTTTCATCAAGAGCCATTCAGTAGTTTTTGCGTGGAAGAGTTCCAAACATCCATCCATACATCCTAACATACCTTACAAACTTTAACGTTTATAACATAAAAGGGCGCCAAAGGAATCACTCGTCCGGGCGTTTAGATGGTTAGGGCCGGCCCTGCATACCTTATGCCCGCCGGAGGGCTGCATTGGGCCTGGCCGCTTCGGGCCTGGCCACATCGGGTCGGGCCGGGCCGCATCAGGCCGAATCAAAATGCAGATGCGTTGTCACACGTGAACACTAAGATAGAATTCCTCATTTTCAGTGGAAAGGGTATCCGATTCTCTAAACTCGCCATATTAAACACAGCAGCGTTAAAAGTCCGTCTGAATAAATACCACCTTAAATATTTCTGCCGACAAGCAGCAGTGCTTGCACTGTTGTCTTCCAATCTCAAGGGTATATAGCCAGTATAATCACACGCTGTGAGGCATTTCATCTTAGTCCTCAGAGGAGACAATGAGACCGTTGCCATCTTTGTTTGAAGTGTCCCTTTCTATCGTCATGTAAGGAAAGGAGAGAGTGAACAACTTTAAGCATCTCATAAATTGATGATGATTTTTTAGAGTAAGGTCGAGGGGCGCTAAATAGTTCGAACCTACTGTCATTAGATGTAACGTTTATGATTGAAAGGTCAGGCCCAAATATATAATTTCCTTCACTCCCTCGTATGTTCTCTAAACTTGTTTTGCGCTTAGAGTCTCGAAGATGCACACGCAGAAATGGAGGCTCAATTTTCAGTGCGCCTTGTAATTAAATATTGGCAGACGGCGCTGTTAGGAATGCTTATCGGAGCTTCATCAAGCTGCAGGTTCTTCTACTACAGCGAAAGTGGAACCCTTATACTTTAGTATACTTTATGAGTTTATAACCAAAAGCGGCTCGAATGTAGAGTTAAAATTTTTCTTATAAAGGTCATTTACCGTAACAATTAGGAACTTGAAGTTCAGTAACAGACTACATACGAGCATGTCTGCACTCCTCTCATTCAAAAATGAATAAGATATTGGGGCAGTAATTAGTAGTCACTCCTTCGACTTAGACAGAATGAATTGACGGTTCCGTGGCGCAGTGCCTTTACAATGTTTTGCATCGCTTGGGGCCGCGGTTTCAAATCCTGCACGGAACAAGTATTTGCATGGCCTACAAATAATTGTTTTGTACAGTTTATGTTTGTAAACTGCCTCCCGATACGTTTTGAAAAAAAAAAGAAGAAATGTCTCGTTCTCTACATTAACATTATTCGTACTGAGCGCTATTAGTCATCTTTCATAATGCGCACAGCCAAGCAGTGGAATTTTCTTTTAGTTAACCTCTTCGTTAACAGGCTTCTCCTTGGTAAATTCGCTTCACCGTAGACCTCATCTTCGTAGGCCTCGAGCCAGATCAGAGCCAGTCAAGAGTGAGCCCCTTTTTTATTGTAAAAACAACATCATACAGTAGCATTAAGCTGGTATTCTGTCAGAACGTGGTCTTTCCCCGTTGGAGCTGACCCATTTGAGCCTCAATCACAGTATAGCTGCATCATAGTTCTACCATGTTAAATGTCGCTCTACTACGTTAAACTTGGCTCTATCACGTTAACACATTTTATAATATACCCGTTGTACTACTCCGACGTTTTTAAACCGTAATTAATGATGATTAAAATTCCGATGACCTCCTTTACCTACACAATATATGCTAAAAAGCATACATCGTCATCTGCATAAACACTGCTTTACGGTACAGTCAAGAAGTAAAATATTAAAATTTTTGCCCGACATGTTAAAACGGTTTTATTACCATCTTTAAAAATAAAAAATAAAAACGTAGTAGTCACTCGCGGTAGAAGTGAAACCTTGAGAAAAACGCTGTAAACTGTATTCTGTTTCATTCACTCGCAGGCTAAATCTTATACATGTGTATGTTTGTCTCTGTCTAGTGTCGGTTTTCGATTTCATCGAGTTTCATATTGCAACGATTCTAAAGAAGTTGTCACTTGAAAAAAGGCAGTGGTCGAATCGCGGATTCGAACCTTTTGAGATCGCGGTCAAAACTGTATTCTATCTCAATCTCTCGCAGGCTAAATCTAATAGATGTATATATTTGTCTCTTTTTAGTGTCGGCTTCTCGTTTCATCGAGTTTCAAATTACAACGATTCTAAAGAAGTTGTCATTTGAAAAAAGAAAGAAATCGAATTGCGGATTCAAACTTTTGAGTTCGCGGTCTACGCTGTATTCTATCTCATTCTCTCGCAGGCTAAATCCAATAGATGTATATGTTTGTCTTTTTTTAGTGTCGGCTTTTCGTTTCATCGAGTTTCAAATTACAACGATTCTAAAGAAGTTGTCATTTGAAAAAAGAAAGAAATCGAATTGCGGATTCGAACTTTTGAATTCGCGGTCGACGCTGTATTTTTTATTATAGGATAGGGTGACAAACGAGCACACAGTCCACCTGATGGTAAGTGGTTGCTGTGACCCATAGATATCTACATCTATCCTCATTTGCGAAACAAAATGCAGATGCGTCGTCACCCGTGAGGACTAAGATGGAATGCCTCTTTTCTAGTAAAATGAGTCTCCCGTTCTCTACACTCACCATAGGAAACACAGCAGTGTCAAGCTGCCATTTTACGCTGGTATTCTGTGAGAGCGTGGTCGAGCCAACCCACTCGTGTTACAACTATACTACTAATGTAGCTGCAGCATGGCTCTACCACGTATATTCTTTAATACTCTTGAATCATTCTGCCTACTAATGAAAACTGTATCAAAATCCGTTCGTAGTTCAAAAGATCTAAGCGTACAGACGGCGGGAAGCGACTTTGTTTTATACTACGAGTATGTAGAGATACGTGTTACATATTATGTACAGATCCATTCACGTTTCTCACTTACGAAAATCCCAACTTTGCAATCAGATCTACAACACCCAATGCAGAAAGTTAGTCAGATATAGCGTCATGACGTCACGTCTCGATTACATGTACTTCGTGGCTTCGACGTTGTAATTACCAGACAAGCGCGAGACGCGGTCAGCGATAGTGAAAGGGGTGATCGTCGGCAAATCTTCTATTCTTCTATAAGTTAGTGATTAGTCCCCTTTCTATATAAAGTAACCCTAAGCTCTTCCTTTATAACTTAAGGAACTATTCTATCTAGATATTTCTACTTTTTATATTCAGTGTCATATAATACTCTACCAAAATATTATGCTTGCGACTGTACAGTATCCACTTTCCGACACTTGTTACGCTAGAGATGCCTAACGGAGGCCTATGTGCTCGAAACTAGCGACTGAGTCATAAGCGGAAAACGGAATTGTAATATCTTTCTTTTATCTTTCTTTCCTTCTTTCTAATAGAATTAATACTATGGTTATAACTTCAGAATAACATGAGAAATTGACAACTGTTACAACTGTTTACACGTGGTAGAGCCATACTGCAGCTATATTAGTAGTAGTAGTATAGTTGTAGTACGAATGGGTGGGCTCGGCCGGGGAAGGACCACGCTCTCACAGAATACCAGCATAAAATAGCAGTATATCACTGCTATGTTTCGTATGGTGAGCTTAGTCCTTACGGGTGACAACGCATCTGCATTTTGATTCGCTTGTCACCCTATCTTATAAAAATCACTGACAACTATTACCATAAGTATTATGATCCGTGTTTGACTACTATTCCATTTGAAGCCAAATATAGTAAAGTTCCCTAGACACTGACAGCATATTCCATTCGATTTCAAAATACGATATTCGACATTGTATTGATCTTATTGCATATTGCATAGATTATATAACGAAAGTAAGTTGTAATACTTAAGCTGCATGTATCGTAGTAACGCATTCGTGTTATCCTCATATACATCAACATCGTTGTGAAAAGTTCGTTTGGCAGAAAGACTGTCGGTAACCTCTCGCAGATTAAAGGATTTTATTACGATAAACTATGCTTGCATGACTTTACTCGACGCACAGACATCAAAGGTAACGCACGTGTCGGCGAAAATTAGGTATCAAAGTCAAATCCAAATATTTTTATTCAATATTAACTTTTACGAATCACTTTTAGCAAGTCAAATGCTACGGCATATTCGGTGTGGGTTGAGTCCAGATTAGAGTAACAACAAAATTTAAGAATTTCATCACAAGACGAGGGCGATAATAAGGAACGCGAAACAGCCGGGTAAAACCTGGAGCAAATAATTATTTGACGCCGTATAATACAAACATTCCGGGTATATAAAATGTACTCTGTGATACAGAGCGACCACGTCGTCCATGTTTTTTAGCGTCTCTTTGCAATATGTGAAGCCTCAGCATAATAAATGAAACTGCAACATGGCATTTTAAAAAAGACTCCAGAATTTCTTACTGGTTCCTCTCTGAGATGGTCTTGTTTTTGCAAACCGGTGTAGACCAAAATTTTTAACTTTAACTTTGAAACATAATTTTTATTTCTTATTTTGGATAATAAAGAAAATTTTATTTTTATTTCAAGTGCAGGACCGTGACTTGTGGATAACTATTCTGATCGCGTAACTACAATTATTGTAATAAATTGATCGTAAGAGTAACAATTCTACAAATAAAATAAAAACGCTCGTCTCTTTCATCTTGCGCCACACGTCATCAATGTTTAAAGGCACTCGTGCTAGCACTATTGCAGCGCCGATGTCAAACGAAAGCGTCTGTATGCAGTGTTGAATAAACACGCTAACTAGCTATTAGTGGTGGTATTTCTACCATGTTTTGATACATGTGGCCGCTTTTTAATAGAAGTAACGGTTTCAAACAAGCACACGCTTCGCCTTATCTCAATTTCTATCTCTACACCCATACTCGATTAAGAACTCATAGGTAGTAGAACTTCATTTCTGCCTGGGCTTCTCTGGGAATGAACTACTCTGTTATCTATTTCTGGCGCCGAATTGTGCTTGCACAGTGCAACAACACAGTGCTTGCACTGCTGTGTTCCAATGTGGTTTCATACATAAAAGTAGCCTATGTTATCAGTCAGCGAAAGTCCCGTCAAAATCGGTCATGCCATTTCGGATATTAGTCGGAAAAAACAGACAGAGAGTACTACTACTAACTATTTTTTTTAAATTGTTGGAACGAAGTTCCTTAGGAGAAAAATGTAAGATTTTTTCGCCACGACCCCTTCTAACCTAGTGTAGACGGCCTTGGTGGCTATAAGGAAACAAGATGGAATAATATCCATCTCTCTCGCATTTCTTCTTATCTTGTCATGAAAGAAATATTATTTTTATTTTAAATGACGCTTCATTTGAATAGACGCTAGTAATTTATTTATTTGTATGTGTTAATCAATAATATAATACGTTTATCAATAATAATATACTACGAAAGGAACTTCGTTCCAACCGAGTGTTCCACGACACTCACGCATGTTTTTTTTTAAGTTATTACTACCGTATATACTTCAATATGGATTTAGTAAAAAGCTGTTATTTTGTCATTACAAACATACACTTCAATTTTATTTATTTGTTATCTCAGCTCGCTGCTTGAGCCTTATATGTAAGATTAGGTAGAGCCCTCAATCCACGCCGACCGAACTATCGTAATTTCCTCTTCTACCAACATCATGCTTATTTGGTGTTATTAATTGGATTCGTTTATCTTTCCTAACTGGTCATTATCGTCGACACAGCAGTATCTAGTACTATATGTCAATGTTTGTATAGATATATAGATGACCCCTAGAAGGGCGCTGATGAGGTGCTAGCCTAGGACGCTGTCGATGTTTAATCCGCCTCTGGTAATAGGTACCAACTGCATTATGGTTGCTATGCGGCACGTTTCCTATAGTAAGTTATTTTGAGTAAAATTAAGAAACTGTTTGTCTGGTAACGAGGTACTCTGACTTTGTCCTCATAGGTAAACAACGCATGTTTTTTTTTAAATATAATGCTGCCAGATGGTAAGTGGATGCTGTGGCTTATAGACATCTACATTTATCCTCAATCAACAATCAATATACAGATGCGTTGTCACCCCTGAGGACTAAGATGGAATGCCTCGTTTCCAGTAAAAAGGGTCTCAAGCAGCAGGCTGCAGCAGGACCGAACTGCGATTTCACGCTGGTATTCTGTGAGAGCGTGGTTCTCACCTGATCGAGCCGACCCATACGTGCCACAACCATAATATAGCTGCAGTGTGGCTCTACCGTATATAAAATGCATGGGAATTTTGGTTCTTATTCGTTGATAGACGTAAGTGTGTTGAAATACAGCTAGTACTTACTATCAGCTGGACTGCGTGCTTGTTCGTCACTATACTAAAAAAAAAACAGTGGACAGTGAACAGGTTTATGTGACAGGTAGTAAATAATTACACTCTATTACTTACCGTCTTAAATCCTCTGTACATGACTCTAATTTCCTGTTTAGAAAATTTTGTCTGTCTGCAGAGCTCCTCCAAAGCAACGGGAATTGGTTTAGGGGTTCTACTCGGTTCCAACTCATACGCATGCTCCTCCACCGGCGATTCTGGAGGAGTGGCCATTGTCAAAAAATATCACTAGCGCAACACTAATACATTTCTCCAACAAAATCACTGTTATTTAATAGGTATTTCGCAATATTTTTAATCTGTAATTTATCACTTAGTTAGTTAGTTACTATATATATATTTTTTTTAATTTAGAGGAATTTTTGGCGAGATATTTTTTTTAAATTGACAGTCAGAGGTTATTGGTTAAAGTTCAAATTTAATTGCAATTTAAGTATATATTTGAATCTTAATCGGCTCTTAGAAGAAATGGATGGCACGTAGGCAGGAATTCGAATCTGAAACAAACAAAGACAAACATTAGAATATGAGGTAATTAATTGCTAAATATAAATTTACTTTATAAGTGGCACAGCCCTGATTTGTATGAGGTAGAGCCCTGCTTTTTTACGTGGTAGAGCCATGCTGTGTTTATATTACGGATGTAGCATGAATGGATTGATTCGGCCGCGGAAGGACTACACTCTCACAGAATGCCTGCATAAAAGAACAGCTTCATGCTGCTGTGTTCCGTTTGGTGAGTGTAGAGATTCGGAGAACCTTTTCACTGAAACGAGGCATTCCATCTCAGTCCACAGGGGTGACCACTCATGTGCAATTTAATTCTTAATCGAGCACAGGTGTAAATGTCAATGGATCACAGCATCCTCTTACAACCAGATGGACTTTGAGTTCGTTTGTCATTTTTATCTATAAAAAAATGTCAACTTGACTATACAATAATCAGATGGTCAGGTACTAACATTGCCCAATGAATTACTATCACGTGGACTGTCTGCTTGTTTATCGCTTATGCTGGCCTGCATCACGTCTCATTCTGATCTTTTTTTGGTAATGTACCATCACGGTTGTATTTTTGCCAGGTCAAGTTATAAGAAGTTGTTGCGCTGGGGGCTGCGGGTTCGAATCTCGCACGGAACAAGTATTTGTATGGCCTACAAATAATTGTTCCGGGTCTGGATGTTTGTCCTTGTGCAATTTATGTTTGTAAACTGCCCCCACGACACAGGAGAAAATCCTAGTGTGGGGGTGACGTTTTTTAAATAAGAATAAGAAAATAAGAAGTGAACCTTTTATTTAATTCGTAAAAAAAATTTTTTGGGACATTTTGACGGCAACTTTAGCGAGCAGACATTCGATGACCATCTCAAGGCGCCTAAGCAGACAAAATAAATTGAGATTCACATCATCAATAATTAAAAAAATAAAATGTCACTAATAATTCAAATGTGAAGACATTTAATACACAAAATCGCACCACTTTTACGTATCAAAGTCTACTTAAAACCATTATTTACAATAATACAGCAATCCGCCAACAGTCAAGTTCCCGCAAAAACTTCGTCATACTGTGTTTTTTTTTATAGGATCGGGTGACAAACGAGCACACAGTCCACCTGATGGTAAGTGGTTACTGTGACCCATAGACATCTATATCTATCTCAATAAAGACTCAAGATACAGTGGCGTTGTCACCCGTGAGGAGTAAGATGGAATGCCTCTTTGCCAGTAAATTTGCTATTATTATAAAGCTGTTATTTTACGCTGGTATTCTGTGAGAGCGTGGTCCTTCCCCGGTCGAGCCGACCCATTCGTGCTACAACTATACTACTAATATAGCTGCAGCATGGCTCTACCACGTAGAAAATTTATATAAATATATTGTTTTTAATTTATAGTGGCATTCCAGTATACAATAATTAGTGCCAGTAACTTCGTCATTTTGAAACAATGAATCGGGATATTTTAAATCAGATTAAACTAGAGCTATTAAATTATCTATGGTGATAGCCGATTTCTACCGTCTTCAAATGGGAAGAGGTACTCAATTCGACTGTATGTTTATTTATGTGTGCTACCTCATAACTTTTTTCTGGGTGAACCGATTTTGATGGTTTTTTTTTAATTGAAAGCTGATGCTTCTCATGTGGTCCATCAAAGTGGCTGATCAAGGTCTGACTAAGAGTTGTCCCTAATAATTTATATTGAAGTCGGTTGTACAAAATTTTTAATTTCACCACTTGCATTAGTAGAAAATCCTTGGAAGACAAAACCATCAAAATCATAGAATATGATATAAAGTTAAAACCGACAAACAGATAGATAAATCTATCACCCTCATACGGTCATATAAAGAAATATTTTTCTGTAATTTAATCTTATTTAAACATACAGTATTAAGTCGTACCTATCTCTACTGTCCTACAAAAGAAACGGCAAATAATATTTCGCGCGAACCGGCGACACGATTAATAACACTGTAATCTAATTCTGTGTTGCGATTTCGAACGCAAATTGGCGTGGCGCCATCTTGCGCACCGTTTCCCGCCAAAACATTTACGAAATGCTATCGTCCTATGATAATTTAGGCGTTTGACACGTCGTTAAAATTTTACGCGGTATTAATCATTGTAGTGTAGCTGTTTCAATACTTATTTAATTATGATTTACTATGTACATCCTGCAGTTTAGTGGCTGTTTATGAGAATCTACTAGCTCATATCATCCCGTGGGTGTTGTAAGAGGCGACAGAGACTTTTTGATGACAACTCAAAATAATAAACAAAAATCCGGCAAAGTGCGAGTCGGACTCGCGCAAGAAGGGTTCCGTACCAGCGGTAAAACACGTTTCTAGTTGGGAGCCCCCTTTAATTATTAATTTATTTTTATTTTTCTGTGAAAATTTCAACTGTCTATGTTTTTTTTTTTATAGGATAAGGATGAAAAACGAGCACACAGTCCACCTGATGGTAAGTGGTTGCTGCGGCCCATAGACATCTACATCTATTCTTGATTGCGAATCAAAATGCACAACGACTAAGATGTAATGCCTCGTTCCCAGTAAAAAGGGTCTCCGGTTCTCTACACTCACCATACGAAACACAGCAGCGTTAAGCAGCTATTTTACAATGGTATTCTGTGACAGCGTTGTCTTACCCCGGTCGAGTCGACCCGCCCGTGCAACAACTATACCTATGTATACCTACGACTAATATAGCTGCAGCATGGCTCTATCACGTAAAAAACCTACCTATATGTCCACCTATTACGGATTATGAGATATAGCACGCTGACAGACAGACATACCGACGGGCGGACAGCGGAGGTTTAGTAATAGGGTTTCGTTGGTTACCCTTTGGTTACGAAACCGTAAAAACTGCGGTTGGCGACTTACCTTACAAGCGAGACAACTATGGCAAAATCCTACTTGTGAGGCAATTTATGGGTCAAGCCTATGTTCAGCAATGAAATTTTATACTACTCGCCTACTACGAAATTTTATACAACTATGGCAAAATCCTCTCTGTGAGTCAACCTATGAGTCAATTTGCACGCGGTGAAGCCCCGCTGCAGCTATATTAGTAGTATAGTTGTAACACGAATGGATCGGCTCGACCGGGGAAGGACCACGCTCTCACAGAATATCAGCGTAAAATAGCAGCTTAACACTGCTGTGTTTCGTATGGGGAGTGCAGAGAACCGGAGACCCCTTTTGCTGGAAAAGAGGCATTCCATCTTAATCCTTACGGGTAACAAAGCATCTGTATTTTGATTCGCAAACGAGGATAGATGTAGACGTCTATGGGCCACAGCAACCACTTACCATCAGGTGGACTGTGTGCTCGTTTGTTACCCTATGCTATAAAAAAGGTCTATGTTCAGCAGTGGAATTTTATAGGCTGTAATGGAATTTATGATTGTTTTTGCGAAACTTATTCAGAAAGATTTATTACATTTCGTTGCGTATATTTTTCTGAAACGTGTTTTTTTAATAACTTGCTTTACGGCTCTGGGATCTAGCCCTTCTGAGCCTAAAGTTACAATATATTATAATTATCCTTCATAGTATACTACTTCACAATATGTTGATGCATTGTGCAGCCCTGGAGATTTTGACGGCAACTTGAGCCAGCAGACAGCTGACGGTTGGCGATGGTATCTCAAGGCGACAGACAACTTATTTTGAGAATCACATCACCATCAGACACTTGTTTCACAGTTTCCACTAATAGTTCACATGTGCAGACACTTAATACACAAAATCGCACCACTTTTACATATCAAAATCCACTTCAAACCATTATTTAAACAGTAATACAGGAGCAACAAACCGCCGCTGGTCAAGTTCCCGCCAAAACTCCTCTGAAACGTGAAGACAAACAAGTGCACAGACTAACTGACAGCCGTACTAATAATTGTTAACTACATATTTTGTAAATATAACTAAACAAATGATAAAAAAAATACGCTAACTTTTTAATTTAATATACATATCTCGTTTTCAAACATCCCTTTCCTATAATTGATCTAGTGTCTAAATTGAGACATACTAAGAATTTTATATTGCAAAATCGTCACATAGCGGCATGTCAAGAGTAGAAGCACGCTCGTGCTTTGTGAGGCGTGCAAAAGAAATACA
Organism: Parnassius mnemosyne; assembly: GCA_963668995.1. Classification (NCBI taxonomy): domain Eukaryota; kingdom Metazoa; phylum Arthropoda; class Insecta; order Lepidoptera; family Papilionidae; genus Parnassius; species Parnassius mnemosyne. The sequence continues at coordinate 4,577,449 of CAVLGL010000082.1, read as the reverse complement.
GCAACCAACAACAAGTTTTAAAAATTTAATATCTTTGCCTATAGCCAACTCAAACACATTTATCCCTGAGAATATAATATATAACATATTATGTTTCGTAGCTTTTGAATATTCTTTTCCATTCTTTTCAGTGTTCTATTCCAAACGGTAGGTTATTATGACAGCTCTTAAGCTCGGCTCTCATCTCACGGAAAATCTTACCACCTCCATATCATTATCTCGCGTTCTTCCTGATTACGTGAAAGCGTGACATTGTTAAAACGTAGCGAGCGGGAAAAATACAATAGAGGGGAGAAATGAGGTTATGAAAACACTGTATGGTGGAATTACTTAGTCTCTTCGAAAAGATTTTTTAAGAATGTCTTAATTAAATAACAGTATATCAGTTAGTAAATAGAATCAACCAACTTTAGGAAGAGAGAAAAATAAATTAATAATAACTGTTATATAAAAATATTATATAATTATATATTATAAATAATTTTATTTTTCACACGGTTCGGAAAAATCTGTCAAATTTAATTTATAAAGAAACATAGGTTTTCAATTTTTCCACATTCATTATATATGTATGTATTTTATGTATCTATTGTATGTTTTTATATTATATGATTTTTATTTATGTGTTGGGCATAACTTCTTTATTTATAAACATATTTTTATGATTTATTTTTATTAAACAGGTGTAATAGAATTTATATACTTCAGCGTGGATCCCATGAAATTTTAAGAAAAAATTACATCCATAGGGGTAGAAAAATAGGGGATAACGTTTTAATGTAACTATTAAAATGACATTCTAGTTGTTACCCTAAACTTGATATTCCTTAATTCACTTAAAAGAGTAAAAATATTTTTTTAAAGATGTTGAAACCGACTTCAAAAAATAATAATTTGTAATAAAAATTTTGTACAACCGAAAATTATTAAGAATTACTCAAAAACTATTGATCTTTATCAAATTTATATGGGACCACATGAAAAGCACTAGCATTTAAATAAAAAAAGAATCACCGAGATCGGTTCACCCACAAAAAAGTTATGAGGAAAGTTTTGAAGTCGGTAGAAAAGAATTAAAAAGTCCACTCAATCGCTTCTGAAATGGAGGTTTTAATTCTACGATACGGTATATCACAGCACACTTTACTTTTTAACTTCCGCTATGAAAATTGATAATTTTTAAAAGTAGGAAGTTATAGATATCGGTCCGATTTTGAGAATGCGAGTTTTCGTCAGATCTCCACGTTTGGCTGGACGTCCGGCCGGGTGTGTGTGTGTGCGTGTGCGTGTGCGTGAGCGTGTGCGAGTGCGAGTATGAGTGCGAGTGCGAGTGCGAGAGCACAGAGTAAAGAGTAAGAACCAGAGGGGAAGCTTCTTAACAACGTTGAAAATGTATACCTATTCTGATAGGGTTGTCACCTGATGCATGTGAAAATTTTAAGGAAAAAATAAAAATATTGTATAGCATAAGACAACATGTGCATTAATTATTACTTATGTTACATAGTGTAACAACATAATATTTATTAATTGTTCGAAATCAAGAGTTGTTTCGTATCGATTAATTTTAAACAATATATATTATTTACCTCTAATAATAACTTAATAATTTTAATTAAAAGACTTAAATCTAATTATTTAATAATTTCAAAAACAATTAATAAATTAATTGATGTATAAATTTTCGAAATATTATTGGTCTATTTATTTAAATGCGCACGACTAACAGCCCTTTCAAGGATACGGAGCGTCGGTGAACCTGTCGGTGAGAGCTCACGCACACATCGCTGCGCTGTGTATTCGCAGCGAGCCGTTTGTATGTAGCTTCCCCTCTGGTCGGTTTCTTTACTCATGTGGCGAGTGTGTGTGTGTGTGTGTGTGTGTGTGTGTGTGTGTGTGTGTGTGTGTGTGTGTGTGTGTGTGTGTGTGTGTTTCTGTGTGTCTATATATGTAAATAAAATTTTGTCGTACGATATCTTTAGAATGAATCGATATGGGCGACACGGCGTTCGAAAGTGTTCATTGAGACTTCGAGATGATTAGATTTTCAAGTCAATCGGTCGAGCCGTACCAGATTAAAAAAAAAAACAAAGAAACAAAAATTAAATAAATTTTCGAGCGTTCCGCTCGAAATCCAGTTCCACTTGCAGGGTCAACCGTTTTTCAGATTTTTTTACTTTTTTTTCATACTATACTCGGCTTTATCATAGCGACATTTAGTTGGAATATGTTGGAATATGTTAGGTTTATGCACAGAGTAATATGATGTTTACGTATGTTAGTGTTTTCTTATGTTATTGTTAGTGTTCGCTATGTTTGTGATTCAATAAATAAATAATAAACTGTAATATAAAATGTACTGGTGGACGAACCGTGGTAGCACAGTGGCTAAATTATGCAGAACTCGAGCAATCCAGTTCCGAATGCGCATGCATAAATGAAATTGTTTATTGAAATTTCAAGCGCTGTATTACCTCGTGCTAGGCGTTGGAAAAGACATCATGTCTGAGAAAAAAAAAGTTGGACGGGACGCCGGGTAGATGTGAAAAATTATATTTGATCGTAGACTTAATTATTAATGAAAACCAATAACTATTAAAAAAATTACGTGTACCTATATAACTACGTCCGCGTAGGTATTTTGGATTGTTAAAATTAATTATGTAGTATAATCGGATTGGGATAAACAATTTTTAATTTGCACGTGGTAGAGCCATGCTGCAGCTATATTAATAGTATAGTTGTAGCACGAATGGGTCGGCTCGACCGGCGAAGGACCATGCTCTCACAGAATACCAGCGTAAAATAGCAGCTTGACGCTGCTGTGTTTCGTGTGGTGAGTGTAGAGAACCGGAGAACCTTTTTACTGGAAGCGAGGCATTCCATCTTAGTCCTCACGGGTGACAACGCATCTGCATTTCAATTCGTCATCGAGGATAGATGTAGATGCCTATGGACCACAGCAACCACTTACCATGAGGTGGACTGTGTGCTCGTTTGTCACCCTAATCCTAAAAAAAATATTTTAAGTCTATGACTATAGCAGTAATTCATCATTATAGATATACAGTGGACCCCCGGTAATCCATCAAACATTTTGCAGGGCAGTGTCGGACTATCAAATTTGTCGGATTATAAAGTACTGCCTAAGACCCCTATAGTCCGGATTTTTTTTATAAAAGAGTACCTTGTAATCCGACAAATCCCAGATCCAATGATAAGATTCTATATGCTATATATGTACTCTGAAGAACAAGTTACACTTCATTATGTCTGTCAAAATTAATAAATTAAACAACACAATAGGGAGCTTACATTTTATTATAAAATTAACGTCATTAATGCTATAGAAATGCTAGAGTACAAACAAATATACATACTAAAATAATCAAAAATTATGAATCAAGTTATAACTTGTTCAATCATGCATTTGCGAAGATTGTCAAAAAATATCTAATAATAAATAATAGACCATGTCGGATTACAGGAGGTGCCGGATTAGACAGAGGCCGGATTACCGGGGGTCCACTGTATTTCGAAAACGGCACTTAAAATTAGTTATATAAGTACTATAAAACACGCTCGTGACAACCGCATGTATTGTCTATCAGTCTCAGTTAAGTGCGCTAGCACAAGGTCTTTAAGCTGTGCTATAGTCGAACTAGTGTGTAACTAAATGCCTCGACCGAGGTAGTACCACGTTCTCACGGAATACCAGCGTAAAATATCAGCTTAACACTTTGTTTCGTATGGTAAGCTTAGAGAATCGAGGACACTTTTTACTGGAAACGAGCATTCCATCTTAGTCCTCAGGAGTGACATTTTGGCACTTGAATCGAGGATAAATAAATGTCAATGTCTATCAATGTCCAACAGTGTACCTAGTGCGAATATAGGTTTACCTTAAAAAAAGTTGGCAGAGAGTTTTGACAAACATTGTGGTTTGTTTGACAATCGTCCGTGACCTAGTTGTACAAAACAAAGTTGCTCATGCAAAAGGGAATCCATTTCTATGCTAATTTAATAGATACTTGTCCATTATTTGGGTTTATTATAGCATGGTACGTGTACATGATGCCGTTTTATTGATATTTAATAATATATTCGATACACGAACCATTTCGATGTTTGGATTAGATCCAATAAAATTCTCGAGCTTAAATTTATTTATTACATTCCAGCAAACATATTCTATAATTTTTACGTAGGAAAGACACGCTACAGCAGTCTTATTTTTGCAGCACGAATGGGTCGGCTTGACAGGTGAAGGTGGTCCTTGGACAGAACAGCAGCGAGAAACAGCAGCTTAATGCTGCCGTGTTTCGTATGGTGAGTGCAGAAAACTGGAGATACTTTTACTGGAAACGAAACATTACATTTTAGTCCTCACGGGTGATGATAACGAATCTGCATTTTGATTCTTAATCGAGGATGGATGTAAATGTCTATGGGCCACAGCATCGGCTTACCTTACCATCAGGTGGACGGTGTGCTCGTTTGTCCGAGAACCGTTTGATACCTTTATTTTACCGGCAAATGAGTGAAATTAAATATGCACTAACTAGCTCATTCATTAAATTCAATCCATGACATATTAGTTATGCGTGAGTGTCGTGGAGCACTCGGTTGGAACGAAGTTCTTTGCGTAGTATATTATTATTGAAAAACGTATTATATTATTGATTAACAAATACAAATAAATTAACTAATAGCGTCTATTAAAATGAAGCGTCATTTAAAATAAAATAATATTTATTTTATGGCAAGATAAGAAAAAGTGCGAGGGAGATGGATATTATTCCATCTCGCTTCATTATAGTCGCCAAGGCCGTCTACAGTACGGCAGAAGGGGTCGTGACGGAAAAATCTTACACCTTTTTCTCGCTTAGCCCCCATCCGCCAAATTCGTACCGTTCGAAAAGTAAAACAAGCCTCTGAAAAAATATTTTGCGCATGCAATATTTTGCACCTATAGGTTCTGTAGTAGGGGTTAAGTAAATAAGGTTAAGGTTCAAGGTTCAAGGTTATTACCTAACCAAACGAGTTCCCAGTCAGAACGCCTGAGACCGGTTGAGAGTTGAGAGTGAGAATGCAAGGAGATCTTTGTCTACATTATTATTATTAATGACATAATTTATTTACAATGGTTTTAGTGACTTGGACGTCACGGAAATCGATAAACGAAATCGCCCCGTGTCGTTCACGTTTATAATAAACTAGCTGTTCGTCGCGACTTCGCTCGCGTGTAATTTAAGATGTTTCTTTGCGCGCGGAAACCTAAAAGGTACTTTTTCTAAAATAAAAGTAGCCTAAGATAATCTGCCGGAGAAAAGTCCCGTCAAAATCGGTCCAGCTATTTCGGAGATTAGCCGGAACAAACAGACAGCAAGACAGACAGACAAACATTTTAAAAATTGTGTTTTGTTGTTAGTACCGTATATACTTTCATATGCATTTAGTCAAAAGCTGTTATTTTGACATTACAAACAGACACTTCAATTTTTTATACCTCTTTATAACAACACCTATCTGCCAGTGAAAGTCCCATTACAATTGGTCCAACCATTTCAGAGATTAGCCGGAACAAACAGACAGGCAGACAAAAAAATTTTAAATTGTATTTTTGTTATAAGTACCATATGTACTTTCATATGGATTTAGTAAAAAGTTGTTATTTTGACATTATAAATAGACTCTTCAATTTAATTTATTTGTGTAGATCGTATGGTGGCGGTGTAAAAATATCCATTACCTCGTACCGGGGGCCTGGGAGACCGATCGCAGTATCTACCTCATAACAGATCAAAATATTAAAGAACTGCGGTTGAATTTTATTTGTTTGTTTAGATTACTCAATATTTTTTCTTTTTCTTTATTAATTTCAATTAAATATAATACAGCAAAAATAAATTTAAAAAATTTAAAAAAAAATAAAAATCCGTTTATTTCTTTCTCAAGACATACTAAATAATAAAGTAATTGGAGCCTCCTAGTAAATATAAAAGAATACCTGTTTCAGGAGGCGTGTGTGTGTATGTATGTATGTATGGGTGTTAGTTCGTGTGTGTGTGTGTGTGTGTGTGTGTGTGTGTGTGTGTGTGTGTGTGCGTGTGTGTTTGTGTGTGAGTGTGCGCGTGTGAGTGTATGTGTGTACGTGTGATTGTAGGTGCTTAAAAGTGTAAACATTTTTATTAATATTATTTTATGTAATTTTATTTAATTCTATTATATTCTGATAAACAAATATATTATTTAATTCCGTGACGTAGAATGTTTTCTGTGGTGTGATAAGATAATTTTTTTAAGATGATCGGTAAATATTTTTTTACATTCGCGATAGTTAAGCCAGTGAAAGTTTAATTTTTTATTTAAGTAATTATACATATATCTTGATTGGGCACAGTACTGTCTCTCAGCAAATTTAGACTTTACATAAATTTGTTTAATGACGTTATGATTTCCCCGTGTATATGTTTTTGTTTTGATCATATGGCGAGTTAGTATGTGTTTTTAAAATTGACTGTAAGATATATAGTTGCCTAACCGTAAGAACATCGCAGCCAATTTTCGATACGCTGCCATTTTGTCCGTTGGCAGACAACACCTAGTCCTCGAAACATTCTCATTTTCGGAACGAATTTTAGTTCGTCGCGTTCGTTTTTTAAATTAAAAAAAAAAACAAACAATACAGCTGTGGCTTCCAGTATAAAGGCACGCTTTAAAATTTCATAATACCTAAGCAAACAAACCAATTTCTGTCCCAGTTGGCTCTATGAAATTTACGTATTTTTTTAGCCCCGAGAGGGGATGCTATAAGCTTGTGGTGCCTGTATATCTGTGTATATGTGTGTCTGTCTATGGCATCTTATCTCCTGAACGGATGAACGCATTTTGATTAAGTTTTTTCGTTTAAAAGGTATCTTAATCGAGAGTGTTCTTATCTATATTTCAAGAAAATCTGTTCAGCCGTTTGAACATCATCAGCTCTTTTTGTTTCGGGGTTTTTTAATTTGTTTTTATTTAAAGCGATACCCCGACCAAAACCTTGCGATGGTGCGGTTTTCAGAGACTATTGTCTCATTAGTTATGAGAAATAAACTGAGAAATAAACCACTGTGCGATTTAGAAGATGTTTTCTTCCTTGCACCACTTCCTTGTGGAATCGATTACCATCAGCGATTTTTCCGGACCGATACGACTTAGGGACCTTCAAGAAAAGAGCCTACTCCTTTTTAAAAGGCCGGCAACGCATCTGCAATTCCCTCCCTGGTGTTGCAGTTGTTCGTGGGCGGCGGTAGTCACTTACCATCAGGTGAGCCGAATGCTCGTTTGCACCATCTCCTATAAAAAAAGCACATTATTAATGTTCGATATCCTATCATCACATTCCACGTTCTAATTTATTTTTATGTGTTATAAATATATTTAAAATCCACTTTTAAAAAATGACTAAAATGATTAATTACATGCATCTGTTGCTAAAGGCAACGCTCTAATCATTTGAGGATTACACTAATGGATAGATAGTTTAAAAGTCTATATTCTTCACGTGTTATTTTAATTTTTGTAGTTCGTTTTTTTTTAATTAAAATAATTCCAAAAATTGTGTGAAGTCTATGATAAAGCGGCGTACTTCTAAAGAGGGAACGAATGATCAAGGTTATTTGGTCAGGGAAACGCCTTAAGTTATTAACTACGTCTAACTGCTGGCCACTTGTAAATCTATATCTTTTTCTATACAAATAAATAAAATTGAAGTGTCTGTTTGTAATGTCAAAATAACAGCGTTTTATTAAATGTATATGAAATTATATACGGCACTTAAATAACAAAATAATTTTTGTCTGTCTGTCTGTTTATCTGCTTGTCTGTTTGTTCTGGCTAATCTCCGAAACGACTGGACCGATTTTGACGGGACTTTCACTGGCAGACAGCTGATGTTATAAGAAGTAACTTAGGCTTCTTTTATTTTATATAAAGAATCAGGGATCCGCGAAGTAAAATTAAAATATATCGTAATAAATCGTTTTAAATTCCACGCGGGTGAAGTCGCGGTGAGCAGTTAGTTTATAATAAAAAGCATTTAGTTAATAAGCTTTAGCCGCGCTAACTAAACAACAAAAAACATTTCAAATATTTAATTTTATAATTATACTACAAGAAACAAAAGTTTTCACTTAAGGTGACCTGGTTGGAGTTGTTTTTGGAAACTTTGTAGAAGGGTCGATCATAAACAACTTAATGAAGGTCATTTGGAAATTATATTAGAAAACTTTTTACACGGCTTATAAATAAACACAACTACAGTTGCTACAAAATATCCAAATACAATATGATAGGGAAATGAAAATATATTCAATGTCGATATGTCTTCACTAAGGTATTTACACAAGCAGGTTAATCGATATAAATTATTTAATATTAGCTGTTCCCTGCGATTTCGTCCGCGTAGAATTTATTACGATATAATGGATTTTGATTTTTTTGGGCAGAAACCTATTTTTTTTTCGGAATTAAAAGTAGCCTAGGCCTTATAACATCGGCTATCTGCCAGTGAAAGTTCCGTCAAAATCAGTTCAGCCATTTCGGAGATTAGCCGGAATAAACAGACAGACAAACAAACAAAGTTTTATAAATAGTTTGAAAATGAAAAAACTAAATTAAAAAATCTTTATTCAGTATCTTTTACATCATAGGTACATTACTAATGGCCGGAATCTCCTTTTAAGTATGATATTTGTGTTAGGATACCCCGCTCCTTTCTAAGATTACAAAGAGATACATTGTGTTACAGTAAGTATTAACTACAGCAAGACTATATCGAGAGTTAAGAGTAAACGGGGTCAAAAAGAAGCATTATAGTTAATTAATTAGTGCTAATTGAGGAAGCGCAAAAAGAATTAATTAACAATTTAATTTAACAAAAGAACTCTAACAACCTGTTATGTTTATGATATGTATGTGTGGGTGTGTGCGTGCGTGCGTGTGTGTGTGTGTGTACGTATGTTTATCTGTTATAAGTACCGTATATACTTTCTACTGCGTTTAGTAAAAAGCTGTTATTTTGACATTCAATTTTATTTACATAGAATTTTTCTTCCTCTTTTTCATCAGACCGTAAAAATGAAACCCACTTTCAACATCTCCCTTTCTAAAGTCTGTTCGTTCAGAATTCATAAATATTATGAATATGCAATAGCATTAGTCGCTTAAGTATCGCAATCCGTATAATGAACATCGTTTTTCGCGACCATCACAGAGTTTTGTGGTACGAGGCTCCCAGTTGTTCTTAAACGTCCCTACCTCGAATTTCTTAATCAAACAAAAATAATTAAAAATTAAGAGATTTGTACAACCGACTTCAATGTGAATTATTAAAAATTACTCAAAAACTATTGGTCGGACCTTGATCAAACTTATATAGGACTACATGAGAAGCACCAGGTTCCAAATAAAAAAAGAATCATCGAAATCGGTTCAGACAGAAAAAAACAACACATAAAAAAAGAAAAAAGTCGAATTGAGTACCATCTCCTTTTTGAAGTCGGTAAAAAATAAAAATGTCTGTATTTACTAACTCGCGGGTTATCTGCTCGTTCTGTCACTCTTAATTCTATTAAATAAAAACACATACCTATGCATTGAAGACGTAAAAAAAAACTCGTTCACCATCATGTGAGGCAGGTTTTTACTTTCTACAATATATTTCTACTTATATTTGCACCACCACCAACACTATACAGAAGCGTTCTTTTGACATCTGAGCAGCAATAGTGCTAGCACGAGTGCCTTTGAACATTGATGACGTGTGGCGCAAGATGAAAGTAGCTTTTTTATTTTTAATTGCAGGATCGTAGGCTTTTGATATTTTTTTTTACAATAAGTGCTTTGTCACTTATGCGGACTTAGACGGAATTACATAATTTAAAATTTTGTACAACCGACCTCATTATAAATTATTAAGAATAACTCAAAAAACTGTTGGCAGACCCAAAGACATATTAAAAAGATAGACAGGTTACACACTAACATTGTTGTATTTTAAAGTCGCGCAGGTAGTACTATATCTACGTACAGTTATTTATTATAACACGTTGCTCTAACAAAAAGAAACAAATGATAGGGCTTACCTATCGTTAGAAAAAGATGAATATACATCCTTAGTTGCGTATTGATTGCTGCCGAGCGCTCATTGGCGCGAGCGCGTGACATACCGATATGGAAACGAACACACTAGCTAGCGTCAAAGTTTACACTAGCGGTTAGTGTTGAAATGATAAAACCAATTATGAACAAAACATATATATTCAAAATTTTAATGAGACGTTTTTCTTGTCTCTACAGTTGCCGTGTAATTTGTGCACCACCTAAAAACACAGGAAGGCATTTTTACCACGAATAACTAGAAAATTTACGCGCTGTAGCGAAGGTATAGCCGCGACGCGAGAGAGTGCCCGACTGAATGTGAGTCGGGCAATTACCTGACTTTCGTATTGCCATTTTAGAGCGAGTATGACGTATCTATACTTTCTTCTGTCTTAGGTCAGACCTTAATTGTATGGGACCACATGTGAAGCACCAGCTTTGAAATAAAAAAGAAACATCGATATCGGTTCACGCAGTAAAAAGTTATGAGGTAACACATAAAAAAATGTGTGAGTGTTGGAACGAAGTTCCTTTATATATAACACGTTTATCAATAATAATATACTACATATTATTATTGATAATCAATATATTATTGATTAACAAATACAAACAAATAAAAAAATTTTGCACACTACACGGACGACTCGGACTCGGAGTGCAGTGGAGTAGCAAGGCTTCGTACCACCCGGTGCCGCCCGAACATAAAATACCGCCCGTCCCCAATTATATCGATAAAATTGTTTCGGAGGCACAACACTAATGCGTGCTAATTGCCAACGATATATTACGATCGGAATAATGTATCAAGATACAATCTGACGTGAGGTCACGTTAGCGGCGGTAATAGCAGGGCGGGCACAACACTTTAAAGGCTTCATTTTTCATTTTAGAATACGCAATTTTGTAAATAACTTATTGCTGTTACGAAAGTAGTTTAAAATGTGACTAAAAGCTGAAGTGGGACACCTGGGTCTACCCAGCCACAAGACATGTCATGCGTCAGAGTATTGATGATTGCAATTATATTTTTGAACGTTCCGGAGCAAACGATTGACAGGAGCTACGATCAAAGAGTATAGACCGACATTATCGACCGGGTCTCATAGATCACAGAGTACTGAAACTCGGAATGTTCCATTTGAATCAACCCGAATGATCCTGTTCGTAAAACGAATCAATACTTGAATGAACGGGTCACTAAAAATGTATGAATGGCTTAGATGTGGCTGGTGTTACCAGCCAAAGCTAAACCTAGTATCGCTATTATTACTAAATAGGTTTGCGCGCACTTTCATATTTATGACAAATTTAACGGTACTCCTAACAGCCTATATACGTCCCACTGCTGGGCACAGGCCTCCTCTCATTTCGGTTTTAGGGCAAAGAAATGCCCGCCATGCCGCCCCAACGTATGTGTGGTGAACTTCACGTCTTCGAAATATTTTTTTCTTATTTCTCAGATATGTGACATGCAGGGTTCCTCGCGATATTTTTCTTCACCAGGTAAATCAGCACTTATAATTTCTTTTAACAATTTCATTGGTGCCGCCTGGGTTCGAATCCGGGCTGCTCGCATACTGTGAAATTTACAGCGAGCGTTTATCCACAGAACTACCACGGCTCTCACATAACCAACCGCAATCGACTGCACCAAGTTGTAGCCGGCTAAACTTAGTATCCGCACTTTGGGTTTTAGCCGTAACTAGCTATGCCTAAGTTATGTTACCCTGGTCGGATTTATACAGTGTTATTTTTCAAAGTTCAAAGTTAAGTTCAAAATATATAAATAAATGATATACAGTTATTTCAGATTTTGAAAATCGAGTAAATAAGGCTTCTATTTTTATTGAAATTATCCCAAATTGAATGTGATTTATGGGCAACAACGTTTTTGCCTACCGATCGACCCTTACGAACGTGTGCGTGCGCAGTAAAATCGGATAAATAATGCATTACCACGCATTTTGAATTTAAAGGATTAAAAGGACAGAATGTTTGAGATTTTTTTTATCAATATTTCTTCGCCATTTGCCTACATTAATGAACATTCTCTGAATATTTGGTCGGTTATTGCAAAATAACCCATTAAATGACACCGTGACGCAGTGGCTTAGCTTTGAGTTATGACGCTGAAGGAGTCGGGTCAAATCCCGTACGGGAAAAATATTTATATTGCTTACAAACATTTATTTCGGGTATACGAAGGAATAAAGATAATTGCGTCTAACGTATTCTAACCATTATAGTTTCAAGAAAAGTATTCTAACTTCTCTCTACAACAGTGATTCTCAAAGTGTGCTTACATATAATTAATGTATGATCATTTACAGAATAAACTATTTTTATGTATATTAGCGCTGGGATTATGCAAGGCCTCTGCTTGGGCTCCGTTGAAAAAATATAAACCCGAAGCACATTAAATCTTAAGCACACACACACACACACACACACACACACACACACACACACGCACGCACCCACGCACACACCCGCACACACACGCACACACACGCACACACACGCACACACACGCACACACACGCACACACACGCACACACACGCACACACACGCACGCACACGCACGCACACGCACACACACGCACACACACGCACACACACGCACACACACGCACACACACGCGCGCACACACGCACACACGCGCACTCACGCGCGCACACGCGCACACACGCGCACACACACGCACACACACGTACACGCGCACGCACACGCGCACGCACACGCACACGCGCACGCGCACGCGCACGCTCGCACGCACGCACGCACGCACGCACACACGAACGCACGCACGCACGCACTCACGCACGCACGCGTACACACGCGCACACACGTGCACACACGCGCACACACGCGTACACACGCGCACACGCGCACACACGCGCACATACGCGCACACACGCGCACACACGCGCACACACGCGCACACGCGCACACACGCGCACATACGCGCACACACGCGCAGACACGCGCACACACGCGCACACACACGCACACCCGCACGCACACGCGCACGCACACGCACCCGCGAACGCGCGCGCACGCATGTAAGCACACAAGCACGCACGCACGCACGCACGCACGCACGCTCGCACGCCCGAAGCCCGAATGGCTAGGACCACGCTCTCACCGAATATCCAGCGTAAATTAACAGCTTAATGCTGCTGTGTTTCGTATGGTGTGTATTGACAACTGGAGACTCTTGTTACTGAAAACGAGGCATTCCATCTTAGTCCTCACGGGTGACAACGCATCTTCATTTTGATTCGCAATTGAGGATAATTTTAGATATCTATGGGCCACAGCATCAACTTACCATCAGGTTGACTGTGTGTTCGCTTCATTCTATAAAAAAAACTTAAGGATATATTTTGTACGAGTATATTTATTTTATAGAAATAGGGTGACAAACGAGCACACAGTCCACCTGATGGTAAGTGGATGCAGTGACCCATAGACATCTACATCTATCCTCGTTTTCGAGTCAAAATGCAGATGCGTTGTCAGCCTTGAGGACTAAGACACTCACCATACGAAACACAGCAGCGTTAAGCTGCTATTTTACGCTGGTATTCTGTGAGAGTGTAGTCCTACCCCGGTTGAGCCGAACCATTCGTGCTACAACTATATTATAAATATAACTGCAGCTTGGTTCTACCACGTACATAAGAATATATAGTATAAAGTACCTATATTATACATATATTATTATCTTGTTGGCGAACTAGAGTGGTAGGAGTCCATAACTGCATAGAAGTCGGACTGGGTAGGTACCATTTTCCCCACCAAATAGCTGTGAGTGCTTTAGTCCTCAGAGGTGACAACGCATCTGTAGCCATCTTTGTTTGACGTTGGCTGTGCATATCTATGGACTTCAATAGCCTAATAAAAAAAATATAGTCGAAAGCTCCGTAAAACAAATTATTATTGAAGTGAATACTTCTTTAGGATCGTTGTGATTTGGAACTCAATGAAAGGAAAACGCGACACTAAAAAGAGACAAATATATACATCTATAAGATTTAGCCTGCGAGAGACGAGATAGAATACAAAAAAATTAGAATTAATTTTTTGAACTTGGTAACAATCTATACAAATAAATAAAATTGAAGTGTCTGTTTGTAATGTCGAAATAACAGCTTTTTACTATATGCATATGAAAGTATATAGGGTACTTATAACTAAAACTCTTCTCTTTGTTCCGGCTAATCTCCGAAACGGCTGGACCAATTTCGACGGGACTTTTACTGCTAGATAGCTCGTGTTATAAGGAGTAACTTAGGCTACTTATATTTTAGAAAAATAATTAAGGTTCCGCGCAACAAAATTAAAACCCTAAATTACACGCGGGCGAAGTCGCAGGGAACAGCAAGTATTGTAATAAATAAACCCTACAATTATACTACTCCTGATACTCGTTCGTCTCTTTTTCTTTTGAAGTTTAGTTTTCTGAAGGTTTCACTTCTGTGCTCATGTTTTTATATTACTGAGTGTCTTTTAAAAGGGGTTACTGTCGCAAAAAGTTTGAGAGCCGGTGCACCACAAAACAAACGGATTACATACAGCAGACAAGAAAATGTTCAAAAGAAAATAAACGAAAGTTTGTAAATATCCCCAGACTAAGCGGTTTACAACATGATTCGATGTGTGTTCTGAATTTGAATTTTGTTTGTCTCGCTCACCGGAATTATCTCGTTTGTCTTGTTATTAGAGATTATACGTTTCTATCGTTAAAATCTATATATCAAACAGTGTATTTGGACTTTCGCCAATTTATACCATGCTAATAATTACGTTAAATACAACGAGGAAAATTTTTTTGCGAATACAAAGCGAAAACTTGTTTTCATGGTAATTGTTAAAAAGATCACGAGAAAATATCTCCTATAACAATAATTATATAACATCTATATAAATTGAAATATCTGTTTGTAATGTTAAAATAACATATTTTTACTAAATGGATATAAAAAATATATACGGTGCGGTACTTATAACAAAAAAAGCAATTTAAAATTGTTTGTGTCTGTCTGTTGGCTAGAACGATTTCCACGGGACTGTCACTGGCAGAGAGCTGATGTTATAAGGAGTAATTTAGGCTACTTTTATTTTAAAAAAGCAATTAGCGTCCCACGCTAAAAAAAATCAATCCATCCGTAATAAATTCCACGTGGACGAAGTCACGGGAACAGTTATTTCTAACATATTGAAAATCGTTAACTTTCATCTAGTGCCGCGGCGGTCCAAAATCTATAAGTATTTTTAAATATGCGTAGTGGGTGTTATCAAACTTAAATGTGACTGTATAACGGTTTAAATCGCGGTTGGCTTTTTGACATTTGACGTTTAATTTCATTATATAGAATAAAATATAAATGTATAATTAAATTACATTCAAACAAAACAACCAAATCAACGTCAAAAGTCAAAATACATTTACTGTGCGACTCAAATAAGAATAGGACTGATTCTGACGCCACATTTTGACGTCATAGCTGTCATTTCATACCATTTAGGTAGAGTGAGCAAAACAGATAATTTATTTACAAAATAATATTTACTATAAAAGAACCATGAACGGAAAAGTATTATTCTGAATCTAGTATTTAAATTTCGCCCATCTCTGCATCACTGTCTGAGTAGTCATCATTGTCATCATTATCATCACTGCCGCTTTCATTTTATAAAAATAGAACATGGATTTATGCAGGTATTTAAAAAATTCCCACGGACTAGTATTAGTATTTTAAATTAATTTATAAAAATAATAATTATGACTTCAATAGATTTGGTGATACTAAGATTTAAAAAAAAAACATTATTAATACGCATTGAGTTATACTATGTACTACGTACTAGAGAAGCCATTCCAAACAAAAATTGTGTCCTACTCTATGTCTTCGCGCATGCGCGGGAGTAGTAGTCGCGCATGCGCGAAGACTTTAATTTAATATAAAATAAGATATTAATATAAAATAAATATAAGAATTTAATATAAAATATCTTAATTTAATCTAAACAAACATATTTCTAAATAAAATGTAATAATAATTATCTTATGGAATTCATAAATCTTCAATTTACGCAATATTTAGTTTGTATGGATTGCACTACAGTTCAGTTGAACGTAGTCAAGGTAGTCAATATTCGGAATGGCTTCTCTAGTACGTAGTACATATAACTCAATGCATGCTGTACTTTTCAAGTGACAGTTGACAGATCGCGGTCATTGACTTTCTTTCCTATTTTTATTTGAATCGCATTTTTCACCTAAATAACACAATACAAAAAACAAATATCAAACGTCAAAACAAAGCCGGCAAGCTTTAATGCGATGTTATTTTCTTCTATCTTCTTTTAGGTTATAAATTATATCACAATGACAAAACTTAACGCAAGGCGAAGTGGTTTATTGATTGTTATATTCTTCATTCCACAACTGAAAAAGTTTAAGTTAAGTAAGCCTTAAGGCATTCTTCCCCAGTCGCCTCCACTGGCAAACGGGAAACCTGAGTTACATAATCGCACTACTAATGTGAAAAAATAGAATTTAATGCTTATTTACTATAGTTTCTAAAGTATGATGTGAGGTACGTCATCCAATGTGAGAAAATAATTTCTGAACTACTCCATTTAATGTTGACTTCGACAGGATTTTTTTATATCAATATTTTTGGCTTGGATGTTGGCCCTTAAGCCATGGCTTCGTTTCAGTCGGAATATTAATTTTTATAGATTTTTTTCTTCACAATATACTGATGCGTCACATTGCAAAGTTTTTACGATATTTTGATGATAGCTCAACCCAGTTCATAAGGCGTCTAAGCGATCAAAATAACTTAACATTTATATCAACATCGAAGCACTTGTTTCGTCGTTTTCTCTAATAGTTCACATACACAGACACTTACCAAACATAATCGCATCATTTTTAGATATCAAAATTCACTTCAAACCATTATTTAAACGATAAAACAGGAACAACAATCCGTCGACGGTCAAGTTGTCGACAAAACTCTGACTTCGCCAATAGACTCGACAAATAGTGAGTTCTCAACTTCGACGCAATTAAAAATGTAATAACGATAAAAATAATACCGCACTAAAGAGTAAATCAACAGTGATGCGACAAACAAAAATACTGTCAAAAACAAAATCCTTAATTCTTAGAAATGACAAACAACAAAGAAAGAACAAAATATATTTATTTATGTAACTGTGTGATATACGTAGCTTACAGATAAGTTTTTGTAAACATCCCCGGCTTCGGTATTGAGAAATATTTCCAAGAAATAACATTTCTTGAATTACAATGCTCAATATCCACTAACTCAGTCATGACCTTGTTGTTTATGATGTTTCAATAATACATTTATGTAGTGCTAAAATAATCCGGGCTCAAGACAAACAAATAAACGTTCCGTGAGAACTCACATCGGAGATTGAGGTAAGCGAAATGAGAGCGTGAAAACTGATTTTGAATTCGTCAGAAGTCTTTTCAGCCTGTAAAAACATTATTGCTTTCGGATTATAATTCTTTTGAATTTGGAATTCGGATTATAATTTTTTGGAAAGGTTAAACCCTAACACTTGCAATGTCTGTCTCTAATTGATCTACTTTATAACGCCAAATATACTTTATATAGCCAAAGCACGATCGTGGAGCATCATTTAACAGTGGTAGAGCCACGCGGCAGCTTTTGCTGTCGCACGGATGGGCCGGCTCGGACAGGGGTGGTACCACGACCTCACAGAAAACCAGCGTGAAGTAGAGGTTTACCTCTGAGTTTCGCTTGGTGAGTGCAGGTGGCCCGAGGCCCTTTTTACTGGAAATGAGGCATTCCATCTTAGTCCTCACGGGTGACAACGCGTCTACATTTTGATTTGTAATAGAGGATAGATGTAAATGTCTATGGGCCGCAGCAGCCGCTTACCATCAGGTGGACTGTGTGCTCGTTTGTCACCCTTATCCTATAAAAAAAAACATCATAAAAAGTCTTATTTCTACTGCAACTAAGATAGTTTTAGGACCTTTTTAACAGTATTTGTGATTCGAAAACCGAGTTTATTATCAAGTTATTAAAGTTCACATTTGTATGAATTGCAATAATTTGAAATTCTTCCTGCTCCGCGATTTGCAGTCCGAATGGGTCGACTCCACCGGGGAAGGACCACACTCTCACAGAACACCAGCGTGAAATAGCAGCTTAACACTGCTGTGTTTTGTATGGTGAGTGTTGAAAAACGGAGACCCTTTTTACTGACATCTTAGTCCAGTGGTGGCATGGCATCTTTTTTTATAAGATATGGGTGACAAACGAGCACACAGTCCACCTGATGGTAAGTGGTTGCTGTGGCCCATAGACATCTACATCTATCCTCGATTACGAATCAAAATGCAGATGCGTCGTCACCCGTCAAGACTAAGACGGAATGCCTCGTTTCCAGTAAAAAGGGTCTCCGGTTCTCTACACTCACCATACGAAACACAGCAGCGTTAAGCTGCCATTTTACGCTGGTATTCTGTGAGAGCGTGGTGCTACCCCGGTCGAGCCGACCCATTCGTGCTACAACTATAACAGTAATACAGCTGCAGCATGGCTCTACCACGTAAGTTAAATCTTGAATTTGATTCTTAGTCTAGAATAGATGTGAGAAAAGAGAATCAATGTACTCATTTCGTCGCGTGGGTGTCGTAAGAGGCAACATGAGGAAAGGCAATTTCACGTCATGTCACATCATGCTGCAGTGAATTATGGCTGAAAATACTAGGCTCGCACAGAATATCAAAGTGAAATGGGCATGCTACTGTGTTTCGAATGGTAAGTGACGAAAACCATTCAATCTTTATCCTCAAAAGTGACAAAGTTCTTAATTAAGGATAGATAAAGGTGTCTGATATGAGATAGAGCCGTGGTTTCACAGTACGCGAGCAACCCGGGTTCGATCCCAGACGGCACCAATGAAATAGTTAATTGCAATTTTAAGTGCTGATTTACCACGTGCTCGGCGGTGAAGGAAAACGTCATAAGGAAACCTGTGTGTCTGAGAAATAAGAAAAAAATATTTCGAAGGTCGCCAACACGCATTGGGGCAGCGCGGCGGTTTTTTCCTTGCCCTAAAACCTTCTCAGAAATTAGAGGAGGCTTGTACCAAGCAGTGGGACGTATATAGGCTGTAACTTTAACTTTAGAAGTGTCTAACATCCATTTACCATCAGTGATCTGTGTTAGTTTTATATCCTTACTTCTATAACAAGTGACAAAATTAAGAATTTTGTTCAACCAACTTAAATATAAATAAAATGAGAATATCATCAATGTAGTTCAAATCAATTAAATAGTTGTTAGTTAGTTAGTTATCCTTAATAATGCGTATTTAACGCATTATTAAGGATAACTCAAAAATTACTTGTCAGATCTCAACCAATTTATATGGGACCACATGTGAAGCACCAGCTTTCAAATAAAAAAAGTATCATCAAAATCGATTCACCTAGAAAATGTTCTGAGGTAACACACTAAACAAATTCGGTCGAATTGAGTACCTTCTCCTTTTTTTGAAGTCGATTAAAAAGTTGCTTACCAGTCTGCCTGTGCGCTCTCATATTCAATGGCCCATAGACATCTACATTTATCCTCGATCAAGAATCAAAATGCAGTTGCGTTGTCACACCTGACGACTGAAATGGAATGCCTCGTTTCCCCTAAAAACGGTATCCGGTTCTCTACACTGAGCATACTAAACACAGCAGCATGTAGTGTTATGCTACTTACATATCATTTTACATTATTTTAAATTCATTTTTCCATTCTGTTTCGATTTTCTGCATTCACCTCAAAACTGGATATTTTACATCACCTTTATTTCCATAGGATCCTGTAACGATTTTAAACCATAAGAACACAATAACAAATCATTTCTACTTCGTATTTTCACATTATCAGCACTTTTAAATTGGTGTCAATGGAGTCTACCTTTTTTCGATCTTTTAGCTAGTTTTCCGCTTAGATTATTTACTCTCTAGATAGAGTAACGGCGGCTCAAAAGCGTCGAAAAAAATATCAGCTAACTATTAGCCTCTAAAGCGCTCCCCGCTCCACACTGTCAATTGTAACGCCAAGAGATACGCACGCACGGCTCATTTTTCTGAGGTAAATTATTTTGATGAAAATGACAAATTTCGCGATTAAAATCTGCAGAAATTACAAAGGGCGTTTACAAACAACTAACAAAATCTCCTACCATCGGTAGGTAACTCAAAACTAATAGTAATTTACAAAAACAAAACTAATAAATTGATAATTTTATTTACAAAATCAACGCGTCATTTTTTGGTGTTGCCAGTCTTGGATTGCGAATTTCCCCGTATAGTTGTCTTAAAAGCTGATGTACGTTCATTTTAATGTTAATTGTCAAAATCGAATGTGACCATTTGGAAACATGGTTTTAGGATACCTATTGATTCTAAAATTAGAAGTCGATGGGTGGACATAATAAGAATAAGCCGTGGAGAAGAGTTCTGAAAACCATCCAAAACCACAGTGATATGTTCTGAACATTTCCGTGAAAATGACTTTTATTTTGCAAATAATCAAGGCTGTCGAAGATTGAAAAAGGAAGCGGTACCGAAAAAGTATGTTTTAGTTAGGTTCATATATTTAAATTTTAATATAGTTACCATCGCTAATGTATGTAAGATACACTAGCGATGGTAACTCAGTGGTAAAAGTGGCAAACTTTCAATTTGAAGTACAGTTCATTTCCGAGGGCATTACCTATAAGATTCATATTTACTGTGTTGATGGGGGTGACCTTAGATGCAAAGCTTCAATGGGGCACCCATATATCAACTCTTGCTGGCACAACAATGCTGGACGAAGTAATTCTTCTTAAAAGGATTAAACTAGAAACGCTATGGGATAAAATTTTACGGTAAAGGGTACCTGCGGGATAAATTATTTAACTATGACGCAGGCGAAGCCGCCAGCCAACCTCTAGTATTTTTATAAGTCGATACCATACATAAAATAATAAAACATATTTTGTGAATGCGTAGTTAATTTTTATTTGATTATATTTTTCTTTACAATAAAAATTAAATTGTAACTCAACAGACAACTAAACACAATTGAAAGCACGATATTCAAATATTATAATTTATGATTTTATTAACATGACAATTTTTCCCCATTTTAGCGGGATAGATTCATTAGCTGGTATCTCCCAGATACAAATGACGCTGGTGTAAGTCATACTTATTTATTCTGTCACCATAGCAACCACTAAGCGTGTTTGCGTGCCTCACGCACACACGCCTGTAAAAACTGGCCTGTTTTTGTTGCATCGCTCATCGCGTGATGCGTTATCTAGAGAGTAAATAATCTAAGGTTTTCCGTAACTCTACAATCTTGGGCTTTGTGTGGGCAGCTGCGCTACCTTTTTTCCTATATCAATAATATCTCATTTTCCACTTAAATCTTGCCGTTTTCTTATTATAAACCTAAAACCAAAATTTGACATGTTTTGTCAATGTTATTTATTTCGTTTCCATAGTAATTATATTCAAATTTGCTACCGATCTGTTGTTCCTATTTCGATAATTCCACATAAATACTCTTTTCTCTTGACCATTTACAAAAAATTTGCGTTTAATTTAAATAATTTTTCCGTTCTCTCTAGAAAGGTATAAAAGCCGAACAATCGGTGAAGAAAGGCAGTCTCGCTTCAGTTCGCGAATTGGAAGTATCTCGTAAAGGCCTTATCCCGTGGCCGCACTGCCCCGGGATCCTGCAAGCCTCCACCTACACGTGAAGTCTTCGGCGAAGCCTTCTTCAAACGCGGAGCCGCACCACTCCGGAATCCTACAAGCCTCCATCTACCTCGGAAGTCGCTTCGAGTCTACTACAAGCGCGGGGGCCACACTACTCCGGGCGCTACGACTACTTACTCCAGGCGCCGAGAGCACCTACCGCCGGCGCTACCTTTGGGCGCTGCAACTGCTTACTCCAGGCGCCGAGAGCACCTACCGCCGGCGCTACCTTTGGGCGCTGCAACTGCTGGCTCTAAGCGTTTAGCGCACCTACTCCAGGCGCTACGTGCGCCGGCTCCGGACGCTGCGTGTGCTGGCTCCAGGCGTTGCGTGCTGTCGCTGCTAAGAAACTTACCTCTACAAGCGCAACCGGCGTGTGCTGGCTTCAGGCGCTGCGTGTCGTCGCTGCTAAGAAACCTACCTCTACAATCGTAACGTGTGTCGCTTCGACTTTTAGGCCCCACTACATCTCTTTATTCCCCTATTCTCCTACCTTTATATTTTTTTTTTGTAATCTAATTGTACTCTCACTTCATTCATCATCATCCTCATTTCATTTTTTTATAAAATTGTAAATATCTTTGAATTTTGAATATATCTTTGTTTTTGTTGTATTTTTATTGTTTTGTTGTTCTTAGGTTAGATTTATTATTGTCGCTTCACGACAAGCATTAAGCTGCTATTTTACGCTGGTACTTTGTAAGAACGTGGTTCTACCCCGGTCGAGTCGACCAATTCGTGCTACAACTAAAATAGCTGCGGTGTGGCTCTAACACCCTATATTATTTCTTTAGTCTTATACTGTTTAGCTGAAATTGCAAAAGTCTACTCAAGAAACTCCGAAAAAAAAATAGACGGAGCGCTACGTATATTTCAAGTAACAAAAACCAAGCTCAAGTTCTTACGCACACATATTTCTGCTTTCTTAAACAGGCCGTAAAAGTTAACTTACCTTGAATCATATATTATTAGTCTGTGCTCCTTGACACACTGATTACACACAGGAGTTTTGGCGGGAACTTGTACCAGCGACGGATTGCTGGTTCTGTATTATTGTTTAAATAATAGTTTGAAGTGTATTTCGATAAGTAAAACTGGTGCCATTTTGTGTATTAAATGTCTGCGAATGTGAACTATTAGTGGAAACGGTGAAACAAGTGCTATGATGGTGATGTGATTCTAAAGATAAGGTGTCAGTCTGCTTATGAGCCTTGAGATACCATCGCGAATTGTCATCTGTCTGCTGGTTCAAGTTGCCGTCAAAATCTCCCAAGGGCTGCACAATGTGGCGCATCAACATATTGTGAAGCAGTTTACTATGAAGGATAATAATACATTGTAACTTCAGACTCACAAGGGCTAGAACCCAGAGCCGTAAAGCCAGTTATTAAAAAAAATTATTACACACATGCATATGCATTGAAAACAGTTTTGTTGTTTGCAAATGATTTTTGATGCAAATGTGTGCGTGAGTCAAAGAAGTACTAAGATAGGAATATTAAGCGTGAGTGTTCTAACAATACGTTGAACATGGTTTCGGTTTGGTTTTTGCGTTACTTAAAATATAGACATCGCTCCATCTTTCTCTCTTTGTTGTTCTGAGCCTAGAACAGATATCATTTTATTATAATTCAGGCTGCATACACAAATGCCTTGAACTGGTTTACGATGCAAACGCAATAAAACAACATTAAACAACGCACTTCAAAGTTTGTCCTAGCGCCGGTTGTTAATCTTTATTGAATGTTGTGCGTAACATTAAATACAATGTTTCATTGCGTTTGTAACACAAGGGCAATGTAATTTAGTCTTGCCACCTTAGCGCCTTCGAAGTGGAAATCCGTTTACAACTCCTGACGGAAATTATGCGCTATTTATTTGTTAAAATCGAAGCCGCGTGAAATCTGGAAATAAAATCAACAATCCTCTTAGAAAACTTGAGATTAAAGCACATCCCTACAGCGAGGGAAGATTTTTCCCAGCCGTGTTTTTTTTTTTGGGCTGGTGATTTGAAGACGACATTTTTTTTATAGAAGAGGGGGCAAACGGGCATGCGACATGCATTGCCGGCATTAAAATTAAATATTCAGGCGTTATTTAAATCTATTCAAATAAATAAAGGAATCTAGTCACTGGTTACACGATTTACCATCAAGTAATCTCGGCACATTACTTGATAGGGAAAGCTTACGCATTGCCGTAGGAATCCGACTAGGAGCGGCGATTTGTCAACCCCATCAATGCCCCTGTGGTAGCAGCGTCGACAAGTTTGGGCTCCACGGACTTTCATGTAAGAAAAGCGAACTTCTTTGAACGATGTCATCCGAAGGGCTCTTGCCTCTATAAATGTTCCCTCGGTTTTAGAGACTTGTGGAATATTTAGAGACGATGGCAAGAGACCCGACGGTATGGCATTGGTCCCTTGGGAGAGAGGTAAAGCCCTAGTGTGGGATGATACTTGCGTAGACACTCTGGCGGCCTCTCATCTCAGGGGTACCTCGTTTAGAACCGGGGCGGCATCAGAGGCAGCTGAACTGAGTAAGTGGCGCAAATATGAGTATCTGAGAGATGACTACATATTTGTGCCATTTGCTGTAGAGACTATCGGTCCGTGGGGTCCACGTGCGGTGAAGTTCCTAAAGGAACTCCATCCGCGGCTGGTCGTTGCTGCTGGTGATAAGAGGGCTGGTTCTTTCCTCGCTCAAAGGCTAAGTATAGCCATTCAGCGCGGAAACGCAGCCAGCGTTCTTGGCACGATACCGCGGGGAGTAGGACTATATGATAATTAAGTTTCTAGTTTTAGTTTTTTTTTATTATCATAGTTTTTAATATTGTAGATAAAATTAAGTATTATGTAGAATACCAAATAACAGATCTTAAATAAATAAAATTGAAGTGTCTGTTTGTAATGTCAAAATCACAGCTTTTTACTAAATATATGAAAACATATGAAAGTAAATACGGTACTTATAACTAAAATACATTTTTTTAAATTTTTGTCTGTCTGTCTGTTTTTCCGGCTAATCTCCGAAACGGCTGGACCGATTTTGACGGGATTTTCACTGCTAGATAGCTCATGTTATAAGGAGTAACTTAGGCTACTTTTATTTTAGAAAAAGAATTAGGGTTCGCGGGGAACAGCTAGTATTGAATAAAAATGTTTCTATTTCTTTGTTTAAACAAATAAAGTTTCGGATCAAACTTATTACTACCGAAATAGCCAAGTACTCCGACCACTAAGTCACACAGCCAATTATAAAACAGCTACTGTAGTAGTTCAGGTTTTAGATTAAGACAGAGCGCGGGAACGGCGTCAATTTAATTGCAATATGGCGTCCAATAAAGCACGTTTGTTAGTCGTTTTTTTAAAGCCTGTAGCAGTATAAGCTTTGGATATTTTCCTGCAATCAGATTGAGAAAAGATCAAAAAATATTTTTTTATAGAATAATGTTGACCAACGAGCACACAGTCCACCTAATGGTAAGTGGTTGTTGTGGCCCATAGACATCTACATCTATCCTCAATAAAGAATCAAAATGCAGATGCGTCGTCATCCGTGAGGATTAAGATGGAATGCCTATTTTCCAGTAAAATGGGTCTCCGGTTCTCTACACTCACCATACGAAACACAGCAGTGTCAAGCTGCCATTTTACGCTGGTATTCTGTGAGAGCGTGGTCCCTCCCCGGTCGAGCCGACTCATTCGTGATACAACTTTACTACTAATATAGCTGCAGCATGGCTCTACCACGTACAAGTTGTTACCTTATAGTAATAAGATACATATGTATGAAGTTGTTATCAGGTCCATCTCCTGTTTCTATTTCCCTCTGTCGCCTCTTACGACACCCACGGTAATGAATAAAATGAAATACACTTATTTCTTGACGCAGGAAAGTAAATTTCGTTTATAAAATGTCAGTTTTTTAAACCTACTACAAGAAACGGCGGAAGAAACGGCAAAAGAAACTATTTTTGTATTTTTTTAAAGGTAAAGGCAAAAAAGTTAAAGAAATTAAAATAAAATATTTAATAATTCAAAATTAAAAATTTTGTACAGCCGACTTCAATAAAGTTATTAAGAATAACTCAAAAACTATTGGTCAGACCTTGATTAAATTACCATATGGGAGCACACGAGACGTATCAGCTTTCATATAAAAAAAGAATCATCGAAATCGGTTCACCCAGTAAAAAGTTATGAGGTAACACACATAAAAAAACATAACAGTCGAATTGAGTACCGTCTCCTTTTTGGAAGTCGGCAGATAATGTGTAAGTCATTAAAGAGTTCTCTAATGACGGCCTCGTAACGGTAAGCGAAGTGTAGAGCGACCCATCCTTAGATGGAGTGACGACCTGGTAAGACATGCAGGAAGTCGATGGTGGCTCAGTACCGTGATTTATGACGTTCCTTGGAGGAGGCCTATGAATCCATTAGATATACCCATTTCTGACAAACGATCACACACCTGATAGTTAGAGGATGTAATTTTAATTTTAATTATTGCCAGAATGTAGTACATAATACATATTATGATTGTCAAAACAACCTTGATGACGAGTAGTCAACTGACTCCCTACATCTATCTTGTAAGTACTAAGCCTGGTTACCAGTAAAAGGATCTCCAGTTCAGTCACTCAAAAACCGAAAAATAACATTACGTTGCCAGACAAAGCTATCAATATACAATAACTTTATTTCACGCATCAAAGACTTACAAATTAAGAACATTGGCCTATAGTCATATATACCTTAACCTAAAAATAAATGTAAAATACAAATATAACACACTATATAGGAACATTTTTGGCGCGTCCCTATATCGGCATAACACTACCCCGGAGGACCAGAAATCGGGAGCGAGGAAAGTCTCTTTGTGTTTTGCAATAACCTGGAGTACGTAGGATTTGAAGTTCGTTGATCTATTAGACTCCAGACCCTGCAAATCTAAAGAGATCGGATCCTCAATGCGGCATCCGCTTCGTTCTTCCACGAAACGCATTATCGCGATATCGCGTTACAATTATACAATAATTTAAAATTTAAAATGTTGTGCAGCCGACTTCAATATAAGTTAATAAGAATAACTCAAACACTATTGGTCTGACCTTGATCATATGGGACCATACAAGAAGTACCAGCTTTCAAAAAAAAAAGAATCATCGCAATCGGTTCACCCAGTAAAAAGTTATGAGGTAACACACATAAAAAAACATAACAGTCAAATTGAGTACCGTCTCCTTTTTGGAAGTCGGCAGAAAAAACCATACAGTCGAATTTTGAAGCCGACCAAAAATGATTTCAAGATGGAAAATCCCGTTACAATCTCATTTGTTTAGACTGTAAATAATGTAAAATGTGAAACGAGAAAAAACACGTAAATTAAATTTCAGTCGGACATCTTGTTTTTATTCAAAACATTTCTAATATTAAGTATACCGTCTATGCGGTCTTTTATAAACAGACTCGTGTGTTTGTCATGTAAACAAAAATATTTGATAGCATTTAATTTTGTTTCATTTTTGTTTCGAGGGTTTATTTTTTTTAACTTCCCGCTTTAATAAATTAATAATTTTCAAAAGTAAGAAGTTATGGGTTTCGGTCCGATTTTGAGAATGAGTTTTCATCACGTGTGTGTACGTGTGTGTATGAGTGTGTATGTGTGTATGTGTGTGTATGTGTGTGTATGTGAGTGTGTGCGAGTGTATGTGTGTGTATGTGTGTGTATGTGAGTGTATGCGTGTGTATGTGTGTATATGTGTGTGTATGTGTGTATGTGTGTATATGTGTGTGTATGTGTGTGTATGTTTTAATTTTTAGTCCAATCAATACATTTTATTAAATCGCATATTCTTTATTTCTGAACATAATACGTGCGTATGTGTGCGTAACCATCTGAACGACAGTGCCGGCCGAGGCACTATAAATTGTCTAATTCAAATGACTAGTAACTGTATAATTGTGCGTCATATGACCTTGAATCATAAGAGTCGACTGCCTAACCTAAGTCTTCTTCTGTTGAACTTCTGTTAAAGTGAGCATTTGAAGTCGGCATGCTCGACAGGCGGATTGACAAGAAAGATAAACGCGTTGGAGCCACGCTGGAGCTATAGTCGCTCGGCAGGGGAAGACCAGACTCTCACAGAATACCAGCGTAAAATAGCAGCTTAACACTGCTTTGTTTTATATGGTGAGTGTAGAGTACCGGAGATACTTTTTACTAAGACAGACATTCCATCTTAGTGCTCAGGGGCGACAACACATCATTTTGATTCTTAATCGAGGATTGACGTAAATCTCTATGGGCCGTAGCACCCACTAACAATTACGTGGCCTGTGTGCTCGTTTGTCACCCTTAATCTATATAAAGAAAACGAATTCAGTGCCTGGTGTAAACAAGATTGAAATACCGCCATTGATATCATTTAAGGTACGTTGGGGTAAGATCGGTGATGGGGCAAGACCGTAGGATTCAAATTCCCGGCGAATTATGCTATATTTTGAAAAGCTAACAATATGCTACACGACGCCATTTCATCCTGCCCCGACCCTCAGTTCGCGCCAGTCACTCCGGCAAGTGGGACCTGTGCTGCGTGGCATTTTATAAAACAATGTAATTTTTGTATTATTTTTGTCCATCCGATCTTTCCCTATCACTTTTATTTACGATTTTTAGCGAGAATATGGCTTCTTTTGTTATTATTTTGTGTGAATACTAAGTTTTATGAAGTTATAGCTAGATAAAGCTGGTCCATGCAGGGGTAAGATCGCTGTAGGCCGAGATCCGATGTTTCCCCTCGTGAGTGAAGATCGGATGAATATTATCCGATCTTTGCCTGTTACAAATATGGCAGTGGTTGTTAAACTTTCATTGGTCGTGTATATTTTTTCGTTGATTACTCAAGTGACTATGGGACTCAGTCTCGTTGGCAAGTCTGTATATTTAAAAGTAATAAAACAATACGATGGTTTTATTACTTTTAAGTACACATTAAAATACATTTTTTTTATAAGATAAGGGTGACAAAGGAGCACACAGTCCACCTGATGTTAAGTGATTGCTGCGGCCCATAGACATCTATATCTATCCTCTATTACAAATCAAAATGTAATTTATAATAATTATTTAAAAAATAATTTATAATAATAAATGCCGCTTTGTTAAACTATTTATATCTTCCTTAACTCCTGCATTATCCCAGGGCATTTCGCCAGTCCTTACTGTTATTTTTTTTCCCATATAAAATCAAATGCATTCGATCTTTCTCTTATATTGAGTAATTCCATCTTATGTCATAACAAAGTTTGAGAAACATAAAATTACAATTTCTTTATATCAGGGATAAGATCGGATGGCAAGAAACAAAAAAAGAGAAAATCGTTTGGAACATTTATGTTTCTAGTAATTTATAGATCATATTGAAATATGTTTTTGAGCGTTAAATATAGGACAAATCTCTTTTATAAACTTTTTTCTCTAAGCAGTAGAAGTGGTTTTAAATTTAAGTCCGGTCTTACCCCTTAATGGCCAATTTTTCATTATGCATATAAAAAAGTATGTCTAGTTTTCGCACACCTTTAAAGCAGAAACCGTTGAGTTTACACAAGCAAAAGATTCTCAGAGCTAAACTACGTTTAACGATTAACGGTTTGCTCCATGTTCCATAAATCTGACGTATACGAATGTCGAGAAATTAAAGTTTTTGGCAGACTCTTCCAACTATTCGAAAATCCGTCCGGTATTACCCCAACGTACCTTATGTCATGATGCTATAATATTTTTTTTAATTTCCCATAGTCGCCTTACGATAACCATGGAACGAAATGTGGTGATGAATTCTCTGAATGAGAAAATGTGTTAAATTTATATTATTATTTTTCTTTTATAAAGTAAATTAATTTTATATTCAAAATGGCAACACACGAACTGCTCATAAACAATTCACTTGCGACGTGAAAGTATGCGACAAAGGCTCACTTCAGCCAGCGGCCATTTGCCTTTATTAAAAACGCGGTACCGTATGTCCTCCATTTTGTGGACTTAATTGAATTTAAAAAAAAACTGACGCTAGCGGCGGTGGTAAAGTGACATATTGGTTTTAAAATGAAAATAGTATTTTGTGGACACAATTACTTTTTTTAAGGTTTTACTTTATATTTTTTATTGATACTTAAAAAGAATAAGCACTTGTAAAAAAAAGGCACTTTCTCAGTCAAAATGCTCTTGTGTTGTTTAGGGTGCGTGGGGGGGAAGATCAAACGGTTTTTTTATGAGATGAGCAGTGTTGTGTTTGTAAAACAGTACATATTAACTTAAGCTAAAATGATATCTATAGTGAATAAAGAACAAAGAGCATATTTTTATGTCATATCGATAAATTCCTGTTGTTCGAAAGCAAAAAAAAATTATTACAATGTTTTTATCGAAAGAATAAAACAGGGAGAAAGATGAAAGGTTGGTGGGGAAAGATCGAAGTAGTTTTTTAAAATCGTTCAAATGAATGTCAGATGATATTGACGGTCAGTAGGCTACAATTTTAATTGTCCTGACACTTCAGAACTGTCTATAATATCAAAATACCCTCAAATAACACAGATAACACAAATTATTTGTTTTTTATATTTCAATCTTGCCCCGCCGGGGAAAGATGGAACTAGAGGTTCTCAAACTTTTCACTTTACTTTTTTTTTATAGAATGGGGGGCAAACGACCATGCGGCTCACCTGATGGTAAGTGACTAGCGCCGCCCATGAACAGCCGCAACACCAGGGGAATTGCAGATGCGTTGCCGGCCTCTTAGAAAGGCGTAAGCTCTTTTCTTGAAGGTTCCTAAGTCGTATCGGTCCGGAAAATTCACTGGTGGTAATTGATTCCACAAAGAAGTTGTGCGAGGGAGAAAACTTCTTCTAAATCGCACAGTGGTGGACCGCCAATCATCCAGATGGTATGGATGGTAACGCGAGTTTTGTCGCGATGTGCGATGGTGAAATTGAGCGGCTGGAATTAGTCCGAACAATTCCTCAGAGCACTACACGTGATAGATGCGATAAAATACGCAAAGAGATGCAACATCTCTACGCAGTGCCAGTGTATCTAGCCGATCAGAAGGAACTCGGTCGTCGACGATTCGAACCGCTCTGCGCTGGATGCGGTCAAGTGGAAGGAGCTGGCACTGGGGTGCCCCGGTCCAGAGATGAGAACAGTATTCCATGTGGGGCCGAACTTGCGCTTTGTAAAGTTGCAAGCGATGTGCCGGCATGAAATACTTGGATAAGATTATACAGAAAATGAAAGATATCAATCATATAAAATATTTTATTGTTAATGCCAAGATAATTTTAAACACAATTACGTACAGGTACCTTTTATCATTTTCGTCAACAAAATATGTAACACGAAACGTAAAAAATTTAATATTTCAAAAACAAAACATAACATTTTTTCAGGTACATTTTGAGAGCACGAGACCTAAATGACTTTTGGAAACGGGGCAAGATGGAAACTTTTATATGTTTATCTTACCCCGTCAAATATTGGCGGGTAAAGACGGAACGTTACAATAAATCCTAAAATACAAAAAGTAGCGATATTTAGACATAGCAACATAACTACCAATTAAAAATAATAAGTATGTATACAAATAAAAAAAACTCGTACCTACCTCGTAAATGCAGTTACACGACACGGGGTAAGATTAAAACACCCGACTTGCTCGCGTAAAATTCACAGCGTAGATATTCCCTTATAACACAACACACAACTGATCCCTCAAAACGACAAGCGCCGACTTAGGTGTGGTACGTAACAAAATGGTGGTCTTATGAATGTTGCCTGCATTGGATAAATTACACAAAATCTGTCTTTATTGATGCCTTTTTGCGTTACCCCGTTTTTCATCTTCCCCCCCCCCCCTCCCCCCACTCACCCTATAGGATTTTGAGACCAGAATTAAGAAAGGAATGCTTTGGTGGATTGGTCATGTAGAAAGAATGAATGAGGAAAGAGTGAAGAGAAAATTTATGCTGTCGGCAAGGGACGCATTAGAAGTCCATCAACCAAATTGGCGGTATATTGTGGGCTAAATTAAGACTTTCATTCGATAAGCATACCTATGCATGTGAAAGAGGCGGAGAGGTGTGTCGAGATCGCAGCAGCAGCCGTGAGAGTTTATGTTACGTTATCCCTGAATATGTATTCATTGATTAATTCATAACAGTCTATCAAAGTCCACCTGCTGAACATAAGAGCCATGGATTGCCTTATAGGTGCCATAGTTGCCAGTAGAAACGCTTGGCAACCGTAGTTTTATATTATTTTGAAGTTCTTTTTTCGGGAACATTTGGAGTGTATTGGTCACACACATCTTCTCTCTCTCTCCTACTTCTTACGTTAAGTTTCCCACATTAATATTAATAATGAACTTTATATAACACTTTAATAATATTAAATATTCTAGAAAGATTACCTTAATATTAACTAGAAACCTTACTTCAAAGAAAAACCTAATCTATACAAATAAATAAAATTGAAGTATCAGTTTGTAAGAGAAGTGGAAAGAGGGCTAGAGGCCGTCCTAAGGAACGCTGGGTAGACGAGATCAAAAAATATACTGGAAACAACTGGACAAAGAAAGCAAAGACAAGAAAAACCTGGAAACTGTTGGAGGAGGCCTATACCCGCCAGGGGCCTTAACTATATACCTAGTCAGGTCATAAATTCTGTCACATGTTTAATAATTATCAAATAATTGAAACAAGTTTATTCATTATGTAACCATTTATATACCAAAATGAACTTAACAAAATAGATTCTTATCACACTAAAGTTTATTCAAAATGACCTCCGTGATTTTGAATACAGGCCTACAATCTGCGCGGTCAATCGTCTATTGCAGCACGAACGAGGTCCATGTCAATATCGGCGGTTGCCTTAATCAAGGATGTCTTGAGAGACTCCAAATTGGGATGAGGCTTTGAGCACGCCTTTTCCTCCAATTGTTGCCATATCTTGTAATCTAACGGATTCAAATCTGGACTGGAGGAGGGCCAGTCTTCGTGCCGGATGAAGTCGATTTCACGCGCCGCCAGCCAGTCTTGTGTGCTCTTCGCTCTATGAGCTGGCGCCGAATCTTGTTGGAATACCCAGTGCCTGTTATTGAACATGGTATGAGAAACAGGTTCCACAAGGTTCGTCAGGACTGTATTTTGATACACAACTGCATTCGTTTTTACACCTTTCTCACAAAAATGTACCTCTGTTAAGTCCCAATAAGAAACTCCCAACCATACCATGAGCGAGGATGGAAAATGACCTCGTTGGACACGCTGAATACGGTTGCTCGCTTCTTCACTACTGTGTGCGTACACCTAATCATTTTGTTTGTTGTAGCTCTTTTCTACGGTAAAAAATTTTTCATCCGAAAAAAGAATTTCCCGATATTTTTTTCCCGCGTACCGCTTCAACAAAGCGCGGCATCTCTTCAGTCTCAGTTCCATTAGACGAGCATTCAAACGATGTCCTGTTTTTCTTCGATATTCCCGAAGCCCTAAGTCTTCATTTAACACCCTTTTCACCGTGGTTCTGTTTAACCCCATCTGAAGGGCCAACAGTTTCTGCTTACGTTTGGGATTTCTTTGAATTCGCGCCTTCACAGCTTTTATCACTGCTGGAGTCCTAACAGACCGAGGGCGACCACTTCTTGACCTGTCATCTACACTAGAGTCTTCATTGTATCGTTTGATGGTACAATAAACGAATCTTTTGGTTATATTAAAATTTTTCAGTATGTCAAAAATTTGAATTGGCGCGTAACCGAAACGATGCAACGCAATAACTGCAACACGGTCTTCTTTAAGCGTCCACTCCATATTTAAAAATGAGTAAAATTCTAAAAAGTATACAGTTTTATTTTCATGAACAATTCGAAATTCGAATTCAATAAACTTTTTTGTGGCCAGCATTCTAAAAGAAAAGTTTTTACAGTGTGACAATACTTATGACCTGACTAGGTACATGTGTTAACATTCAAGGTCGGACTGTCTCAGTGTAGGCAGCGCGGTGGCCTTCTCCAGCTCCCAGGATCGCTTCAGAAGTGAATACATGCAATCAAAAACACAGTATTCGACAGATACAAGCAGGAATAGAATTCGTTTTTTGTTCAATAAAGGTTGTTGTTGAATTCATACTCGTTTAGAGCCGGGGCGGCATCAGAGGCAGCTGAACTAACTAAGTGGTGCAAATATGAGTCTCTGAGAGATGACCACATATTTGTGCCATTTGCTGTAGAGACTATGTGTCCGTGGAGTCCACGTGCGGTGAAGTTCCTAAAGAAACTGTATCCGCGGCTGGTCGTTGCTGCTGGTGATAAGAGGGCTGGTTCTTTTCTCGCTCAAAGGCTAAGTATAGCCATTCAGCGAGGAAACGCAGCCAACGTTGTTGGCACGATACCGCGGGGAGTAAGACTATATGACACCTAATTTAAGTGTTTGGTTTTATTTTATTTTTTATTATAGTATTTTAAATAAATATATTTGTAAATCGTTCCCTCCGAAATGCTGTTCATTTTAATTTTACGTTACAATAAAACAAATAAAGCTGTCACCACATTACTACGGAAACCATCGACAATACCCAAACCAAATTAAATGTCCAATTATCAGACCGATACACAACATAAAATTTCACATTAAAAAGTAACTTCGGAACAGAAAACAGATATGGATTTACGGTTAATGTTTTAGTATCGTACATTTATTTGTGACCTGTTTTAAAATATATTTTTAATCTGTGGACATTGACAATGTGCAAAACCATTGTTACGCGTTCGATAATTTGATAATTAAATTTCAAAGACTTATGTCGACCACAACTAAATAGTATTGAATTCATCTTTACTGACTATTCATCATAAACGACAAGATAAATCGATCACGAATCGTAAGTCGTGCTCGTATGTGATTAACAGCTCTAAAGAAAAAAAAAACATGAGTGCACATTTAAATAAAACTAATTTTATGGATTTTATCGCGTATATTAACTTATTTTATATTCCCGACGTTTCGGGTGCTTTCCAGCACCCGTGGTCACGGGGGACTGTGGTGTTTGACGTCCTGATGTCATAGTTGGCCCGGCTACCTTCAGTTTTTTAATATTAATTTTTGGTTCGATTTATGCAGAATGAGCTTACACTATCTTGAATTCTAGCAGTGGTATACTTGGGTTTGGATTTAATTTTATTAATTATGGGATCCCAAGCTGATGGCAGCACCCATCCATCTTCTCTATTGAAATTAGGATGTTTTTTAATTTCAATAGCCTCGCGAATCATCCTTGGGAGGAATCGGTGTTCTTTTGCGAGGATTTGTCTATGTCTATCAAATCTAATGTAATAGCGAGGACGATCTTGAACATGTTCACAAACTGCAGACTTCCCGATACGTCGGTGCTTCACGTCAGCTATATGTTCTTTAACGCGGGTTTTAATAGATCTTTTTGTTTGTCCTATGTACGAGAGACCACATTCACAATCCAGCTTGTACACTCCTGCATCTTGTAGAGGGATATGACACTTGACGAATGGTAAAAAATTACCAATTTTCTTCAGCGGCTTGAAGTATGTTTTAATGTAAGCTCGCTTCAAGATGTAGCCAACCTTGTCTGTGACTCCTCTGACATAGGGTAGTACATACAGCAGGCACACGCTCGACTGCGGCTGGCTTCACTCGGTCACTGTGACGTAGGCGCGTGACCCGAAGCTTGTTTTCTTGCAGTACTTGTTCGACGTGCTGAAGCACGGCGGCCAAATGTTTTCTATCACAGATCCCTCGTGCTCTCTGAAACAAAGATTTTCCCACGGTAGCTAACTGTGAAAGATGATGGTGCGATTCACCATTTAAATATCGGTTGGTATAGGTATTTTTTCTGTACACAGTATGACCAATAGTTTTATCAGGATTTCGGATGACTAAAACATCTAGGAAAGCTAAAGTATTGTTCGCCTCTAAGTCCATTGTGAATTGTATTTTAGGGTTTATGGAATTAAAGTGGTTTAAAAACGCAGTAAAATTGTGAAAGTATCGTCTACGTACCGCTTGTAGAATCTTGGATTTACAGGAGCAGTAAGAAGGGCTTTCTCTTCAAAGTCCTCCATGAATATGTCGGCTACTACGGGAGATACAGGTGAGCCCATCGCCACTCCGTCTACTTGTATGTAGAACTCTTCTTTCCACAATAAATAGCCAAACGTCGGGAATATAAAATAAGTTAATATACGCGATAGAATCCGTAAAATTAGTTTTATTTAAATGTGTAGTGTTCGCGTAAATATAAGAAATTAACACGAGTGCAGTTCACACGCGGTAGAAGTAATACCTTCAGAAAACTAAACTTTTTTTTATTATAATATTTTTACCAAGTTTAAAAATTAATTAAATTTAATAAGAGTAGGCTACGAAGCACTGCACAAAGAGGAGACGGAGATCATAGGAACCACTGTGTACTGTATTCTATCTCATTCTCTCGCTAGCTTAATCCAATCGATGTATATGTTCGTTTCATTTTACTGTAGATTTTTCATTTCATCGAGTTTAAAATCACAACGATTCCAAAGAAGATTATATTTCAAACAAACAGTAAGCGTCTAAATACTGGCCACGATATTAAACATTAAAGAGAGTATCTACGACAAATCACCATTTGTAAAAATAAAAATAAAAGCTTGAATACGCTTGCAGTTTGCACGTAGACGCATCGCTTTGCATGTTTCTGAAACCGAGACGCGCCGTAGAGTAAAAAGAAACGTCACGTCGCAAAAAAAATCCATAGATTTTTTTTTAGAGTATTCTACAAGCAACATATTAACGTAATAGTGTTTTTCTTTTTTAGACCAATCAATAGATTTTTTTAAATCGCGTATTCTTATTTCTGAACATAATACATACGGATGTGTGCGTAAACGCCTGTGTAGTGTATACCGACAGTGCCGGCCGTGGCTTGATGCTATACGGAAATTGTGTAAATGTGTGTGCGTCATTCGAGGTCACTTAGCTCTTGTAGTCCTCTTAAACTATTATTTGTGGTCCTTACCCAGTTGAGCCGGCTCATTAGTACTAAAACCATTATATAGGTGCAGCTTGACTATACCACGTTATAAAATATCTTTTAGGGGGTATACATATTTACATAACACATATTTACATAGCAGCCACGATTGGCAAGGGGGTTGGCAGCCGTAGTTTTTATTATCAAGAAGATGCTGCTGCCCATTTTACGTTCCAGTTTCCCTCTGTTGGCTGTTTCAACGCCCACGTGACAATATAAGATAGTGGATATACTTACACCGCTATTATACCCTGTACAACATATCTTGATCTCTTTGACAGATGGGTCTAGTGATGGGAAACAGAAAATATCTAGTATTGCAAAAAATAACGTTTTTATATAGGTACTTGTAACTGTGATGAGATGGTGTGACTGTATGTATGTTTTAAAACTATTCAAAAAAAATTTATTCATTCATCAATCGACTTCATTGCACTAGCAATATAAAAGCATTTGGTAGGTAAGCGACGATGGGTTATGTTACTCATGTAATATTGTATTAAAATCAAGGTTCAAAAATAAAATAAAATTTTCTGTTTAAAACATAGCTTTTAATCGGGAATAGAAGCACAACCAAGATTTTCATATAAAGATGAAAATGATTTTAATTAAGCCTTTTTTGTAACCGATATTTTGTAACAGTTACTGCCTGTTATTTGTGTCCCATCCGACCAACCGATGTAACATTGAACGAGTGTCCATTGTTTTCAGTTTTTCTATTTAAATCTTCTACTTTGAACCAATAAAAACCACTAAGATTTCCGGAAAATTCTTGTATCTTTAATACTTTTCTGTTGTGTGTCTATTTTTAAAACTTTTAACAATTTTTAAAATTATTAAAATAAGAAAATATGATATTCGTCTATAATGAATAAATAGAATAAAATAGAATAGAATGACTTTTTATTCAATATTAATTATTACATAATACTTATTGAAAGTCATTTTTTATTTACCACTGGTTCGGAAAATACCTCTGTCCTGGGAAGAACCAGCAAGAAACCCAGCGGGACATTGCAAAGTTAAGTCGATCGCAAATTTGACATCTGTCAAAAAGATCAAGCTATGTTGTACAGAGCGCAGTGACATCTGTTTGCCAAAAATTTGTCAGTTTAAATTTATGCGTTATTTTTTAACTGACTTAAAAAGAGGAGGCACTCAATTCTATTGTATTTTTTTGTGTGTACCTTAGACCTTTTTTCTAGATGAATCGATTTTGATGATTCTTTTTTTACTTGAAAGCTGGTGCTTCTTATATGGTCCCATATAAATTTGATCAAGATTTGACCAGTAGTTTTTGAGTGTTCCTTAATAATGCGTATTTAATTGACTTCGACTACATTGATGAAGATCTCGTTTTGTTTATATTGAAGTTGGAAAATTTTATTTTACCACTAGTATTAGAAATTATTGTGTAAAATAAAAAGTCAGATTGTGGTTGTGTTGTGCGTGAACACGTGAACGTAACGAAACGACCTCGAAATGGCGCCCCCCCCCCCCCCCCCCTCCACCACAGTCACAGTGCTCACTCAACGTAACCAGTATTTCGATCCTTTAGCTATCGAGTAGTGAAATTAAATTTTGGATGTAGATGCACCACGAAACTGTATCCCCCGGTTTTATTATCATCAGTTTTCTGAATAGCCTTCCACTATGTGAGCAAATTTAAAGACGAGTCAGAAACACAGTGTGGATGCACGTTTATACAGATGGCCGCCGCTCCGGCCGACTAATGGAAATGTGCGGTTTTGTCACGTTATTTCACGGAGCTTTGGCGCGTACTGCTAATTTGTAGTTTGTGATTTTGCGTACAATTATTTTCAAATAATAGAAGAGTTTATAAAACTTAAACAATGATCCTGATCAGGATACTAGGATGAACTTATTAAATTATTGTATTGTCATCGATCCTTGGTACTACTAGCACAGAATAAATAATAGTACTACGTGTACTAGTGCAAATTTTCAAGTCAATCGGCCGTCTAAAAGTTGGTGAATGTTACATTAAAAGATTCAGTTATATAGATAGATAGATAATACACGCGAAGCTAATAAAACCGCGTTAAAAAGGATGACGATCTCAATTTGAATGTATGTTCTTTTTTAATAATATATCTTAGTTGATAAGTCGATATCTTCCTCAATTGTGAACCGATTTCAATGATTCTTTATTTATTTGCAAGCTGGTACCTACTTCTCGTGTGTATGGTCCCATATGAATTTGATCAAGGTCAGACTAATAGTTTTTGAGTTATTCTTAATAACTTATATTGAAGTCGGCTGTACAAAATTTTTAATTTTTAATTATTTATAAAATAGGTTAAGAGATGGTCTCATATACATTTGGCGAAATAATTCCACCGCTAAGGGTTTATAAATAGGGGATGAAGTTATTAATTTGACGACATTCCTTTTTGATATTACTTAGTCCACTCAAACGGATATTTTTTTTACATTTATATTTAAACTAGCGATCCGTCCCGGATTCGCACGGGTGATTTCTGGATCTCGACCACAGCGCCATCTGCCGGGTCCTATTGTGAATCTAAGCCATACTCGAATCAACTTAATCACACACAAAATTTCAGGAGGAGTTCAGTCACATACACACGGACAGAAGAATTATATATTATATAATATATAATATGCATGTAATAACAATGTCCTCCAGACCGAATTTCGGACACGGCGACCAGCCTCAACGGAGACCAGCCATCGCCGCAGGACAGGATCATAGTGTCCTAGTGTAAATGTAAGCACAGGTGCACTCTCTATTGCCTCACTCTCATAGTCCGATGGGACGGTAAACCGACACGACCGGAGAGAGATCAGATGCAGGACTAACGGCTTTACGTGCTATCTGAGGAACGGGGGTGAGACACTGCTATCTTCCTGACTCCGGGCAACTACTGAGAATTTTCGGGATTTAAAAACTCAATAACTGATATTTTGGCCCAACTCGGGATTCGAACCCGGGACCTCATGATCGTCAGTTGCACTACTACAACCACTAGACCAATAGATAGAGGCAGTTGTATTATACACATAACCCTTCCTCCTGAATCATTCTATCTACTGATGAAAACCGCATCAAAATCCGTTGCGTATTTTTAAAGATCTGAACGTACAAACGGCGGAAAAAGCCATAAAAGGAGTTAATAAATATATTTAAATCATTTTCGTTGATTTGATTTTTTTTAATTTACAAATAATGTACTT
Source organism: Parnassius mnemosyne (assembly GCA_963668995.1). NCBI lineage: Eukaryota > Metazoa > Arthropoda > Insecta > Lepidoptera > Papilionidae > Parnassius > Parnassius mnemosyne. The sequence continues at coordinate 4,537,147 of CAVLGL010000082.1, read as the reverse complement.
ACAAAGTATCAACGGCGAACCATGTGGCAAATCAGCACTTATAATAATTAATTACAAACCACTTCATTGAAGTTGACGGGGCTCGACCTCGAGTTGAGAAAATTATAGCACGCTTTTCTCATTCGCGCTAAAAAAATGAAGTTAATAACAAATAATATGTGCTATTGCATTGAGCAATTGGTACAATAAATAACACTCCGTTTACACCGTTTCCGTTAGATCCTATTGAAGTTCACTGCTGAACATAGGCCTCCCCCATAGTCTTATAAGGGGATACTTGCAATAGTTGTAATGTTACTGTTGATTTTAAAATTTCACCTCTCAGTGGGTCATGTGCTCCTGGTAGATTATCTTCTATAAATCTATCCATTACAGCCTATTAGTTCACTACTAAACAAAGGGCTCCCCCATAGATTGCCTCATAGGGGTATATTTGCCATAGTTGTAATGTTACTGTTGATTTGAAAATTTCACCTCTCAGTGGGTCATGTGCTCCTGGTAGATTATCTTCTATATATCCATACAATTATATTTAAAGTCCACTGCTGAACATAGGCCTCCCCCATAGATTGTTTTTTAAGGGGGGATATTTGCCATAGATGTAATGTTACCGTTGCTTGAAAAATTTCACCTCAGTGGGTCATGTGCTCCTGGTAGATTATCTTCTATACATCCATCCATTACAGCCTATTAAAGTCCACTGCTGAATACCTCCCCCATAGGTTGCCTCTTAAAGGAGAGCGGGTTGGCAACCTCAATTTCATATTTTTAGTCAATATTAGGAAGACGTTGCTGCCCATCTCCTGATTTGTTTCCCTCTGTCGCCTCTTACGACACCCACGGGATGATATGGGGTAGTTGATATTCTTACACCGCCACTACACCCTGAACGATAGCACATCTAGTGACACTACAAGTAGTAAAATTAAAAATTTAGTACAACCGACTTCAATACAAATATATAAAATAAGAACATTATCAATGTAGGCGAAGCGAATTAAATACGCATTATTAAGGATAACTCAAAAAGTATTGACCGGATCTTGATCAAATTTATTTGAGATAACATGAGAAGCACCATCTTTTAAATAAAATAAGAATCATCTAAATCGGTTCACCAATAAAAAAAAGTTCTGAGGTAACACACATAAAAAATACAGTCGAATTGAGTACCTCCTCCTTTTTTTAAAGTCGGTTAAATTATACTACAGAGTGACGCTAGAACAAAATAATAGCAAATATAAAAAAACAAAGATATCTCGAATTTGTTTACATAGCCCGTAACCTCCCTATTCCCTAACGAATTCTCTAGAGGTGTGATTTCTGATTTCACGCGTGCCTATTCACAACTGAAACAACGTAAGACACAAGCAACTTAAGCAACTTTCAACCTTAAGAGCATTATTACAGTGGGAAGTGGCAAGCGGTGTCCATTGCCAGACGGGTGTGAATAATTTATTTTAGTATCGATCTTCATGCATAAATAACTAGCTTTGTATAAGAGAGCTAGAAAGAAACCTAGGAGTTGTAAGTTACACATGTAATAAAAATGTAAATTGTATCTAAATGGTTATACCTAAATTTCAGATTCAACAAATAAATAACGGAGAGCTTCGTATATATGTGAAGTGCCGTCGAAACTATGCGCAAATACTTGACGCACTTACGCGAACATTTGTATTCTTTCTTACTTTATTTGTCCATATAAGTTCACTGCTGGGCGCACACACATATACACATAAACCATGTTATTGGTTTTAAATGATTTAAGATGCTTTAAGGTCCGCATACATAAACTTCTCAACGACAAACTGAAGTATGTAATGATTTGATACGCCCACATTATGATACCAGCATCCTAAGATCGTTGCTAAAGGCGGTACTGAAAATGTCGGGAATCAAGGAAGTGACACAACATTACTATTTAAAAATGTATTTATTGATTTTCGAAGTATTCTCCGCGAAATTTGACACATTTTTCCATACGATGGAACCAATCATTGAAGCAACCATTCCATTCGGAAGTTGGGGTCTCCAAAATGGCCGTTTTGTAGCCGTAATAAAGTTGCCTGAATTTCGCGGTATGTCACATGTCGATCTTCCTCAATCAGCTTACGCACAGCATCAACGTTTTCTTGGGTGACTGCAGTTTTTGGACGACCTTGACGGGGATCATCAATGAGCTTGACACGTCCACGTTGAAATTCAGCAAATCAGCGATAAATTGTGGTTTTGGATGGGGCTTCATCACCAAATGCAGAAATCATCCGGTCAACACACTGTTTTTGTATTAAACCACTTCGAAAGTCATAATAAATCATCGCTCTTGAATTTTGTCGAGTCAATTCCATTTTCTCAACGACTAAACAAGTTTGACAAAACCTTGGGACAAGACCGGGAATCTTTTTTTAAATAAATAAATGGTATTCGATTTTTAAAACCAAGGACTTTTCAATTAAAAAGATTTTAATATGATAGAAACTGTGGAAATATTCCATTCCCGATACTTTTAGTGCAGCCTATACATCTTTACATTACATAGTATAAAACAAAGCTGTTTCCCGCCGTCTGTACAACTTTTTTAAACTACGCAAACCAATTTTGATGCGGTTTTCATCAATAAACAAAATGTTTCACGAGGAAAGTTTATATGTATAATACATGCATATAAACTTTCCTTTTAAATCATCAATATATTATATAATTCTTCTATCCATGTGTTACTCCTAAACGGCTGCACCGATTTTGATGTAATTTTGTGTGTGGGATTAAATTGATTAGAGAATGGTTTCGATTCAAAATTGGACCCGGTAGGTGGCGTGGACGGGGCAGATCGTGAGTGAACACATAAAAACAGTATCTCTGTTATGGGGTATATTATTTCTACTATTACGTAGGTCACTCAATAAGTTTTGAGATGCTCGAAATTTAAAAATGGCACGCATCTGTATTGTATGTTTCTAAAAAACAAATTTATTAAAAATAGAACTCTATAAGCCAATTGCTCAAAATAAAAAAAAAAACAAAGAAGTTGTGTTATTTTCCTGCAACGCTGCCCGCGCATTTCATTTAAAACGATGGATCTTAACCGTGAACATTTGCGCGCTATGATATATTATGATTTTAAATTTGGTTTAACCAAACAATTAAGTTTAGCAACTTTTAAGTGGTTTTCTGAATTCAAAAGCGGTAAAATTAATCTTAAAGATGACCAAAGAACCGGGGCGCCGCAAACAGCAGTAACGGCAGAAAATGTATGGACTACTGAAATGTTGGTATGAGAAGACCCACGAATCACGTATACGGACATCGAAAAGATTGTAGGCATTAGTTCGGGGAGCATTTATACCATCCTACATCAACATCTCGGAGTGAGGAAGCTTTTTTGTCGATGGATCCCTCGTTAGCTCTCCGAAAACGAAAAAAAAGACTCGTGTGGATTGTTGCCATGAAATGCGTCTCCGTTTTGAAAACGGGACATCTAGGCGTGTTTCAGAAATCGTTACTGGTGACCAGACATGGATCCGGAAAATAAAAGGCAATCATCGGTATGGGTCTACTCAGAAGGACAGTTACCGACAAAACTGCAAAGACCTCGCAACGTTGGCCAAAAATGGTGGCTAATTTTTTTTTCAAGGAGTGGAAATATGTCTACGTCAATGCTAAAAAATTGTAGGTCAGTCAACTCTAAATGGTTTACTACAGTTGCATTACCCAAAGCTTTTCAAGCTGTGCGGGAGAGAAGACCAAATACCGGGCTTCGGAGAATCATGCTGCATCACGATAACGCCTCTTCACTTCTTCCTCTTAGAACAAAAGCATTTATTGAGGAATCTGGTGTTTAAACTTTAAGTCACCCACCCTACCCTAGCCCTGACTTAGCTCCTTGTGATTTCTTTTTGGTCCCAAGAGTCAAAGAAAAAATAAAAGGCAAGTTTTGTTCAAGCGCCGAAGAAGCCGTGGCTGCCTACGAAGAAGCGAGTTTCGACCTGTCAGATCAAGACTGGCAAGTGTTTTCAGATTTGGTTTAGGCGAATGGAACTTTGTATAAAGCATGATGGAGAATATTTTGAAAATATGTAAAATAAATATTAATAGCATCTAGAATACTTTTTGTATATCTTAAAACTTATTGAGTGTCCTACGTATAGGGTACAAGCTGCCAGGCAGCCTAACCAGATTAGGCGTAAAAACTATTAGTTTCATCGCTGTCGCCGATCTTTGCTAAAGAGGATGACATTTTGGGTCATCATCCTATAAAAAAAAGTCAGCGGAGCAGCCTTGCAATACAGGACAACTCAGCCAGTCTACTGGGCACGCCACCCCCATAAACTGCTGCGCGGGGGGGGGGGGGGGGGGGGGGATATTTGCCATAGTTACCTCGCTTGGCAGACGAGTTGACAACAGCATTCTTACACCACCACTACACACGGTGAGAATATCCACTACCCCATATCTTCCCACGTGTTTCGCAAGAAGCGGCAAAGGGAAAATTAAACAGAAGATGGGCAGCACCATCTTCCTGACAACAACCCAAAATAAAAAAACTGCGGTTGCCAAACCCGCATACCAAGTGTGTCAACTATGGCAAATATCCCCCTTATGAGGCAATCTATGGGGGAGGCCTATGTTCAGCAGTGGACTTTAATAGGCTGTAATGTATGGATGTATAGAAGATAATCTACCAGGAGCACATGACCCACTGAGAGGTGAAATTTTCAAACCAACAGTAACATTACAACTATGGCAAATATCTACCCTATTATGCAACCTATGGGGGAGGCCTATGTTCAGCAGTGGACTTTAATAGGCTGTAATGGATAGATGTATAGAAGATAATCTATCAGGAGCACATGATACACTGAGAGTAGAAATTTTCAAATCAACAGTAACATTACAACTATGGCAAATATTCCTCTTATGATACAATCTATGGGAGAGTCCTATGTTCAGCGGTAGACTTAATTCACTTTAATCGTTATTCTTACACCGTTTAGAGGCGGTTTAATAACATAATTAATTGGAGTAATTATTGATTGGTATAATTTTGTTAATTAGGTGCATTATTATTGTAATATTATAGGAGTAGATACTTATTTACAGCTTTAACTATAAAGTACTAGACCATCGGCCGTCATTGACTACCACAGAATGGGACACGATTGTCACAATCATTGCGCGGATGCCCACACAATCGTGCTACATATTGTTTGTATTGTCATCTGTCCGAGACGGACGTTGAAACAGTTGCAGCTGCCGGTATTTATTTAATTAGTTTATAATATAACTATTATTGAAATGTAGACCATAACAGAGTGGTGAAAAAAAAGGAAGTTGTTCTATTGTTACTTGTTTTATTTCGGTGTATGTTGACTATATATAGAACAAGGTAAGTTTATAGAGCATCGGCGTTCGGGGATCATATAGACGCGCGCACGATCATGGCCGAACTTCCTTTGATGTTTGTCCGAAAAACCGACACAGCGGCCATTATGGGCCCTATACACCTAGGGTTACCATATCTCAGGATTAGACTCTTCTCAGGATTGCGGCTGGATTTTGCAAATCTCATGAAATCTCAGGATTTTTAGAACTTTCAATATAATACAGCTTACGTTTTAAAGATCTCTTGAATAAAAAGTTAAACAAACTAAAAATAATTTTCCTTTGGTAATAATTCCACAATTAAAATCAAAACTTAGTTATCCAAGTAGGTACTTTTTTGAATCATTCAAGTCACAATCATTGCGCGGCTGTCCACACGATCGTGCATGCTACATATTTTATTTGTATTGTCATCTGTCTGAGATGGACGTTGAAACAGTTGCAGCAGCCGGTATTTATTTACTTAATTAGTTTACATGTATAAGCATTATTTAAATGTACGTCTTAAAAGAATGGTGAAAAAAAAGGAAGCAAAAAAGGTGGATGTTAACTATACACCGAAATAAAACAAGGTAAGTTTATAGAGCATCGGCGATCATGTAGACGCGAGTACGATCATGGCCGAACTTTCTTTGATGATTGTCTGAAAAACCGACACAACGGCGATTACGCTCGATCATAACCGATCATGGGCGATTATAGGCGATCAAGCCCTCCACACGATCGTGATCGCTAGTATTCGTCCATCTCGGCCGATCGTGTATAGGGCCCATTACAGTTTGGCGTCCGTTCCGGTGAGATATTATTTTAATTAAGTTGCAACTTCAAAGTAATTTTTACAATGTCAATGTCTCTTCTTTTTTACAACTTTACTGCGGAGTACACTGACATAATAATTAAATAAATAGTGGAAGCTGCAATAACTTCTACGACGTCCATATCGTTCCAATTCTCAATGAAAACTAACTACGGCCAACATGTGGTTAGTTCCACAAAAACTCGTGTACATTGGTAGTTGGCATTGGTCCCTTTCGAACTTGACCAACTTGTAGACTGTAGCACTTGCCTTGTATCAATTTTCCTACGCTCGCCTTGGCTGAGGCTTGGCCAACATGTAGTGCCGGGGTAATACCTAGTCTTATATAGAAATACCATATATCAGGATCTATCCTGACATGTCAGGACTCCGGAGCTCAGGTCAAGATTGCGGTCGGATTTTGGGAACGTCAGGCATTATCAATACTTCAATAAAATTTAGTAGATATTTTACGTGTGAGGGATGGAATCGGCCACGTGAAATGATCGCCTGATATATGTATAACCAATAATTGATTTATTTACTTTTTTCACAGCAGTTAATTACATTTGCAACAAAATGTCAGGGCTCTTCTGTGGAAATCAAGTTATTTGTCAGGACTTTTATATTTTCTATCTGGTAACTCTTGTCTTATATCAAGTCCAAATTATTATAATATATAATATAATTATATAAAATAACAGAGGTTATTTAACTTCTGTAACTACAGAAAACTTTAGCAAAAGTCATTATTAATATCTATGCACTAAGTGTACAGCGCAACGACTATTACTAGCTTTATAACCTAATAAAAGTTCGTTAATTGTGTTATTATTTGTCCATTTGGCGGCAATTTAGGTTTTAAGTATCACAGATAAAAAAATAAGATAGTGGGCCACGTCACAGAATAAATAATAGTACAAGTACGGAAAACGCTCTGAAGTACTCGTAATTTAAAATCATTTCTATTACTATTAACTTAGACGACTGTTATAAATAAATGCCAAAAAAATAAAAGAATGGATTAATGAAACGTTTGTAAACGCTTTCGTCATAAAAATGTTTATTTACTGGATGTGAGTAGATCGCGTTTTAATTTCCTTTGTCTTCATTTTCAATCTTTAAAAAAAAGTTGGTACTTACCATTGAAGCAATATGTACGTATGACGTACATACATAGTACATATTAGCTCAATGGTACATTCTAATATTTTTGTTTAGTCTGGGCTACAGAGTGTTTCTGCTTTTTACAAAGAAATAAAGATGTGTATACCGTAATTATGTTTTTAAATTCGTAGTTTGATTAAAAACGAAATTACACTCGTGTGCACTGAAAACGGGTCGGAAAATAAAAATTAAAAATAGGGTATATAAAGATATTAAAAAAGTTAAAAGTACTACTAAGTTATGCCGTAATTAAACTTTTGAAACGTAAAATCCGTCTTCAACAAGCTAAATACTATATAATCATCGAAATGCGCTGTGGTTAAGAACTATTGGAACCGACCCATTCGTGCTACAACCATAATATAGCGGTACCGTGGCTCAACAACATTCAAATACGTCGTAAAATAAAGAGTTTTCATTTTATTCATTTCATTTCATACGCTCAACAGCATATATACAGGTTTATTTTTCAAAGTGTAGTTTTCAAAATTTTAAACTTTATTTTAAATATTATATAAATAATGATAAACGATTATTGCAGTTTTTGAAAATACGATAAAGGTGACCTTTTATTTGAAATCATCCCAAATTGAATGTGTTTTATGGACAACAATGTTTTTGCCTACCGATCGACCCTTACGAATGTGTGCGTGCGCAGTTAAATTAATAAAAATAATTAATTAGCACGCATTTTGAATTTAAAAGATAAAAGGACAATGTTTGAGATTTTTTTTAATTAAATTTAATTAATTGTCATCGCAATTTGCCTATATTACTTATTCCGAACAACTTTTTTTTTATAGGATAAGGGTGACAAACGAGCACACAGTCCACCTGATGGTAAGTGGTTGCTGTGGCCCATAGACATCTACATCCATTTTCGATTAAGAATCAAAATGCGTTGTCACCCGTGAGGACTGATGGAATGCCTCAATTCCAGTAAAAAGGGTCTCTGGTTCTCTACACTCACCATACGAAACACAGCAGTGTTATGCTGCTATTTTAGGCTGGTATTCTGTGAAAGCGTGGTCCTTCCCCGGTCGAGCCGACCCATACGTGCTGCAACTATGCTATTAATATAGCTGCAGCATGGCTCTACCACGTATACATCTGCTGCAACTTTGGCCGGTTATTGCAAAATAATCCTGTATAGACTATTGTTTTACTTTTTTAGCAGCCTGAAGTATACCTTCGTATTGATACATCAAAAATAATAACCAAAATGGCGGATCGCGTCCATAATAAAAAAAATTGTGCACATTACTGCGTTGATTTCGCGTTATCAACAGCATTGAATCTGTGCCAGTTACATTTGAAGATAAAAAAAATCCGCACTTGTAGTCCTATATTTAAATTACAAGTACAGAATTAACACGTGATAGGTATACGGGGCATAGAAGTTTTACAGCGACGAAACTCAAAAGCGGGAAAATATTTTCGAAAAATTCGATACTTTAACCTAACCTCCATGTTTACATAACTATATTATATTATATTTATGACAAAGGAGATGAACTTGGTTCCATACAAGCTTGGGCCCGGTGTAAACAAAGTTTAAATATATCCTATTTTAAAGATTTTAACATTTGCTACTTACGACAAAAAATGATATTTTTGTAAGACCTGGGGTTTGTTTTTATTTTGGTTTATTATTTATAGGTTATGTAGTAAAATCACTCGTTCTTGGGATAAGTGTTTCAATAAATTGAAAAGACACAAAAGGATGCAGTTTTTTAGTTATTATTAAATAAAATAAAATACAACTCAAAGTTTTTTTAATTGTTTAATTATTTTCTGCAATTATTAATAAAATGTCATCTCGAAAAGCAGCCTGAGGCTGTACATTGTCTGTTATATTCCTCTCAAAACCCAAGTAACACATTATTGTCATTATGTGGGCGCAAGAACCTACTGTCCTATAAATCAAAAGAAAAGCCAAGGGTCAAGTTAAATTAATTCACAAAATTAAAAACACGAAATATGTTCGCGACGGCCTAAAGACTATAAGAAAAAAGTGATGAAAGAATATTGTTTTGTATAAAAAGTGAAATTACCAACGAACTCGAGCAAATTGTGTATTAATATGGTTTTACAGTGTGTTTACAACTCTTAATATATTTGTATAGAATGTTGTTTTAATAATAGTTGATATAAACAACTTTAAGCATTTAAGAAAAGTTCGACAGAGTAGAACTTTCTGGAAGTTTAATTAACTGCGCAATAGTTTGTACTGAAAATAATGAGAATATTTTTGTGTTCTAAAAGAGTTGTAAATATGACATTTAGTTAGCATCTGATATATAGATTACGATAGTGAAGAAATAATTTGTATAAATAGACGCATTTGATAAATATAGAAAAATTAAAGAATTAATGTACCCATTTGTTGTGAAAATTTGGGACATTTCGTTTAATAACTTTTTTAAATGTAAATATATTGAGTAACCTTTATCATATACAGATAAAGGACCAAAATGCCGACTTAATGATGTTTAGCATATTAGTGTAAGATTTAAGCTTATATAGAAAATATTGCAATTTATGCTAAGTACATGGTGAAAATGTTTAAAAATAAAGAGGCAAAACGGAAAATGGCAAGCGGCTCACTATACAGTATAGCCGAAGTCTACCTTATGGGGGCAAATCCCAGTAACATTGTAGTAGGAAGAACTACCAGTAACAAGCAGTAGTATCCGGTAGTAGCTGAAGTGACTAGTAGCAGAACACAGTGAACAGTAATAGTGAATTAGAAAAAGTTTAGCTAGCCGAAAAAGGTCGTAACTGAAAATCGCAGTTACACATAGCCGAAAAAAGTGGCAACTGAAAATTCGCAAATGCATATAGTGAAAAAGTGTTAGCTAGACGGAAAAAGTGGTAACGGAAAATTCGCAGTTACATATAGTAAAAAAGTGTTAGCTAGCCGAAAAAAGTGGTAACGGAAAATTCGCCGTTACATATAGTGAAAAGTGTTAGCTAGACGGAAAAGGTGGTAACTGATATTCGCAGTTACACAAGTGATAAAATCAACTAGTTTTAGTTGATTAATAGCTGCTAGTCAGTAGTGTTAGAAAACCAGCTACTACCAATAGATATTTTAATACTACCGCACATTTAAATTAAATCTTTTGAAATATATAGTGACCAACCGATAGTGAACAACCGTAGTTGAACAACCGTGTTCAACAACCGTGGTCAATAAATAATAGTTATAAAATTTCGCAACTAATCACTCAGTCGAATCGCTGGCCACTCCCTTGCTATTTTAATTTATAAATCGTGCATTTTAATTTTGAACCTCAGTCCACAGTTTTCCAGCAGCACACACAGAGACGGCAGTGAAAGTATCCTCCGGAACCTATAGGTGTAGGGCGTGAGCGACTCGCGGAGTATCTTCGACAACATTTACTCCGGAGAGTTACGCCCGTCCGGCACAAAATATATCCACAAACACAACCACAATGCCAAATGCGTGTGACAAATTTAAACTCGAAGTTACTAAGTCTCCTTCGAAACATGCAATGATCAACGACCATACAGCCTATTCAATTGTGGCCGATATTATTAAAATATTTTGTTTAGTTTAATAACGTAGCCTATTCAATCGATTTTCTTAAAATATTTCTTTTATTTAGTATTAATCTTTACAGATTCGCCTCAACGTTTCATTATTATGAGTTTTTTTGATACTGAAGGCTATTATATTACAAAAAAAGCCTTCATTACCTAATGTCATAGACAAAATACATAAAAATATTTAAAAACGTTTAGTTTTTGCTATGGTAAAAGCATTAGTTTACGTTTTTCAGTTTTAAAAATGTTATAACTGTCCCGTACACTACAGAAATAAAAACCATTTAATTATGCTTATAATTTATCTTTATGTTACCTACTTATTTTTTTACCTATATTTTTGTATAACTGTTACAAACGATGTCAAGAACCCGATTTCATACATCTCCTTTCTACATTACATAAAGTTCGTCGTTCGCTGATGGACAAGAACCGAAATCATGCAAGATAATAAACAAAATTTTAATTTCTACGTTTAAATAATAAAAATGTTTTATCCCATATTGGTATTTTATTCCCCCTATGATAATCAGTTAAATTAAAATACATTCGTGTGAAGTCTAAAAGAATAGTGAATAAATACATGTTAACAGATAAAATATGATTTACGTTCCAAAATTCAAATTGCGCTTTTTACACTGGATTGCATTTGAAATTCAAAATGTCTGCCAATGTTAGCGCCAAGCTGACATTTGAACTTGTACCCGATGACAATATGGCGGTGAATGATGCCGTGCGATACCGGATGACATATTGCTGAATGCAAATTTCCTTCAAATGTCGAACGGTAGCTTATTTGTCTTTATATTTCCTACTACTACACCTCGGTATTTAGATTTTTTTAATAAGCTAAAATTAACTAAGTACTTATTTTTTGCAGAAGTGTTAGTTACAAACGAGTACACAGTTCGTTACCGTTACAGCCCTAAAGTCCACTGTTAAACGTAGGCCTCCCCTTTCGATTGCCTCATAGGGAGGATGTTTGCCATAGTTGCCACGCTTGGGGTTGGCAACCGCAGTTTTTATTTTTATTTTTAATCGTTATTAAGAAGACGCTGCTGCCCATCTCCTGGTTGTTTCCCTCTGTCGCCTCTTACGACACCCACGGGACGATATAGGGTAGTGGATATTCGTATGATAAATATATGTTACAGACTGGTCCCACCAAAGATTATAATCTTCACTACGCTTAAGTCATCAGTTTTAGTCGACTTCAAGAAAGAGGAGGTTCTCAATTCGAGTATATCTTCATTTTTGTCTGTATGTTACGCGATATCTTCGCAAATTGTGAACCGATTGTAATGATTCTTTTTTTTTTATTAAATAGGCTTTACATCACGGATAGACCCATTAATTTTGAAGAAAAACTTCCACCCCCAACAGTGGAAAATAGGGGAAAAGTTTCATATCGGCCTATTGTTTAAGGGATTTCATATGATATCTTCGCAGATTGAGAACCTATTTTAATGATTCTTTTTTTTATTAAATAGGTTATACTTCAAGGGTGTTGGCATATAAAATTGTACGATAAATTCCACCCCTAAGGGTAACAAATAAATAACTTCTTTTTTAGCAATTTGAGGACGATTTTTGCTTTTTGTTAAAAGTTATAATTACTATCGAACTGACAACTGTTCAAATAGAATAGACCCACTCTACCTTTTTTTTTTAAATTGGAGTTTCAAATTAACATACGTGTGGAATGTAAAGGTGAATGGTTATGTAACTGATAAGTGATGGTAAGTGGCTACTGATATCTATAGACTATAGACCAACATGCAGCCAACGTCAAAGAAACAAGGCTACATAAATGCGTTGTCACCCCTGAAGACTAAGACGCAATGCCTCACAGCGTGTAAATATGTTGTTTATAGATTGAGATTTTGAGGATCATGGTTACAAATGAGCACACAGTCCACCTGATGGTAAGTGGTTGCTGCGGCCCATAGACATTTACACCTATTGATTAAGAATCAAAACAACTCGTTTCCAGTACAAAAAAAGTATTCGATTTTCCACACTCACCATACGAAACACAGCAGCATTGATCTGCTATTTTACGCTGATATTCAGTAAGAGTGTGATCCTTCCCCGGTCGAGCCGATCTATTCGTGCTACAACTATATTATAGCTGGTAGAGCCACGCTGCAGTTTGAATATACAGGATTATTTTGCAAATTTGCAGAGAAGTATAGACAAATAGTGAAGAAAAATTAATTTAAAGAAATCTCAAACATTTTGTCCTTTTTATTTTATAAATTCAAAATGCGTGGTAATGCATTATTTTAACTGATTTTATTGCGCACGCACACATACGTAAGGGTCGATCGGTAGCCAAAAACGTTGTTGCCCATAAATCACATTCAATTTGGGATCATTTCAAATAAAAGTAGAAGATTTATTTACTCGTATTTTCAAAAACTGCAATAACGGTATATTATTATTTATATATTTGAACTTAAGTTTAAAATTTGGCTACTCTTTAAAAAATAAAATGTATAGACTCTCTATAATATTCAGGGCGGAATACAAAAGTGCACGCACTGCTGGTTGGCTGTAGAAATAGAAAGAAAGAAAGAAAAATTATTTATTACATCAAACGCCAACACACATGTTACAAAAGTTGGCGTTTGATGTAATGGCTACAGTCAGCATTATTTCATGGTATTATACACGAAGCTGGTTTTCAGTGCGCCCTCTAGTGAGTAAATAGTTCAGAAGGGGTTACATCCCCAGGCGAATTCCTAAACAAACATGCGTGAGTATCGTGGAACAGTCGGTTGGAACGAAGTTCCTATCGTAGTATATTATTATTGATAAAAGTATTATTGATTAACAAATACAAATAAATGAATTACTAGCGTCTATTAAAATAAAGCGTCATTTAAAATAGCATAATATTTCTTTCATGGCAAGATAAGATAATTAAAAATTAAAAATTTTGTACAACCGACTTCAATATAAATTATTAAGAGTAACTCAAAAACTATTGGTCAGACCTTAATCAATTTATATAGGACCACATGTGAAGTACCAGCTTTCAAATAAAAACAGAACCATCGAAATCGGTTCACCTAGTAAAAAGTTATGAGATAACACACATAAAGAAACATACAGTCGAATTGAGTACCGGCTCCTTTTTGAAGTCGGTAGAAAAAGTGCGAGAGAGATGGATATTATTTCATATCCCTCTCACACTACATCAGAAGGGAAAAATCTTACACTTTGTCGCCAAGCCCTCGTTTGCGAAGTCACGGGGAACAGCTAGTTAATTAAGATTTTTTTTAGAAATATCGTGTCGTAATTAGGTAGGTACTTCATTATGTTTTTTTTTTCATATTTATACACCAGTCATGGACAAACAAGTTCATCCAAAGCAGGGGCGTAGCTACCGCCGTATCAGCCGTATCAATGATACGGGGCCCCCGGGGTACAGGGGCCCCGAACGTGTGTAAGCAAAAATTCAAAGGACTTCTATGGAACAGAAAAGGCTATCAGATTTCCCTTCTGAGCCGCATCTACGTGCTGACCGCGTCTACGCGTCTACGCCTCGCACGCAGACTCGATGACTTCCAGCCTCCCGAACAAGCCGGTTTCCGGAAAGGCTTTAGTAACATAGACCACATACATACCCTTTGGCAAATTTTACAGAAGTCTGAGGAATACAATTTGCCACTATGTCACTATGTCTTGCGTATGTGGACTATGAGAAAACCTTTGATTCCGTCGACATTTGGGCGGTGCTGCAGTCCCTTCAGCGGTGTCACGTGAACTGTCGGTATATCGAAGTACTAAAGTGCTTGTACAGTAGGGCTACGATGGCTATCCGAGTACAGAACCAGAGTACGAAACCTATCCAACTGCAGAGTGGTGTAAGGCAGGGTGACTTTATATCCCCGAAACTCTTCACCGCTGCATTGGAAGACGTTTTCAAGCTACTGGTCTGGAAAGGATACAGTATTAACATCAACGGGGAGTACATCACTCACATTCGATTTGCCGACGATATAGTCCTTATGGCAGAATCGCTGGAGGACCTAAGCACTATGTTCAATGACCTCAATAGTGTTTCCCAACACATAGGTCTTAAAATGAACATGGACAAAACAAAGATCATGTATAATGTCCATGTCACACCTATGTCGGTAGTTGTTGGGAGCACTAAGCTTGAAGTTGTTGTTTACTTGGAATGGATTCAACTCGACTGGGCAGCGTTCGGGAAATTACGACACATCCTCTCGTCAGGTATACCTCAAAACCTGAAAACGAGACTGTACAACCAGTGTGTATTACCAGTGATGACTTATGGATCTGAGATGTGATCTTTCACTGCTGGCCGTATGAGGACGCTCAAGGTCGCTCAGCGAGCTATGGAGAGGGCTATGCCCGGGGTTTCTCTGCGTGATAAACTTAGAAATGAGGATATCCGCAGTACCAGAATGACCGACATAGCCCAACGGAGTTGTAAGCTAAAGTGGCAATGCCATATAGCTCGAAGAACCGACAACCGATGGAGAAAAATGGTTCTCGAGTGCCAGCCTCGTACCGGTGAGAGAAGTGTAGGGCGTCCCCCCACTATATGTAGTGATGACCTGGTAAGACATGCAGGTAGTCTATGGATGCAGGTGGCTCAGGACCGTGCTTTGTGGGATTCTTGGGAAGGCCTATGTTGTGGACTTGAAGGGTTGTAATAATAATAATGATGATGATGATGAATAGCTTATACGAAATATTTAATTATTTAATTCAATGCGAGCGTTTTGGTTCCTTTTGAGAAAAATCTTTACCCTTCATTTGGGCCCCCAATAAATTTTGATATAGGGCCCGTCTAAGGCACGCTGCGCCACTGATCCCAAGCTTTATTTTACACCATGTATTATCATTCACACATCATTATCGTCATCATCATTACAACCTCTCACAAGTCCACTCCTGAGCCACCTGCATCCATCGACTTACTGCATGTCGTACCAGGTCCACAATCCATCTAGCGGTGGGCCGCCCTACACTTCAGCTACCGGCACGAGGCTGCCTGTTCTCCCCATCGGTTGTCGGTTCTTCGAGCTTTTAGGTCGGCCCATACCATGCCTATGCCTATATGATATATGTACATGTTTTAACAAAGAAATATATCTTTGTCTTTACCTTACCATTTTCATTATTAATCGACGATAGATGATGCTACGGGCCACAGCATCCATTTATTATTAGGTAGACTGTATGCTCATTTCGCACCCTTAAAAAAAACGTAAATCCTGTGGTGCAGGAACTTTTATTACTTACATATTTGCGTGTAAACAGGTCAGATCTCTTCAGAGTTATAAATGAACAATAAAGTAGAAAGCCGTTAAGAGAGTTTCGACCATTCGGATTCTGTAGCAATCAAAATAATAAAATTAACATAAAACGAGTTTGCCCGTTCGTAGCGAACGCGCGCTATTCAATTTGTATATTGCTTATTGTTTCTGTCAGATATGAAGCCAACACGCTGGTTTCGACACGATTCAGCATTCAAACTTAGTGATTTATATACGTGAACTCCAATTCAAAGTCTGCAGTATACCTTATGTTGAAACACATGAAATGTGTAACTTTCTGGGGGAATTCGCAGTGAAATAATACTGAATTTGTTCACAAGTTTCGTTTATTTTTATAAAATGCACAAAAAGCACAAAAATAATCCAAAAAAAAAAGAACCAGAAATCTTTACCAAATCGTAAAACAGAACGCGCACGGTTTCGCATACCTACAGTATGGACTTCACCCTACCTCTCAAATTTTTGAACTTTTATACCGGTCGCAAGTCCGTTATGCATACATTGCCATATACAAAGGAAATAAAGTATGTTGATATAATATTAAAACAATTAAAAAACCAGAAGCAGCCATAGATATATGCGTATACATGTATACAGGCCGCTATAGTAGGCGTAGTAGGCAAGCATGTCGAGGTCATTCGTGACCATTAGTGTCCATCCATTAGTGTAATCCTCAAATGATTAGAGCCTTGCCTTTAGCAACAGATGCATTTAATCAATAATTTTAGTCATTTTTTAAAAGTACATTTTAAATATATTTACAACACATAAAAACAAATTAGAAAGTGGAATGTGATGATAGGATATCGAACAATAAAAATGTGCTTTTAGATGTAGTTTATTTCTCATAACTAATGAGACAATAGTCTCTGAAAAAAGCACTATCGCAAGGTAGTGGTCAGGGTATCGCCTTAACGCGGCTAAAGTAGGGTGGGTGTACCAGGTACCAGTGGTTGACCACTCATATATGTTTAATTGAATAAATTAAGAAATGGCGGGCATTTTTTAAGGATTCAATAGTTTTGATATGTAGCCTAGACTATAATCAATCTTCCTAACATCAATTTCAACATCAGTTTTTGCGAGAGTAAACGAAAATATATCGATACCTAGCTCTTTTTCTCAGACCAGTGTCTCGTTTACTGCCTTTCAACCACCATTACAGTTAGACTTGCACGTCGACATGATAAGTTCAATATTTTAATATTAGCTATTATTTCCTAATTACTGTCATCAAGTTTATTTTTTTATAGGAGAGGGGGCAAATGACCATGCGGCTCACCTGATGGTAAGTGACTACCGCCGCCCATGAACAACTGCAACACCAGGGAGGGAATTGCAGATGCATTGCCGGGCTTTTAAAAAGGAGTACGCTCTTTTCTTGAAGGTCCCTAAGTCGTATCGGTCCGAAAAAATCGCTGATGGTAATCGATTCCACAAGGAAGTCGTGCGAGGAAGAAAACATCTTCTAAATCGCACAGTGGTGAACCGCCAATCATCCAGATGGTGTGTATGGTATCGGGAGTTCTGCCGCGACGTGCGTTGTATTATTTTAAAAGTTTTGTTTATTTAAGTGCTATGCGATGTTATTTTTATTAAATAATGACATTATCAAGTATTTTTAAAGGTGGTTAACTACTGGAACACACCTTGTACTGAGTTCCTATTGTTGACCAACTGGTTTGCAACTGGTTGCTTATGGTGTTTCTTTCTTTGTTCTTTTTTTCCATAGTGATGCTTTTATTTGTCAATTTAGAGCTTAAAGCCAATTATTAAAATCGTTTTACACGATGTGCCCTAGTATTTGACCACTGGTTTGCTATTCGTACACAGTAGTAACAAAGTGTTCCTATGGATGACCACCAGATTAAAGTTTTACCATTTTACGTTGTTTTAGATTGAAGAAAGACCCAAAAAGACATTTTTAAATATACAGCGCTAAATTTGCTTAAGTATCTCGATGAAATTCATAAAGGCGCTAAAATAAGGCGAATATGTAGAAAATATCATATCCCTCACCCGACTGTTATAAACAAACTGAAAATGAGATATTCTCAACGGAAAATGGGACCACCAACTATCTTGACCATACACGAAGAGTTTGTATTATCTAGGTTGATTAACGGTAACGCTAAATATGATTGTTTATTGGAATCAGTCAGCCAATTAATAAGAGAGCACATGTTTAACTGATTTTGGACCTGGACTATCAATCCAACAGCCAGAAGAAAAGGAAGTTACCCTACTCCCACAGGCTTTTTTTATAGGATAAGGGTGACAAACGAGCACAGAGTCTAACTGATGGTATGCGGTTGCTATGGCCCATAGACATCTACATCTATTCTCGATTACGAATCAAAATGCAGATGCGTTGCCAACCGTGAGGACTAAGGTGCAATGTCTCGTTTCCAGTAAAAAGGGTAACCGGTTCTCTACACTCACCTGACGAAACAGAAGCGTTATGCTGATATTTTACGCTGGTATTCTGTAACAGCGTGGTCCTGCGTCAATCGAAATGACCCATTCGTGGTACAACTATACTACTTACACAGCTGTAACGTGGCTCCACGTAAAAAAATCTTGAAGCAAGACCACCAAAAGCCAAAGGTAGCCAAGCACCTAAACAACTATTTCCCTGGGAAAATCAAAATCATTGATGGATGTAACGCTGAAGTCAGTACTATGGTGTTATCATCTGCGACCATTTTCAAATGGCTTGAAAAAGGAGATTATATTGTATGACCGTGACAGCGTCATTGGAGTTATAAAAGCACCTACATACATAAACACTTGTCCCGCTGGGTTTCTTGCTGGTTCTTCCCAGGACAGAGGGTTTTTTTTCGAACCAGTGGTAAAGTAAAAAATGACTTTCAATAAGAATTACACATGTAATGTATATTGAATAAAAAATATTCTATTCTATTCTATACTCACGCCTGTCACCCAGAGGGGTAGACAGAGATTATGGACTTCCATTTGGCAATATCCTGACACACCTCTCTCGCTTCCTCCACATCCATATAACTACGCATACACGCTCGTCGGTTAAAGGTACTCTTGATTTGGCCCATTTTTAATATATCGCCAATTTGGTCGATAAACTTTCGCCTAGGGTGACCCTTCCCGACTATGTATATGTTTCTATAAATACCATAGGTTCCTACAAGGTTGAAGACATGGCCAAATTTTTGCAATGAATCCTACTAATATTATAAATGTGAAAATTGGTGAGAATGTATGGATGTTTGTTACTCTTTCACACAAAAACTACTGAATGCATTTTAAAGAAATATAACAATAATATAGCTCATACATTAGAATAATACATAAGCTATAATTCATAAAAATATTGTGTAAATTGACCATAATATGTAAGTCTGAAGAAAATCTGTCATCTGCGAGTTATTTTGGCATGAACACGCATCACGCAAAAACCTGTGAACCGATTTTGACGGGACTTTCACTGGCAGATAGCTGATGTTATAAGGAGTAACTTAGGATACTTTTATTTGAGGGCGAAATCGCGGGGAACAGCTAGTACCTATAAGATAAAGCTTTGTATCTGTGGTAGCATATGCTGAGACGGAATCCTTTTGGCATCACATCACTCACTCTTGCTAAGATTTATTTTATTTTTATTTATGTTTTTCACCTACCTTGTATGTATGTTTCATTATTTCTAAATGTATATTTTGTGTGTGTATTGATGCTACTAAAACATATGTTTATGTCTATGTCTATGTCTATGTCTTTCTAGTTCTTTTGGTAATTTTACTGTTATTTTTATTATAAGTTTTGTCAAAATCGCCTATCTCTATATGATGAGACTGATTTATTTAATTCATAATCTGTGATAGGTGATACTGATAATTTATGTGCAAAGCTATTTTTCTATTGTAGTTCGCTAATAAGCGTTGTTAACGTGTAATGTTCTAATGGTCATGTTTGTCTTCTAATTAGTTACCTTCGACTGTGCCATTAAAATTGGTTGTAAGTCTAGATAAAATTTCAGTCGTCATATGAAAGTGAATTTGTGTAACAAAATAGTGTTTTATTTTCAATTAGCTACCTTTACTTGATAAGTTTTTCAGTGGTCAACTATTAGCGCAAAAGTGGTCATTTATTGGAGTGCACTGGTCAAACTTAGGCACATTCCCGTTTTTCGTATAATTAATGAAATCTATAAAAATACTTAAACATTTGGTGTCAAATAATTTATCTATATTGCAACATTAGTGATCAATAAACAACTTTGTATATACATTTCTATGTTAAAATTAAATAATACCAGTTCAGAGCATTTCGAAGTGAAAATGTGGCCTTAACTGGTTTGGGACTGGTACACCCACACTATTCACTTCAAAAAATTATAATTTAAAATACAAACATAAAACACTAAATAACACTTAACATATTGCTGCGTCGCGTTACCCACAATATGTAGGTATATATGATGTTCAAACACATGCATTTTGCCGACTTCCAAAAGGGAGACGGTACTCAATTCGACTGTATGTTTTTTTATGTGTGTTACCTCATAACTTTTTACTGGGTGAACGGATTTCGATGATTCTTTTTTTATTTGAAAGATGGTACTTGAATGGATGGTACTCGTGTGGTATCAATTGAATTTGATCAAGGTCAGACCAATAGTTTTTGAGTTATTCGTAATAACTTATATTGAAGTCGGCTGTACAAATTTTTTTATTTTAATTCTTAATAATTTCTGTTTGAAAGGTGACTTGATCAAGAGTGTTCTTGGCCAAGATTTAAGAAAATCTTTTCAGCCTTTTGACGATCATCAGCTGTTTTTATTTCGAAAGTTATTAAAATTTTCAATTTAAGTTATAAATCGATTTATTTGCTCTATGCTTAGAAATTTGTTATTTCCAATTATATCATGTATACATAATGTCCTCTAAACCGAAATTCGGCTACGACAGACGTTCTCAAGTTATAGTCATCCGTGCAGTACAGGATTATAGTGGACAAGTGTGTGAAGCACAGATCCACTCTCATAGTTCGATGGGACGGCAGTTGTCTAGTTGTTACATAAATATCCACATTATTGTAGATTAAACTAATATCAATTCATTGTAAACAGATAGCTTCATAGTTTCCAACAACATTTAACACGGTATACAGTACGATTATTTTAGTTATAAAAACTCTCCATAGATGGCGCTATCCCTTTGTAAATCGCGCAACCAATTGATTCTCTTCGGAATCACAAGTTAAATATTATGTTATAGAAATAAATGTTCTGATCTCATCAATGAATGTTGGTGTTTTATTCATGGGCCTTCGGAGCCGGATGTAGAGTGAAGTGAACCAGTGAGCAGTGGCGACACCTAGCGGTTGGTGATTTATACGGAGCAGAGCAGCAGACGCAACTGAGGAGAGCAAGTTTGTATGGGCGTAAAACTGTAAGTACATTTAAATCAGTATTGGCAATAGAAGTTTGAAATTGAAAATAAATTGAACCTTAAAGCAAAGAGATATTCAACTTAGAAAAATTTGAAGATTTATTGGTAGTACATGGACTTGTAAAATTTTATGTTGAATTGTGGTTGAGACGGGGAATCCATGCCCGATTTTGCCTAAGTGTGTACAACCCAAACACTTAGAAAAATCACGCACATACTGGACATAGAAAAAATAACTTGCTCTATCCACTCAACGGGACTTGTAAAAAAAAATTGTCATATTTCAAATAAATAAAGGTAATAATGGAAAGCAAAATAAGAGCTCAGTCAGATATGTACCACCGAATAGAAAATGCCAGAGTCAATTTTAAGAAATCTCCAAAAGATAGGCTAACTTCAAACTACATAGAAACTAGAATTGATATTTTGAATGGACAGTGGGAAACATTTAACAAAGTACATGAACAACTTATTAGTGAAGTTAGTGATGCTGATTATGCAGAGTTATATTACTTTAACGAGGATTTTTACACCAAAACAGAAGACTTATACGCAGATTATAAAACAGAATTAAAGGCAAGCTTGGAAAAATGTACTCGCGTACCGACCAAAACGCAGGACACGTTGCGTAGCAATGAAGAACAAATTAGTGTGCAGCTTCCAAAGATTTCTATTCCTAGTTTCTCCGGAAGGTACTCAGAGTGGACCACGTTTCGTGACCTCTTCTTATCACTCATTCACAATAATAATTCGTTACAAAAAGTGCAAAAACTTCACTACCTAAAAAGCTATTTAACCGGTGAAGCGGAACAACTATTGCGAAATCTACCAATAACAAGTGACAATTATTCAGTGTGTTGGGATCTTTTGGAGAAAAGATTTAACAATAAGAAATATGTAACTAACTGTATTTTAAAAAGGTTTTTTAGCCAAAAAAATATTATTCATGAAAATTCAAGTGCTCTTAAAGAAATGTTTGATACTACTAACGAGTGTTTAAATGCGTTGAAAAATACTGGTGTGAACACTGAAAATTGGGATATTATTGTGATTTATCTTTTGTCCTCAAAATTAGATAGTGAATCTCGCAAGCAGTGGGAAGCAAAAATTTGTGACTGTACAAACGACTTGCCCACATTAAAGCAATTTTTAGAGTTTTTAGAACACAGGTACAGATCACTCGAATTTTTGAATCCTAAAATCACAAAATGTACTCAATCCCATCATGTAGCCACAAAAAATAATGACAAGATATCTGTTCCATGTTCCTACTGTTCTGCTAATGATCATAAGCTCGGAAATTGTAAGAAGTTCGCAAATGAAACTCTATTAGCACGCCGTAACTTTGTCCAAACCTCCAACTTGTGTTTTAACTGCTTAGGCGCAAATCATTCGGTCATAATGTGTCGTTTGCCCACCAGATGTAGAATTTGCAAAAAGAAACACCACTCGCTATTGCATTCAACCACCACCAACGTTCAATCAAATAATGTAAAGGTAACCACTCAATCGAATAGTAACAATGTTGTCGCGGCAACAGCGACAGCATCAGACGAAAATGATCAGGCCAACATTACCACTTGTTTCTCTAACAACAAGAGTCAAGTGCTTTTAGCAACCGCTTTAGTAAAAGCTGAAACAAAAAACGGATCTTTTATGACACTTAGGTCTTTACTGGACCAAGGATCACAGGCTTCGTTTATAACGGAGTCTGCAGTCCAATTACTTGGGCTGAAGAAGGAAACAAGCAAAAGTGTCATATTTGGAGTAGGGAGTGAGTGCAACTCTAAACATGTAGTACACATAAAACTACAATCGATCCATGATCCAACCTTCAACATTAAAGTGAGTGCACACGTGCTCACCAAACTTACCACATTTCTTCCTGAACGACAGGTTGACATACAGCTATATTATATGCCAAAAATGAGATTGGCAGATCCAAATTTCAACGTTCCAAACAAAATAGACTTGCTGTTGGGTGCAGAGGTCTATTGTCAAATATTATTAGAAGGGTTATTTAAAGGTCCAATAGGAACCCCTATAGCGCAAAACACTAGATTCGGCTGGATTTTGTCGGGCCAAGTATCTAAAGGTCGTAAAACGGAATCAAGCTGTAGTAACTCCGTAACCACTTTACACACTCAAGTTATCGAAGAAGAATTTAATCTTAAACAATTTTGGGAAATCGAATCTGATCAATGTCTTCTCAACAAAACTCACCACACACCTGAGGAACAAAGATGTGAGGAATTCTATAAGAAAACCACCAAAAGAGACCCTTCAGGACGATATATCGTCAAACTACCATTCAAGATGGAAAACCCGAGCTGCAAATCAGGGAATTCGCGGGAAATTGCAGTGAGCAGATTCCTTATGCAAGAAAAGCGTTTAGTACGGTCACCACAGCTTAAAGATCTCTATTCCGACGTTATTGATGAGTACCTGGAACATGGCCACATGGAAAAGGTACCAAAAGATGAGATCAACAAATCAGATAGTGTGTACTTACCTCATCACGCCGTAGTGAAGCTTAACAAGACAACATCCAAACTGAGAGTTGTCTTCGATGCTTCGTGTCGCGATAACAACGGTGTATCTCTCAACAGTGAATTGATGATAGGTCCAACTCTTCAATCGGATCTGCGTCACTTGGTGATGAGATGGAGACTTCACCCTGTATGTTTGGTCGCCGACATAGTTAAAATGTACCGCCAAATATTGATTTCTAGTGAAGATATAGATTACCAGCGATTGGTTTGGCGAGCCACGACGGAACAACTTATTGAACATTTTCGATTGTTGCGAGTCACATTTGGCACTGCTGCAGCCCCATATCTCGCAGTTAGAACACTGCACCAACTCGTGTATGATGACGGAAAACCGTTTCCATTAGCATCTGAAAGAATCTTAAATGATTTTTATATGGATGACTTACTTACTGGCTGCGAAACAGTCCTGGAAGGAAAACAAATCTATAAAGAGATCAACGAATTACTGAGCAAAGGGGGGTTTGAACTTCAGAAATGGTCAAGCAACAATGAAACTCTGTTAAAGGAAATAAGCAAAGAAATAGAAACAACAGAAAGCAATTTGGAACTCAAAATAGATGAAATCATTAAAATACTCGGACTTACCTGGAATCGACGTACCGACAACTTCGAATACTCCGTGCAGCTACCGCCACTCGTAGAACCTATAACAAAAAGAAAGGTTATATCAGATATTGCAAGACTGTTTGATCCTATGGGATGGATTGCTCCAGCCATTATAAAAGCAAAAATCTTCATTCAACAGCTGTGGCTAGCGGGAATCGGTTGGGATGAAGAGCTCCCACCGAAACTACTCAATGATTGGATTTCTTACCGAGGTGAACTTACGGCACTTACACAATTTCGTCTGCCGCGCTGGATTGGTATGAACAAGACATGTATGAAACTGGAGTTACACGGATTCAGTGACGCCTCTGCGGATGCGTATGCTGCTGTAGTTTACGCTCGCGTGGTAGATGAATCTGGAACTGTCAGGGTTACTCTCATTACGTGTAAAACTAAGGTAGCCCCAATAAAGCAAGTGTCTATCCCGAGGCTAGAGTTGTGCGGCGCCGTTCTTTTGGCGAGATTATTAAGGGAAGTCTCTGAAGTTTTGAAAGTACCGAAGACAAATCTACATGCATGGACGGACTCCACAATCGTTTTGGCTTGGTTGAGCAGTCATCCAAGCCGCTGGAAGACGTTCATTGCAAATCGAGTTTCAGAAATTTTGAACATTTTGAACAGAGATCAGTGGTCACATGTGTCATCTACTGACAACCCGGCAGATTGCGCTTCCCGTGGAGTCAACCCGTCGGAATGTGAAGCAATTCCCCTCTGGAAAGCTGGACCTGCATGGTTAAAGGACACGAATATGGAATATGACAGGAAGGAGTTAAGCGACACGGATTTGGAAGAGAAAGGAAAGAAAGTTTGTCATGTGACCAGGGAAGATGAATTTGAATTATGGATTAAGTTTTCGTCTTTACAAAAATTGACCAGAGTTATAGCTTATTGTTTGAGATTTATATCAAAGACGAAAAAATCTACTGAAGCAACAACATTTCCGATTTGGTTAACTTGCAGAGAACTATCAAGAGCAATTCAAATCAGCATAAAGGCGTGTCAAGCTACGTACTTTGCACAGGAAATCAAAGATATTAAGTTTAGAGGTGCAGTTAATAAGAAAAGCAAACTTACCACTTTGACCCCTTTCCTGGACGGTGAAGGAATTTTGAGAGTTGGTGGTCGTCTTGAGAGAGCTGATGTAAGTGATGATAAAAAACACCCGATTATCCTGCCATCGAAATCGCATTTCACAAATCTTATCATTGCAGATGCCCATCAAAGAACCCTACACGGAGGTCCTCAATTGATGATCAATTACCTACGATCCAGATATTGGATCCTCGATGTAAAAAATCGTACCAAATTATTTGTACGCAAATGTGTCACATGTATACGATATGCAGCACAATGTAGACACCAACTCATGGGACAACTACCTGTAGCTCGGGTCACTCCAATCCGCCCATTCTATCAAAGCGGCGTGGATTATGCTGGACCCATCCAGATAAGGACTTCTAAAGGAAGAGGTCATCGAGCGTACAAGGGATATATATGCCTATTCGTATGTATGGCTACAAGAGCCGTACATTTGGAAGCCGTAACCGATCTTACGTCACAGGGATTCCTCGCAGCCTTCAAAAGGTTTGTTTCTAGACGTGGCCATTGCGCTGATCTCTACAGCGATAATGGGACAAATTTTGTGGGTGCTGCGCGCGAGTTAAGAACCCTAGTAGCTCAGGAAAATTCAACCATGACGAGAGAAATCGCTGAGAGTTTAGCTACTGCTGGGACCAACTGGCATTTTATCCCACCGAGAGCTCCTCACTTCGGTGGACTTTGGGAGAGTGGGATAAAGTCCACAAAACATCACCTGAAGCGTGTGATCGGCACAGAGACCCTAACTTACGAGGAGATATCTACTCTGCTGTATCAAATTGAGGCATGTCTTAACTCTAGACCGTTGTCACAGGTTAGCACCAATGCACAAGATCCAACACCGCTCACACCGGGACATTTTATCATCGGTGAACCCTTGGTGCTTGTCTCAGATGCCAATTATGAAACTTCGTCAATATCTTCTCTGAAACGCTGGCAACTAACCCAGAAAATGTTACAGAACTTCTGGCGAAGGTGGTCTAGCGAATATTTGACTCAGTTTCTGCAACGTCACCGGTGGGCAAACCAAACACCAGAGCCTAAAATTGGGGACTTAGTTTTAGTTAAGGAGGATGATCTTCCTCCAGCGAAATGGCTTATGGGTATTATTATAGAAAAACATAAGGGTGTGGACAATATTACGCGGGTTGTGAGTCTCAAATGCAAAGATGCCATAATTAAAAGGCCTATTGTAAAATTGTGTGTCTTGCCAGTGGCAGAATAAGGCCTACTTTTTTATTCTCTTTCGTGTCAGTCAATGCTTGACACGTTTATTGTTATTTTCAAGCTTAAGTTGTTTTTTGTTTGGTGAAATGAGCATGTTGTAAATGTAAATGTTTAAATTAAATATCTTTGGATTCTTTATTTAATAAGATTTCTAGGATTTTAAAGATCCTATTTACCTATTTGTTTTTTGTTACCTATGCACCATGATTCAACCATTTGGATCTACCCACTTTCATATTTTACCTTATCTATTTACAGTCCACTTTCGTTGATTGTTGATTCATGGTGGGCGGGAATAATGACCATTCTGGCCATGGTGGGCGGAATGTCTAGTTGTTACATAAATATCCACATTATTGTAGATTAAACTAATATCAATTCATTGTAAACAGATAGCTTCATAGTTTCCAACAACATTTAACACGGTATACAGTACGATTATTTTAGTTATAAAAACTCTCCATAGATGGCGCTATCCCTTTGTAAATCGCGCAACCAATTGATTCTCTTCGGAATCACAAGTTAAATATTATGTTATAGAAATAAATGTTCTGATCTCATCAATGAATGTTGGTGTTTTATTCAGCAGTCCGAAACAACCTGGGAGAGAATAGGCGCAAGTTGGTCTTGACCAACGACTTTACGTACTTTCCGAGGCACGTGTTTGAAACCTAACAAATAATAGGCTCTAAACACTGTGCGCAGCAAGCACGTTAAAGCGTAGTGATTTTTATATACATCACTGTTTTTTTTTGTATTATTCATACATTGCCATATACAAAACAAATAAAACTTTTTGATATAATATTAAAACAATTGATAAAAATTATAACGCGGTATTTTTCACGTGGTCAGAACCATGCTGCAGCTATATTAGTATAGTTGTAGCACAAATGGGTCGGCTCGACCGAGGATAGACCACGCTCGCACAGAATACCAGCGTAAAATAGCAGCTTAATGCTGCTGTGTTTGGTATGGTGAGTGTAGAGAACCGGAGAGACTTTTTATTGGATACGAGGCAACGCATCTGCATCTTGATTCGTAATCTAGGATAGATGTAGATGTCTATAGGCCACAGCAACCACTTACCATCAGGTGGACTGTGTGCTCGTTTGTCACCCTATCCTATAAAAAAAAATAGAAGCAGCCATAAGGACTGCCGACAGAAGTTAAAACTCAATAATATATGCGTATACATGTACACAGGCCGCTATACGTCGCTAGTCTGTCAATACGTCACAATCATTTCGAGGTCATCGGTGACGCGAACCGAAAACTTTTAGAGATTTTTCACCAAAAAAAACAACTTCTTGTGGGTAGATTCTTTTACATAAATAGAATATGATGAAGACATCGCGTTTCCTTATAAACCCAAAGTAACCAGCGAGCGTACAGGCCACCTGATGGTAAGTAGTCTGCAGCCGGTGAACTTCAAACAAAGAAGGCTATGTACAGATGCGATTTTACATTTGCGGACTACTTGTAAGATCAAATTTTAATTTTACTAAAATCTCTGGCAATGTTCTTACATTGTGCATTGGGATTGAGTTTATGAAAACTGTACTTAATACGTATTATTAAGATGAATAATACGTTTTTTTTTTATATAGGATAGCGTGACAAACGAGCACACATTCCACCTGATGGTCAGTTGGTAAGCGGTTGCTGTAACCTATGGACATCTACATCTATCCTCATCCTCAATAAATAATAAAAATGCTGACGCGTTGTCATGATGGAACGCCTCATTTCCAGTAAAAAGGGTCTCCGGTTCTCTACATTCACCATACGAACCACAGCAGTGTTAAGCTGCTATTTTACGCTGGTATTCTGTGAGAGCGTGGCCCTGCCTCAGTTGAACAAACCCATTCGCACTACACTATACCATATTTTTTAGAGATTTTATTTTTTATACGTGGTAGAGCCCATGCTCTACCACGTATAAAACCATAAAACCTTTTACATTAAAAACGTTCCAGTTTAACTTCCATCCCTACATTAAGACGTCAACTTCCGTCCTGAAATAATACATTTTGAGATAAAAAGCCCTGCAACAATGCCATTGTAAGTAGACGGCTACGTTTAGAGACAAGCCTTTGATGTTGGGATTGAAAAGGTTCTAAAATACCTAATTAATAGAATCAGGCGTTACTTTGCGGAAGTCCATTATATTATAGTTGGCAAAAAATTACTTCGCGAACATCCGCTCGATATAATAAAATGATGTGTCTTACCTCGTATGAAGAGCACCTCCCGCCCTCCCTCAATTGCGTGCACTATCCCCGTCACCACTAATCCCAGCACCACTACTCCCAACACCACTACACTAGGAAAGACACACCACTGACGAGGCATCTTCAGGTGATGTAGACTCTGCGGTGGCTGACCGCTAAGTAGCAGCAGCTATTTCACGCTGGTGTTCCGTGAGAGCATGGTCCCTCCCCAGTAGAGCCGACCCATCCGTGCTACAACTATACTATTAATATAGCTGCAGCTTGGCTCTACTGCGTAAAAACATGTTTGTAGCAATGAATTAGGTAATATGTTATTTTGTTCTTTCAAATAAAATTATCTGGTGCTAGAGCTAGAGAGCAGTGTTGAAGTGGTGCTATAATCAGCTTTCTTCCGTGCTTTTTTCGTTTCTATGAGCCATTCCACACTTGCAAAATTAAACAAAAATATGCATATATGCACGCACACATATATAGATAAGTGTTAACACCACGTTTATTTGAAATATGTATGTGTGAGTGTGCTTCATAATGCAAGGACTCATAAAAATCTTGGCATGCTTTGGCATACATCCAGAGACTTATTACATAACAACATTCAGTAAGTTGCGCGTTATGCAATATGACTAACTTTATATTTCTTAATATCTATTTAAAGTACATGGATGAGTATTCGTTTTTGTAAATCATGTTTTTGGAAATTATTTTTCAATTAAAAAATAATAGTACTACTACTCGCCAATAGATGGCAGGAAGAGTCATATTCATATTTTTCAGTTTATCTTTAAGTTGATTATCGATAGAGAGTTGTTGATTTGACTTTTATATTTGTACCGAAACATAGTCAATAGGATAAAAATATTTGCACAATGTTGGTTTCTGTACTAATGTAATTACTACCGTATTCTTTTTTTAAAGCTTGGTCATTTTTTCGTGTTTTAAAAAAAATATACTTCGATACAACTAAGATGCGTTGATAAAGGGCTCCTCCCAATACTAGTTTTTTATCAATTCAAAAAGGAAAAAATAAACGGATTGGAGATATCTGGACTAAAACCGTGGTTTTCTGGTTACGGAACCGCCCAATTTTCCACCTGAGCTATTATATAAGCTATTATATAATCCTAGCTAGATACATTTATCGCCCCCGAAACCCCCTGCATACAAAATTTTATGAAAATCGTTGGAGCCGTTACCGATTCCGATACTCTAATTTTATATATATATATATATATATATATATATATATATATATATATATATATATATATATATATAAGTATATACATAGGTATATACAAGGATTGCGATTTCGTTTAAGTGTTAGATAAAATGATAGAGACGGATCACGGAAAACTACTGGATAGATTTCAATTAGGAATTCTAAGTTTTATTTCTTAGACACTTGGCAATTATATTATACTTTGACTCGCTTGTCACCCTATAAAGAAAACTAAATACTTCATCCCCCATTTTTTTACTTTTAGTAGAGTTCTAAGTTCCTATCTCTTTAAGAACTCGTTTTAAAAAAATTATATATATATATATATATATATATTTTTTTTTTATATAGAATAGGGGGCAAACGAGCATGCGGCTCACCTGATGGTAAGTGACTACCGCCGCCCATGAACAACCGCAACACCAGGGGGATTGCAGATGCGTTGCCGGCCTTTTAGAAAGGTGTAAGCTCTTTTCTTGAAGGTTCCTAAGTCGTATCGGTTCGGAAAATTCGCTGGTGGTAATTGATTCCACAAAGAAGTTGTGCGAGGGAGAAAACTTCTTCTAAATCGCACAGTGGTGGACCGCCAATCATCCAGATGGTACGGATGGTAACGCGAGTTTTGTCGCGACGTGCGATGGTGAAATTGAGCGGCTGGAATTAGTCCGAACAATTCCTCAGAGCACTCCCTATATATATATATATATATACTCGTCTAAAATATATATAAAAAAGCTACACCTACGTCAAATTCTCACCACTCTAAGGTGATTTCTTTTGATTCCTCCAGGTTTCATTTGATTTAAGCAATGCAATTAAGAATAAATAAATAAAAATAAAAAGTACTCCGGCTTATCCCTGGACTCCAGCAAGCTGAGACAAATAGCCAGGGACATCTAAACGACCCTTTACGACCGATAATGGCGGTTCATCCCTTATTAATAAGGGTAAATAGCACAGATATAACATTATACACTCGACACTAGGCAAGCAAATTGGGCCGCGCCAATTTTGAAGTATATTTAATGATTTAAAGTGGGTTAATAAAAAAAAAACCGTGGTGGCTCATGGGCTAAACGCGCTCCGTTAATTTCATAGTACGTGATCAACCCGGGTTCGACCCCCGCCGGCATCAATGAAATTGTTAGTATTCAACGTGATAAATAGGATAGAATAATTGTTACTACAAAAATATTTATTGAAAGTCATTTAAACCTTACCACTGGTTCGGGAAACACCTCTGTCCTGGGAAGAACCGGCAAGAAACCCAGCGTGAATTTATTTTTAACTAGCTGTTCCCCGCGACTTCGCTCGCGTGTTATTTAGAGTTTTAAATTTTTTGCGCGGTACCCCAATTATTTTTTTAATATAAGTAGCCTAAGTTACTCCCTATAACATCAGGTATCTGTCAGTGATAGTCCCGTCGAAATCGGTCCAGCCGTTTCGGAGACTAGCCGGAGCAAACAGACAGACAGACAGACATACAGACAGACAGACAAAAATTTAAAAAATTATGTTTTTGTTATAAGTATATATAAACTTTCATATGCATTTAGTAAAAAGCT
Source organism: Parnassius mnemosyne (assembly GCA_963668995.1). Lineage (NCBI taxonomy): Eukaryota > Metazoa > Arthropoda > Insecta > Lepidoptera > Papilionidae > Parnassius > Parnassius mnemosyne. The sequence continues at coordinate 4,504,984 of CAVLGL010000082.1, read as the reverse complement.
GTTATTTTGACATTACAAACAGACACTTCAATTTTATTTATTTGTATAGAAGACTAGCGGCCGGCCCTAGCTTCGCCTGGGTCTAATAATGTAGCTTCGCCTGGGTCTATTAATGCAGTGAGATAATTATCAAATCCATATTTCATTTTATAATTTTTTACGATTTTTTAAAATATCTTCAAGTTTTTCGGATAAAATAGAACCTAGATCACTCGTAGCATAATTTTTTTTCTGCAGGGCTAACATGGTCTGGAGACAATTCTATCCCCGGGGAAAGGAGACATTTTTGGAACGAAGTTCCTTAGACGGTACGGGTTTGGAGGATGGGAGCTAGGCGACAAAAAGTGTATGATTTTTTCGTCACTACCCCTTGTGTCATAGTGTAGACGGCCTAGACGACCAAATAAGGAAGTGAGATGGAATAATATCCATCTCCGTCACACTTTTTCGTATCTTGCCATGAAAGAAATATTATTTTATTTCAAATGATGCTTCATTTTAATAGACGCTAGTAATCATTTATTTATATTTGTGAATCAATAATATAATACCTACGTTTATCAATAATAATATACTACGCAAGGAACTTCGTTCCAACCGAGTGTTCCACGATACTCACGCATTTTTTGTCCCCTCGCTTAGTTTTGTCCACCCTTCGAGCATGGGCACACCGGTGGATATAATACCCACAGTAGATAAAATTGGAGATAGACTTAGACTTAGATAGATTTTTTGTATGATTATAAACTTAAGCCCACGTCCTAATTCCATCCCAAACTAGGATAGAATTGTCCCTTTCAAATGTCAAAAAAGCATAATTTATTATCCTTCATTTCGTTCCGTGCTACGGACGGGGGATATATGTCTACTCGTTATGTCAAACGGAGATATACTTCTCCACGTTGCCGAGCTTTGGCATAAGGACAAGATAATTTTAACTCTTGTCAGTGGATATAACCAGGGGATAAATTTTTGTCCCTAGCTTGTGTTGTGCAGATAGCCATGCTGTTCGTGAAATTTCATTACAATCGGTTCAACAATGACAAACAAACAAACAGACAGATAGTAAATTAAAAAAATCTTAAAGCATCGTAAAGTCAAATACAAAAAGTTTTAATATAGGTAGTACATGAGGGTAATATGGTCGTCCGGATAATATGGTTACTTTCTTATAGCTCAAAAACTACAGCATTGTTTGCATAGATGGCTCTGTGATACGATAGCTCTTCATCAGTCAATCAAATAATAAGGCCGGCCACATACATACGGAATTCCGTTTCGAGATTCCGTTTCGATATTCCGATTCGGGATTCCGAACGCACCAAGTCCATATAAAATCTATGACCCGCCACACACGTACGGTAGTTTTCCGTTCGATATTTTGCGGGCAAAACGGGATTCCGTTTGTGTGTGGCCGACCGTTCGAAATTCCGAAACGGAATCTCGAAACGGAATTCCGTATGTATATGGCGGGTCTAAAGGGTCAAACGGGCGCTGCTTTATCGACGCCATTTTGACAGTTGACAGTTACAGTAAATATTTTAGTCGATTTTAGTTGTATTGTGTAGCGTATTTAGTTTCTTTAAATTGATTTTCGAAGTGTTCTTAATTATGGTCAAAACTTGTTTGCTATTTTTTCTTAATATATTAGTTAAGTATACGACTTGTAAAAGCTTTTAGAAAAAATTTGCTCTTCATACTTACTAGGTAAGACACATCATTTTATTTTATAACGCGGATATTTGCGAAGTAAATTTTTCTAAAAGCTTTTATATAATGGATTTCCGCAAAGTAACGCCTGATTCTATTAATTATACGACTTGTGTTTTTGTCTCTGTCCTCCTACTAGTTTTGGTTGTTTTCGCTATCCTGATGATGTTCTCATTTTATTTATATTGAAGTTAAATTGTAGGTTGTACAAATTTTTGAATTTTACCACATGTTATCGTGGTGTAATTATTAAAACTTCCGCTGCGGGACAACGAAAGTGTTATGCCGGACTCATATCGGCTAAAATCACCATCAGCGTATATGAGATGTCCCGGGATCTCCGTTCGGAACGCAACCGGGGCCTCTCGTGCTTTGTTTTATGAAAACATGTCCCGTGTGTAATTTCTACATTTGATCGACGGTCGAACACTACGACATTCAAACTGTCTCAGGATTAGTATCCCAAAGCACAGGTCAAATTTTTCTGGTCCACTTTTACGATATAGGCTATCTTTGGAATACCCTTCCCAATGATATTAAGAATGCAACCAATAAAAACACCTTTAAAGTACCTCTACGACCAAATTACCTGTGAGGGCAATTATTAACTGACATTTTTTCTTTTTATTGTAAATATTTATTTATTAAATTTTTCAGCATGTATACACATTATATTATGTACTAGCTGGAACCCGGCGCATTGTTGCCGCAGAAGAAATAATTGTGGAAGCAAAAGTTGACAAAGTTTTACTCCAATATGAAAACGCGAACTTGTTTCGATTTATAATGTTGAAGCACTGAGTCAAACGACAATATACCGCTAGTATGCCGAGTTCCGACGCGGTCGTGTGTCGCTCAGCACTGTTTCTTCTGCAGGTCGACCAAGAACAGCGGTCACGCCTGAAAACATCGCAGCTGTGCGAACTATTATGTTAGATGACCGTCATGTGACATACGAGCATATTCGGGCTGTTATCAGTATCGGAACGACTGCAATTCAGTCGATATTACATAATGAGCTGTGTGTAAGAAAGCTAGTTTCCCGCTGGGTTCCCCACAATTTGTCCGAAGAGCAAAAGGCGGCTCGTGTAAATTGGTGCCGGAATACTCTGCAACGCTTCAACGGAGGGAAGTCAAATGCCGTTTATAATATCATCTCAGGTGACGAATCATGGATTTATTCATACGAACCTGAAAGAAAACTCCACTCAGCAGTTTAGGTCTTCGAAGACGAGGTCAAACCAACAAAAGTGGTTCACTCCCGCAGCGTGTCAAAGAAAACTGTCGCTACGTTTGTCTCGAAAAATGTTGCTACAATTCCTTTACAGGAACGCAGAATGGTTACCGCTGTGTGGTATATCACGGTTTGCTTGCCAAAAATGTTAGTCGAACTACGAAAAATAACCCGAAACGTCGCATCATCTTACATCACGATAATGCGAGTTCCCATACGGCTCAGAAGTCAAATGATTTTTTGAAGCAGGAAAACGTTGAGCTGATGAGCCATCCTCCGTACAGTCCTGACCTGAGCCCAAACGATTTCTTTACATTCGCTAGAATGAATGATTTATTACGCGGTCAACGTTTTGAAGATCCCGTAGCAGCTGTGGAAGCGTACAAATCAGCCATTTTGTCAACATCAACTTCAGACTGGAATTACTGTTTTAATGATTGGTTTGCACGAATGGAAAAGTGCATTAAGTTGAACGGAGAATACTTTGAAAAATAATAAAATACAATTTAGCTATACCGTGCATGTGGTTTTTCTTATTGCCGATCATTTCAGTGTGCCCCTCCGTATATTATTATTGATAAACGTATTATATTATTGATTATACGAATACAAATAAATTAATTACTAGCGTCTATTAAATTTTTTTTTTTGGTTTTTTTTTAAGAACGTTACCCCCACACCATGATTTTTTCCTGTATCGTGGAGGCAGTTTACAAACATAGATTACACGAGGACAAACATCCAGACTCGGAACAATTATTTGTAGTCCATACAAATACTTGTTCCGTGCGGGATTCGAACCCGCAACCCCCAGCGCAACAACTCATCGCTAAGCCACTGCGCCACGGAGCCGTCAATGAAGCGTCATTTAAAATAAAATTACTTTCTTGGCGGCTATAAGAAAGCAAGATGGATATTATTCCATCTCGCTTCCTTATAGCCGCCAAGGCCGTCTACACTACGTCAGAAGGGGTCGGAAAAATCTTACACTTTTTCTCATCTAGCCCCATCCGCCAAAATCGTACTGTCCGATAGAGAACTTCGTTCCAAAATTCAGGATATAACGGAAATCTCTATCTACGCCGCTCTACACGGCACAGACAATGTGTTATAATGTGTTCACATACAAATTAAAAATATCTCCAAATATTTTTTGCTTTTAATTTCAAATCAAGACCCCATAATGAACGGGCTTGTTCGCGTATATTTTGTTAACCGACTTCAAAAAGGAGGAGGTACTCAATTCGCCTGTATGTTTTTTATGTGTCACCTCATAACTTTTTTCTAAGCGAACCGATTTCGATGATTCTTTTTTATTTGAAAGCTGGTGCTTCTCATGTGGTCCTATATAGATTTGATCAAGGTCTGATCAGTACTTCTTGAGTTATCCTTAATAATTTATATTGAAGTCGGTTGTACAAATTAATGTCTTTATGTACATGGAAGTTCGCTTGAGTGGGTAACCTTGAGTGGTAAAAAGGTAAAAGGGGGAGGCCTTTTATTTAATCCACCATGTACCAGCACACCTTCTGTTGTATTGTGAAGTTGTTTGGAAGAGCCATCCTGCAGCTGCAGCTGGCTGCAGCACAAATAAGTCTACTTGATCTGGGAAGGAACATTATGCTGTAATGCTTTTATATTCCATATGGTGAGTGCGAGATCCGGATTTCCTTTCCATTGGTAACATTTCAATCTAGTCCTCGGGAATGACAAAAGGGGTGAAAATATGTCCAAGTTCATGCAAAAATCGTGTGTGGTAACATCATCGCTGTTTCAACGCTACTTTGTTTTTTTTTTTAAATATACTTTATAATATAATCGTTAAAGCTGCGTAACCGGTCAGTAATTGTTAAAAAATATAATCCTATTTCATTGACAAAAGAAAAAGAGGTTATATACTCTTTGATACAAACCAGAAAGAATAAATTAAATGTAACATACAGTTTAGAAATTTGTAAAAAAAATTTTTTTTACATCAATGATTCCGTGATCGTCGGTTTTATATATTTTAATTTAAAATCTCAAAATATATAAAATCTATTGCTCTCAGAGTTAGACTTGCTCAAACTCAAAAACGGCTCGGCCGATTGCTGTGAATTTTTTGTGTGTGTTTTAATGGATCTCTGGATGCTTTGGATTCACAATTGGACCCGGTAGGTGGCGCTGTTGTCGAGATCCAGAAAGCACCCGTGTGAAGCCAGAACGGATCGCTTGTAGTTAAATAAACTTTGAACACTTTTCTACCGACTTCAAAAAGGAGCCGGTACTCAATACGACTGTATGTTTTTTTTATATGTGTTACCTCATAACTTTTTCTGGGTGAACCGATTTTGATGACTCTTTTTTTATTTGAAAGCTGGCGCTTCTCATGTGGTCCCATATAAATTTGATTAAGATCTGACCAGTAGTTTTTGAGTATGAGAATAATTTATATTATATATCATATACCTAATGACATTGTTGTACAAAATTTTTAATTTTAAATGATTAAAGAAATCGTTACACGTAACAATTATTCTCCGTAGTATTCCAAAGATCTATTTTAATAAATATCTGTCAATATCGTTAAAATTCAAATATCATAAAAATGCATTGTAAAATATATAAGAAAAATAATTAGAAATAAAAATTACGTGTAATCAAAATAACTACTTTTAAAAATAGAATGTTTTACTTATTAAAATGTTTAGTATAGTTAATATATTTTTATTTATCTGTAAAAATATGTACATAGGTTTAATAAAAATTAATAATTTAAAAAAAATAGTACTTACAGATACAATAGAGAAGAGGCCAAGTGCAGAAGGAACAACAGAATTCACTTTTTCGTCACATCCTCTAAATAATAACTTTTTAAATTTAAAAGGCAATAACATTCATCTCAGTAGGTCGCATTTATAGTTACAATTATTTTATTAAAACACCGAGAGAACGGTACATCTTTCGGCCTATCCTTTTTAAGTACACCTTTCTCCCTCTAATCAGATCCTTGATAGAGTCCGGGATTTTAATAGCGCTTTTGTCAATTTAGATCGCATTTATGTGGTAGGATGGTTGTTTTTATACAATGTTTAGTCATGTTCAAGCTAAAGAGAACATTGCCGTAGCTCGCGTCATATTAAATAGGTATTCGGAAAGCGAGGGCCGGAAAATCAATAAGTCCCGCCTCACACGACCGCGTATGCCCGGGCACGGGCGGTTACTGAAAATGTGATTTTGCGTTTATACATTGGGCAAATATAGCCCAACGTTTACTAAAGCGATGAAACTTTCACGTTGGTCGATATTTGCTAATTTCAAAGCTTTTTTTATCATTATTACAACATATAATATCGTTACGTCAATAATCTGACATATTAAATTTTACCACACATTTTAACAATATTACTACAAAGGTTTTCATCAGAATTATCATCTTATTGGCCAACGTTCGTCAATACTTTAATTATTAATGTTGGAAATTGGCGTATTTGGCCAATACTGTAGAAAAAGCCTTATACAAAGCACAGTGCTGCCCTCTGCTCCAGTTTATCGATGACCGCGCAATGACAGTTGCTTTAGTGTTGCAATTATTCTAATATATCGTAAATAAAATACGAGTTTAGAATAAATAACTAGCATTTCACATCAAGCAACAACTATCTTTTATTCCAGAGGTGCTTATAACATTAAGGCCTTAACTTGCATAAAATTATTATAAAATTACCTTTTTCGTATACCAGCTAGTTTAAAGTTCTATATTTTGAATTGAAATTCCAAATTTAAATAAATGTCATATTAAAGCTGATAGTACTTTTAAAAATTAGTTGACCATTTTTATTCCCGCTATTTATTTTCCCTTTAATACCACTTTGTCTGGGACTTTATATAGGTGGTATAGATTATACGTGGTACAGCCATGCTGCGCCTATATTATGGTTGTAGCACGAATGCGTCGGCTCGACCAGGGTGGGACCACGCCCTCATAGAACACCAGCGTAAAATAGCAGCTTAATGCTGCTGTGTTTCGTATGGTGAGTGTGGCAAACCGGAGACCCTTTTTACTGGAAAAGAGGCATTCCATCTTAGTCCTCATAATATGTGATAACTGTTAACGCATCTACATTTTTATTTTATTTATTTAAAAAGTTCTACCTAAAACATTGAGTTATATGTACTACGTACTAGAGAAGCCATTCCAAACAAAAATTGTGTCTTACTCTATGTCTTCGCGCATGCGCGAAGAGTAATTTGATATAAAATAAGATATTAATATAAAATAAATATAAGAATTTAATATAAAATATCTTAATTTAATCTAAACAAACATATTTCTTAATAAAATGTAATAATAATTATCTTATGGAATTCACAAATCCTCAATTTACGCAATATTTATTTTGTACGGATTGCAGTACAGTTCAGTTCAACATAGTCAATGTTCGAAATGGCTTCTCTAGTACGTAGTACATATAACTCAAAGCCTACAAATTATTACAATTTAACATACTAAATCTAAAATTACAATAAAGTACATATACATACATAACATACATAAACACTCACGCCTGTCACCCAGAGGGGTAGGCAGAGACTACGGACTTCCATTTGGCGCGATCCTGACACACCTCTCTCGCCTCTTTTACATCCATATATCTACGCATACACGCTCGTCGGTTAAGGGTACTCCTAATCTGGCCCATTTTTAATGTATCGCCGATTTGGTCGATAAACCTTCGTCTAGGGCGTCCCTTCCCGACCCTGCCGTTCACTTCTGCAACATAAATTTGCTTTGTCATTCTTTCTTCGTTCATTCTTTCTACGTGACCAAACCACCGAAGCATTCCTTTCTTAATCCTTGTCACAACGTCATCTTGCAAACCACACTTTTCTCTTATTACACTATTTCTCACCCTGTCATTCAGATTCAGCCCTAGCATACTCCTTAAGGAACGCATTTCTACAGCATTTATTCTACTCTCATGCTTCTTCTGCCAGAACCAACTTTCACTACCATACATTAAAATCGGTACTAACACAGCATTATGAATTGCCATACGTGCCTTAGTTGACACATTCTGACTCCTCACAATAGCGTGTAGAGCCCCATTCACTCTATTTCCTGCGTTCACTCGTCGTTCTATATCCTTATCATATCTACCATCCCTGCTAAATAAACATCCCAAATATACAAACTCATCCACTTGCTCAATCAACTCCCCTTCTATTCTTATTTCACATAAAGTTTTACTTTCTTCTCTTTCAAAAACCATCACTTTCGTCTTACTTACGTTCACTTTCATACCCCTTTCTTTCAATGACCAATTCATTAAAGTAACCATCATTTGCAACTCGGCCGCCGACGATGCAAATATGACTTGATCATCGGCGTACAAAAGGCATTTGACGGTTGACTCACCCATTCTCAACCCACATTCTTCAACTTTCAAAGTTTGCAAACAACTGTCCATAAATAGGTTAAACAGCCACGGGGAAGCCACACATCCCTGTCTGACACCTTTATGAATGCCAAACCAGTCCGAATAGACCCCGTTGATCCTGACACAAGCACTAGAGTCCCTATAAAGAGACCTTAATGCCTGTATCAAGCCAGCGCTCAACCCAAATGAGTTCAGTGTTTGCCATAACACGTTCCTGTCCACTCTGTCATAAGCCTTTTCCAAGTCCAAGAACGCACAAAAAAATTTCTGGTTTTTAGCCAAAAACTTCTCCGCTATCATGCGCATGGAAAAGACTTGATCCGTACACCTCATCCCCTTTCTAAATCCAGCTTGCACATCCCAAATTTTTCCATCAGTTTCTTCCATAACTCTTTCAATTAACACCTTAGCATACAGTTTACCCACAATGCTAAGCAAGCTGATACCACGGTAGTTTTTACAGTCCTGCTGCGATCTCGTATAGCATTCATTCTAGGCTGTTTTGAATTTCCCCTGGCAGTTCTTACGAGCTTCCAGAACATTTTAATATTTTCCTGGAAGTTATCAGATATCCTTCTATCATTTTTATCTATCCTTTCTTGCTTTTTCCTTTCAACAACTTCTTTTACTCTCTTATTTATACGTCTAAAGTCTGCCTTTTTTCTTTCAATCTCATCATTCATACCGCCAGAATTACCAGCTTTAGTTGCTAGTAAATCTAGCCATGCTCTCTTCTTTGCTTCAACTTCCATCCGTACCTCATCATCCCACCACAACGTATTACTTTTCCTTTCATTCGTTCTCTTACTTACACCGCATACTTCGGTGGCTGCATCCACCAAAACTTTCTTAATATTATTCCATACATAAAGTCTTATATTAATTTCACAAATACTTCCAGGTAAACACCGCTACGCCGTAATTAAAATCTTATTTTACATATTATGTTAAGAAAAAATAATAATTAAAACATTTTAAAGCAAAACAAACAGTGATTATGTGTAATAAGTTTACAAAAAAAAATACGGTTGACACTGCAGGCATCCCTGGAACTTTCCGCTATGTTCGATCTCAAAACACTCGACGAATATTTTTGTGTATAGTTAATTCATCTCATTCATTACATCAAAAACGATCCGAGCAGAAATGTCGATGTTATTAGAAAAAAACAACCTTTTCTTTTAATCTTTTGCCATCTATTTGTCTTCAGTGCATTAACTAATTTTGAAGCGATTCTTTTTTTTTATAGGATCCGGTGACAAACGAGCACACAGTCCACCTGATGGTAAGTGGTTACTGTGACCCATAGACATCTACATCTATCATCAATAAAGACTCAAGATGCAGATGCGAAGGACTAAGATGGAATGCCTCTTTGCCAGTAATAAGGGTCTCCGGTTCTCTACACTCACCATACGAAACACAGCAGTGTTAAGCTGCTATTTTACGCTGGTTTTCTGTGAGAGCGTGGTCCTTCCCCGGTCAAGCCGACCCATTCGTGCTACAACTCTAGGCTCTACCACGTGAAATTTTTTCGATTCGCAGCAATTAACGTCGTTTTCCATGGTTAAGAGCTGATTAGATTTTAGAATTGATCGTAACATAAGTTTAAAAGTAATTCTCAAAATCTACTGAACCAAACCGGTTGAAACAGTACTGAAAATCTAAGTTTGATGAAACCCCCTCGAACACAATTTCGTTCAAATAAGTCAAGCCGTTTAAAAGTTATAAGAGGTTTACATACACACACAGGGCCCCCGCTACCATATGTGCAAAGTGTGCAATGCACACGGGCGCCATCCTTTAGGGGCGCCAAAACCCAGGGTCTAACATTTCAAAAATCTCCAAAAAAAAATAATTTTAAAATAAACTTTGAGCAATTAAATAAGATTAGGTATAAATACACACGAAATTTTATTAGTATATTATCCAGTTACTGTCGATTCCTATATTGCGAGAACATGTCAGGCGGTAGTTTCTTGATTTTTCCTGTTCAGACATGAACAACGCCCGGAGCGCTATAAAAGCGATGCATCGCCAGAGGCGTTTTTAAACCGGTTAGTTCACTGTACCGTGAAACTAGTGCATGAAAACAAGTAATCCTATTAATTTTTACATTTAAAATTATTTTTATTCTGTCAAGTGTTGTGTTGTATAATATTTTGTTTACTACTATTTTTTCTAAAAAATCAAGTGCTGAATATCTGCTGACTGCAATTTCAACGGTTTGATTTTTTATAAAATGGTAAGTGTTCCCTATTTTACTTTATACTATCAAAATTAAGCCTTTATAGGTATGCTATCTGTTTCCTATTCCTGTCTGTTTCCTGTTTTTATCTAATAACTTCAATAGATAACATAGGAAAAAACCTACAACTTCTGCATAAAACATTTTTTTCTATCTGACATAATAAAGGCTCTAGGAAGCACGTAAATATAGTCAAAGACCCTGTACGAGTTTAAAAAAGGAATTGGCTTTTTATCCATAACTCGAGTTAGTTAGTCGATCTTTTTAAAAAACTATTTTGTAGGTATTTTAGGGGCTATAAGATCAAATTAGTTGAATACTTTTTCTGTCTTTATTTTTCAAAGGGTTTAAGCTGAAAAGGCTCGAACAAATTGCTTTTTACTTAAATAGGTATGCAATATGCAAACTTGGTGCTTATTATTGTGATTACTTTAGAAGTTAATTCCTAATTCCCATAAGTACTAATTATTTATTTGTTTTTTCAGGATAAAAGAAAGAGACCTTCAGGTGCGAAGTTACGCGAGCAAAAGAAACTGAAACTACAAGAAAGGGAAAAAATGGCTGGATCTTTAAAGCACTTCTTGCAAAACAATGAAGATTCCACGGAGACTATCGATGCGACCGAATCTCAAGATTCTAAATCTGTAATATCAGTGACCGTGAGTGGCCCATCTGAAACAACAGAGGCGACTACGGTAACATCATGTCCTGCAACAAGTGGCGGCGATTGTAGCAGCAAAACAGCTTCTGCTGATGCAGAGACCGATGAAGCGATGGCACCGTCCTCGTCTACAGCACTTGAACAATCCACTTCAGGTAATTCAGCTTGTGTAAGAAGTTCGGTAATGTCAGCTACCGAAATACCTGCTGCAAGTGACACTTTCCTTGAAGGCTTTAATAAGGCTAGCGTCGATATAATTCCATCCGACCCCGGTTTGTGGCCCGAAATAATCACCAATGTGATAGCTAGAACATCGGTTAAATGTGATCCGCCCTTGATAGACATCAGTTTTAGCTTTCATAGTAATAAAGATAAGAGAAAGTTTTTGTTGTAAGTTGTTTTGTAAAACTCCTAACACTTTTTGTGATACAAATGGAGTATCTGATTGGCAACACTTGTCTTTGCTAATAAAGAGACACGAAACGTCAATTTTACACAATGGATAATTAACACTTGGGTAAATTTAAAAAAAATGTTGGAGACATCTACAACTGTTAATGCTCATCACCTGCGTATTTTAGAAACGGAAAAATAATATTGGCGCAACGTGTTGGAAAGAATTATTGCGATTGTTAAGTATTTATCCACACAATACATTTTAACAGTGGTAGAGCCACGCGGCAGCTTTTGCTGTCGCACGGATGGGCCGGCTCGAACCGGGGTGCTACCGCGACCTCACAGAAAACCAGCGTGAAGTAGAGGTTTACCTCTGCGTTGCGCTTGGTGAGTGCAGGTGGCCGGAGGCCCTTTTTACTGGAAATGAGGCATTCCATCTTAGTCCTCACGGGTGACAACGCATCTACATTTTGATTTGTAATAGAGAATAGATGTAGATGTCTATGGGCCGCAGCAACCACTTACCATCAGATGGACTGTGTGCTCGTTTGTCACCCTTATCCTATAAAAAAATATCCTATATGTCGTGTAGTGGCGGTTAAGAATATCCACTACCCCATATCTTCCCGTGGGTGTCGTAAAAGGCGACAAAGGGAAACAGGCAGGAGATGGGCAGCAGCATCTTCCTGGTAACGGCAAAAATACAATAAAAAACTGCGGTTGCCAACCCGCTCGCCAAGCGTGGCAACTATGGCAATATACCCCCCATAATGAAAGTTACGAAGAGACGGCCCCCAGTCCCCGGCGGCCCCGCTATTCCTGGCTACGGTGGCGACCATGGTGACGGTGGGGCAGGGGGTGCTAAGAATCTCCGGTGGAGGTTCGGTTGCCACCTACGACGATTCAACCTGGCAACATACAACGCACGCACCCTGAGGACTGACGAGAAGATTGTGGAGCTGGAAGAAGAGATAGACAAGTTACGCTGGCATATTATAGGATTATCCGAATTCCGAAGGGAGGGGGAGGACACGATAATCCTCGAATCCGGCAACTTGCTCTATTACCGGGAGGGCGACCATCTGTCCCAAGGAGGTGTCGGATTTATCGTCCACAAGTCTCTCGTTAACAACGTTGTAAAGATTGAAAGTGTGTCGACGAGGGTTACGTACCTTATACTCAGAATCACCAAACGGTATTCGCTGAAGGTCATACAGGTTTACGCACCAACCTCGGCACACCCCGATCAGGAGGTGGAGTAAATGTATGAGGATATCTCTAGAGCCATGCATTCCTCTAAAACCCAATATACGGTGTTAATGGGAGACTTCAATGCAAAACTGGGCACAAGAGAGAACGAGAACGTGAGCTGAAAGTGGGGAAATTTGGAATAGGGCAACGGAACCCAAGGGGCCAGCAGCTGGCCGACTTCATGGAGAAAGAGGGACTCTTTATGATGAACTCTTTCTTCCAAAAGCGGCCCCACAGAAAGTGGACCTGGTCGAACCCCGACGGTTCGACAAAAAATGAGATTGACTTCATTATGACGACCAGACGACAACTGTTCAGTGATGTCTCAGTGATCGCGAGGGTGAAAACCGGCAGCGATCACCGAATGGTTAGAGGCACACTGAACCTAAACGTTAAGTTGGAGAGGTCGCGTCTAATGAAATCAACGCCTTTCAGCTCGAGTTACAAAACCGTTTTCAGTGCCTAGAAGACTGCAATGAAGTGGACGATTTGAATGACAAGCTCGTGGAAACTGTCCATGCGGTTGGAGCTAAGTTCTGCAAGACCCGCCGCAGAAGAACACAAAAACTCTCCGATCACACTCTTAATCTCATGGCTGTTAGACGGGAGATGAACTACATTCTTCAACAGATTTGATAGCATACAGGCAACTGAACAGACAGATCTCCAAATGCATGCGGCGGGACTTACGCAACTTCAATACAGCTCGTATTGAAGAAGCGATCGAGCGGAACCAAGGCTCCAAAGTCTTTGCCAGAGATCTGTCTGCCAGAAAGAGCCAACTGTCAAAGCTGAAGACCGAATGTGACAGCATCGTTTCCGGGGCACCTGAGATTTTGAGTGAGATTGAGAGGTTCTATGGGCAGCTGTACACGTCATCGTTGGAGCCGCAAGGCAAGTGTGAGCAACGATCCAAGAGCAAGTCTTATCCGACATTATTCCGATGATATCCCGGACGTCAATCTGAGCGAGATTAGAATGGCTCTCCAGCACCTTAAAAACGGCAAGGCCCCAGGCGAGGATGGAATTACAGCAGAGCTTCTGAAAGCGGGTGGAAAACCGGTACTTGAAGTCCTTCAGAAGCTCTTTATATCCGTCCTCCATGGTGGCATTACACCGGAGGCGTGGAGCAGAAGTGCGGTGGACTTGTTCTTCAAGAAAGGCGACAACGCTCTCTTGAAGAACTACAGACCGATTTCCCTTCTGAGCCGCGTCTACGTGCTGTTTTCGAGAGTCATTACGAATCGTCTCGCGCGCAGACTTGACGACTTCCAGCCTCCCGAACAAGCTGGTTTCCGAAAAGGCTTTAGCACCATAGACCACATACATACCCTTCGGCAAATTGTACAGAAGTCCGAGGAGTATAATTTGCCACTATGTCTGGCGTATGTGAACTATGAGAAAGCCTTTGATTCCTTCGAAATTTGGGCGGTGCTGCAGTCCCTTCAGCGATGCCAAGTTGACTGTCGGTATATCGAAGTGTTAAAGTGCTTGAACAGTAGGGCTACGATGGCTATCCGAGTACAGAACCAGAGTACGAAACCTATCCAATTGCAGAGAGGTGTAAGACAGGGTGACGTCATATCCCCGAAAATCTTTACCGCTGCATTGGAAGATGTTTTCAAGCTTCTGGACTGGAAAGGATACGGTATCAACATCAATGGCGAGTACATCACTCACCTTCGATTTGCCGACGATATAGTCCTTATGGCAGAATCGCTGGAGGACCTATGCACTATGCTCAATGACCTCAATAGTGTTTCCCAACGGATAGGTCTTAAGATGAACATGGACAAAACAAAGATCATGTTTAATGTCCATGTCACACCTATGCCGGTAGTTGTTGGGAACACTAAGCTCGAAGTTGTTGACGAGTATGTTTACCTGGGACAAATAGTCCGACTAGGTAAGTCCAACTTCGACCGAGAGGTCAATCGACGGATTCAACTCGGTTGGGCAGCGTTCGGGAAATTACGGCACATTTTCTCGTCAGGTATACCTCAAAACTTGAAAACGAGACTGTACACCCAGTGCGTGTTGCCAGTGATGACATACGGAACTGAGACGTGATCCTTCACTGCTGGCCGGATGAGGAAGCTCAAGGTCGCTAAGCGAGCTATGGAGAGGGCTATGCTCGGAGTTTCTCTGCGTGATAAACTTAGGAATGAGGATATCCGCAGTAGAACCAGATTGACCGACATAGGCCAACGAATTAGTAAGCTGAAGTGGCAATGGGCCGGCCATATAGTTCGAAGAACCGACAACCGATGGGGAAGAAAGGTTCTCGAGTGGCAGCCTCGTACCGGCAGGCGAAGTGTAGGGCGTCCTCCCACGAGATGGAGTGACGACCTGGTAAGATATGCAGGAAGTCGATGGATGCAGGTGGCTCAGGACCGTGCTTTGTGGCATTCTTTGGGGGAGGCCTATGTTCAGCAGTGGACTTGTGAAGGGCTGTAATGAATGAATGAATGAAAAAAGTAAAAAATAATATTTTAGAAATGGTTCGCAGTTCAAGATATTTTTCAATAATATTAGATTGTACACCAGACACTAGTCATTCTGCGCAAATTAGTCTTGTTCTGAGGTATGTTGTCCTTAACATAACTTCAAAAAGGTTGAAGTTAAGGAAAGTTTTATTGCGTTTAATCCAATACTGTACTCTACGGGGAAAGGGATATATACATTTGTGACAGAAATTTTGAAAAAATTAAATTTAGATATAAAAAATATTAGGGGACAAGGTTTTGATAATGGAGCAAACATGAAGGAACAGCATGTTGGGCTGCAAAAACGCATTCTTGACGCGAATCCGAGATCCCTTTTTGTACCTTGTGCGGCTCATACTTTGAACTTAACAGTAAATGACGCTTCTAAAGTGTCAGATGCTACAATAAACTTTTTTAATCTTGTGCAAGAGTTATATAATTTTTTTTCGTCATCCACAAATAGGTGGGATATTCTGAGAAAAAATGTTAAGTATAAAGCCTGTAAGTGATGATGCAAGAAGGTCCAGCAGAATTGATTCAATAAAGCCCCTTAAACTTTATTTAATTAAGGTTTGCGAAAGTCTTCTAGAAGTAGCTGAAGATAATTCCATTCACATTGACGCAAGACATAAAGCGAGTTCCCTCTTAACGTCTGTACAAAAATTTCAATTCATTCGCGGAATTATCATTTGGCATGACGTTTTATTTCACATAAATATTGTCAGCAACCATATGCTAAGTGCTACAATAAATATTAAAGTATGCCAAACATACCTAAAAAATTTAGTTGATCACTTCCAGCAATATAGATCTGACCAATCGTTTGAAGAAATTCTTGTACAAGCGAAAGAAGTAGCACTCGAAATTGAAGAAGACTTTCCACTGTCACCAACGGTCAGGAGGAAATTTAAACCAAAACTGTTGGACTATGAACACCGAGATGAGAACCCTCATGATCCAAAAACTGCCTTTAAAATTTGTTTTTTCTTAAAAATTATACATCATACATTAAGCTCTCTAAAAACCGATTTGACTGATTAAATGAGTATGATAATATTTTTGGATTTTTTAGCGACATATTCAAATTAAGTGAGAGCGATATTTTAAAACATTGTTCTGTTCTTGAAGAACGACTGACAGATCAGGATAATAAGGATCTAGACTCCAATGATCTGTTTAATGAAATTAAAGTGTTAAAGTTGTTTTCATTACCTAATGATACTGACCCCTTAAGTATTTTACAATATATATTTGAAAACAATTTAATCTCCACCTTTCCAAACAAAAGCATTTCACTAAGAATTCTTCTGACATTTTCTCTATCTGCAGCTTCTGGCGAGCGATCTTTTTCAATGTTAGAAATCATTAAAAATTCTTTAAGATCGACAATGCTTCAAGAAAGATGTTCTGGGCTAGCGATATTAGCAATTGAACAAGAAATTTTTGATGGTACAAATTTTAGCGATGTAATTAATGAATTTGCAGTAGCAAAGTCTCGGAAAATATTGCTGCTACAATAGTTATTTTGTATTTTTCTATTGTACCTAGCTATCATTTTTGATTTTATAACGAAGTTACCTAGGTATTTTTTATCAGAAGTATCTGCATAGCATAGTGCATATTTTTTAAAATATCGAAGTGTTAGTAGAAAGTAGTGCTTATATATATGTAGACATTAGGCAATATTTCTGTTATTTGTTCCTAAAAAAGATGTGATTTTTAGTTTTGGGTTATTTTCTAGTATTTATAAACAACGGGTCTGTACCCCATTAGTTAAGTAAATGCTTTAAAATGGGTGTGAACAAGAATTTATTTTAATTTATATTGTTATGATTTTATTCTGTTTGTTTCATTTTGATATATTTAGTCTATAAATAAATATGACTTCTAAAGTTCAGTTTTTTGCTTTATTTCAAGCACCTACCTACCTTCAAAAAAATTAATAAAAAACATGATCCATAATGCCTTAAGGGGCGCCAAAATCCTTTTTTGCACACAGGCGCCAGTAGCCCTTACGGGGGCCCTGTACGCACATACACACACTCACACACACATACATAAAAACATAGTGAAATCCTCGTGGGAATAGTCAGAACATCTCCCTAAGACCTGAAAAGGTCGAGATCTGATGAAACCTCGATTTTCGAAAACCGGGGCGAAACCAATACGATTTTTTGAAAATCATTAATTTTCATAGCAGCAAGTTATATATATTTAACTCAATTTGAAATTTTTGATTTTTCGGCTTAGATGTAGATGTATGAGTCACTGTGTGACTGTGTGCTTGTTTGTCATCCATATTCTATAGAAAAGACAATGATAAAAGCTATAAGTCAAATATTAGGTCCTTCTAGAATATTTACTATATCTGTGGACCTGTTAACACGAATTAACGTACGGTGCATTTTTAGTTTCCGACCGTTTTTAACCGACTTCAAAAAAAGAGGAGGTCATCAATTCGTCGGTATCTTTTTTTTATGTATGTTCACCGATTACTCGAAGACGCCTGAACCGATTTGAAAAATTCTTTTTTGTTTCAAATGGTATACTTCTCAGGTGGTCCCATTTAATTTTTATCGAAATCGGTCGAGCGGTTTTAAAAAAAAAATCAACAATAATTATTTAAAAATATTGAAGTCGGTTGCACAATAATTTTAATTTTACCACTTGTCGCCGTGAAAATTTATAATTTTAAATTCTAAAGGCGACTGTAAAACAAAATCGATTATAACATTGTTGGAATCGAAATTATCTCGATCTGAACTATAATATTGATTCGCTTGAAAACGGGAAATTAAACAAGCTTATAAAGTAACTACCGCTCTTGCTAAGGACAACAGCAAGCTCACGTTGATGCCTACCTTAATTTGTAACAAATTGGCGCGCAAATGAACTTCGAATCGGACTAAAGAGAGAATTCCGTGTCGTATGTCATCCAACCGTGGTAGCTCAGATGGTTAGCGCTCGCTGTAAATTTCAAAGTACGCTAGCAACCCGGGTTCGATCCCCGCCGACACCAGTAAATTGATGATTGCAATTTTAAGTGCTGATTTACCATGGACATTTCCTTGCCCTCAAAACCTTCTCAGAAGTGAGAGGAGTACTGTGCTTAGCTGTGGGACGTATATAGGCTGTAGAGCGTGGTCCTTCCCCGGTCGAGCCGACCCATTCGCGCTACAACTATACTACTAATATAGCTGCAGCATGGCTCTACTGCGTGTTAAACGCTGTACCGGTATTATTTATTTTCATAAATGTATTGAGAGCCCAAAGTTAATATATTAATTTCCTATATTTTTTCTCGGAGCGACTTGAACTAATTCTTATTAGATTTCTACATTAATAATACTAAACTATAGTAATTTTTTTCACTTACATCCACTGTATAATTAGTTGCTGTGGCAATTTTGTGAATAGATTTTTATATAAAATAATTTTTTTTATAAAACAAAATTCTACTCCGATGATAGATAGTTAGTATGATCCATAGACATCTACATCTATCCTCGGTTAAGAATCAAGGCATTTGTAAGATTGTGCGGCACCCAACGCAAAAATATCCTCCTCACCCGAAGATACGTGTAGATATACGCGTAATATACGTGGTAGAGCCATGCTGCAGCAATAATATGCCTGTAGCACGAGTGGGTCGGCTCGACCGGGGAAAAGGACAACAATACTTAATAATGAAATAGCAGCTTAATGCTGCTGTGTTTCGTATGGTGAATGTAGAGAACCGGAGACCCATTTTTACTGGAAACTATGCAGTCCATCTTAGTCCTCACGGGTGACAACGCATCTGCATTTATATTCTTAATCGAGGATAAATTTAGATGTTTATAAGCCACAGAATCAGTTCATCATCAGGTGGACTATGTGCCCATTTGTCACCCTTTGTCCTTTTGTTATTATAAATCTTGTGAACTCTTTCCGAATCGAACTGCAATGTGTGCTAAATCTCTTCTTAAGTAATTCGCTTATTCTGTTCAATCAAATTTTTCACTGCTAGAGACCACTCCTTTATTTATCTCTCAAAGTCAGTCGACTACGCTGAAATTTGTTATACAATTTATTTGTAACACTGTTGCCTTAGATGGGTCTTTCTCCATAAATGCTACTTAAAATTCTATCAACGGTTCGTCAGTATTTTTCGTCAGTTCGACATTTGAAATCGTAAAATATAATCGCGCTTTTTATTTTTATTTTTTTCAATGAAATACGATATTTCAATTTAGCTCGTGAAAGTGGAGGCATGTGGAGGGATATTTAAATTTCGAATATTCGTATTTTTACATATAAATGACATTGAAGAATCTGTCCGTAATTTCAAAATGTATTTTATTGAGCGGGGTTATTAACGTGTCATGGATCGATCTAGGCTGAATTTTATCCAAATAACTTGGAGTATTTTTTTAAATCGAAAAATTATTTTAAAAAAATGTAAAAGACGTCACATTTTAGATCCAACCATGGCAAAGCCGGGCGGGTAGCTAATAATAGTATAAAATAAATTATATCTGGCCAGTATCTCATACAAAATCTCTTTATTCACAAAACTTTCCTTTGCCTATCGTACCTACCGACCTTTGTTTCCCAAAATCCTGTCCCCAAACATCTGCCGCCCACAGCCACGGCTTTGTGCCCCCTTGCCACGCCACTGCACATGCTGCTATTCTACGCTGGTAACTTTGATAACGTGGTCCTACAAGATGGAGCCTGTACGGGCAAGCCATCGTACATTCAACTTTATTTTGCGCTCACGTTGCGACCCCCTTTCGGGGCGCACGTGTAATTAATAGTGTAAACATGTGTAGTAATAATATTATTATATTTAAATTAAAATCAGTACGTCAACAACCGTCCTACTAAACACTAACTACTCAAGAAAAAATTTGCCACAATAACCTTTTAATTACTTTACTTATTAATAAAAATTTAAAACTTTGGCGATCTTTTCCTTTTGACGTGCTCATCAACTAACTTCAACTCTACTTCTAGAAAGTGCAAGCATACAGAGCCTATTCGTGTTGCATACGTACATAGTTCAGGTTGCAGCGTGACTCTACTATATAAAAAGTCAAATCACCTATTCTATATACGATTTTAACTGTGGCAGAGCCACGCGGCAGCTTTTGCTGTCGCACGGATGGGCCGGCTCGAACTGGGGTGGTACCACGACCTCACAGAAAACTAGCGTCAAGTAGAGGTTTACCTCTGCGTTTCGCTTGATGAGTGCAGGTGGCCGGAGGCCCTTTTTACTGGAAATGAGGCATTCCATCTTAGTCCTCACGGGTGACAACGCATCTACATTTTGATTTGTAATGGAGGATAGATGTAGATGTCTATAGGCCGCAGCAACCAATTACCATCAGGTGGACTGTGTGCTCGTTTGTCACCCTTATGGTATAAAAAAAAAGATTAGGGTGACAAACGAGCACACAGTAGGCCTCATAGTAAATGGATGACTATCCACGATTAAGAATTAATATGTAGATGCATTGTCACCCGTGAGGACTAAGATGCAATGCCTCGTTTCCAGTAAAAAGGGTCTCCGGTTCTCTACACTCACCATACGAAACACAGCAGCGTCTACTACTCCGTGAGAGCGCGGTCATTTCTCCGGTCGAGCCGACTCATTCGAGCTGCAACCTTAATATAGTTGCAGTATGAATATATGCATAATGCATATTATATACATTCCAGAAGTGATAACTTCTTTAGGCATGTTGTGCACTTTTGGGATGGGCAAAAAGCACTGAACTCGCGTGACCGACACGCTCGGATACATGAAATTGGTGAAGGTAATGTTGAAAATCGAATTTATTAAAGTTTATAAAATTGATACGCATTTATAAATTTGTTTGTATTATATAGATAATAATCATTCTTTTTTTATGTAGAATAGCGCAATTAAAAAAAATATTTCTATGTTAGTACGTTGCTAAAAATAATTTCTAATAAAAAAATACTTCAGATAAATGATAGAATCAGGCGTTACTTTGCGGATATCCATTATAATGGGGTCCAATACATAGGTGCACCAGCTTATTTCCTTGCTAAGAAGTTAAACTTCTTTCTGCGGGAGAAATCTGGATTCCAACCAACTTACAGCCTTAAAAATAGTTTAGATCTCATTTTCAAGATTAAAGATATCCGTATTCCACCTAAATCCATGTTGTTGTCTTTAGTCTTTTCACAAATGTCCCATCCCCTGACTGTTTGCGTATACTCGCAGATCTCTTTAATAAACGTCATCTACATCGCGGGGAAACAAATGATCTTCTAAACTTAACCTCTCTCTATATGAAACAAAACTATTTCCGGTTTAGTAACCACTTCTATCCACAAAAAGAAGGGAGTCATGGGTTCCCCTATAAGTCCTCTTATGGCGGACATTTTTATGGATAATTTTGAAAAACAACACATAATTCTCAATCAAAATATTTTATACTATTATCGATATGTAGACGACTTAATTATTTGCTGGACTGGCACAAAGTGGCAACTGGATGTTTTCCTTAATAAAATTAATAAAATCCACGACAAAATTAAATTTAAGCTTGAATTAGAACAAGATTGTGCCCTTAATTTCCTCGACTTAACAATAACAAGGAAACAGCTGTTACATGAATTTCAAATTTATCGAAAGCCAACTCATACCGACACGGTCATTCCTGCGTCATCATGTCATCCGTGGCAACATAAATTAGCCGCTTTTTATTGTTATATTAATCGTTTGTTTACTGTCCGATTAAGTAAAGAAAATTATTTAAAAGAACTTAATATAATTTATCAAAGTGCGGTCTCTAACGGTTATTCAAAGAATATAATTGACAATGTAATAAAAAAGAAACAAAAACTTGTCGTACGCAATTCTCTGTACGCGGTTAAACCTCAAAGTGATCGTCGATATGTTGGCAGTTTGACCTACTTAGGTTCTATATCTGAAAAAATAGCTAATACTCTTCGACAGAGTGGCGTGTACGTAGCATTCAAAACAAACAATTCACTTAGGAATAAATGTAATTATAAAGATAAGTTAGATATTCTGGTGTTTATAAACTTGTTTGTGACGAATGCCAATCCGTTTACGTGGGTCAGACTGATCGCAACTTCGAAACACGTTATAAAGAGCATTTAGCCGCGTACAGGAATTGTAACCCCGATAAATCACATTTTGACACTGGACACAGCCTATCCAATGACCACTCCTTTAAAGTCTTACATACTTGTAATAAAGGGCTACGACTGTGTGTGCTGGAACAGTTAGAGATATTAAAAAATAATAACGGTAATGTTGCACTGCTGAATGAACAAACAAATGTTTCCAACTCGCCTCTCTTAAACATGTTTAAGCCTGCTCCTTGATGATATATAGCCTCGCAACATGGTCGTTTGTCACCCGCACGGTGCGGTGGTCAGTGCTTGGTTGCGTGGTTGTAGGGTAGGCGAACGTTTCGAAGTGGTTTGTTGTTAATTTCACAGCAAATATCGTCGTACGTCAGGCGGTGATTGATCGCATGACGTAATCGCTCGCTACGTAATTGGAGCGCGGTTGCGTCAGCAAGTAGTATAAATAGCAGTAGTTTAGGCTCGCCGCTTACTTAGCGGCCAGCCTCCGTGGAGTCTACTTCACCTGAGGATGCCGAGGCGGATGAGGATGTAGAGGCGAAACACGTGTCGTATTTTCGAGAGTGGTATGTCGTGCCTAGTGTGCTGGTGCTGGGGGTGGTAGTGCTGGGATTAACGGCGACGGGTATAGTGCGCTCGATCAAGGGAGGTTGGGAGGTCGGAGGGGAAAACCGCCGCATTCTGGATTTACAAATAGGTTCACGTATTCATTATGATCGATCACACGGACTTATAATTCGATAACGATTATAACAATGACAATAAAAATCATTCGTACCTTTCAAAATCAGCAGGAAGCTTAAAATCGATAGCTCCGGTATTGATGAAGCCGAGTTCAAACAGCCGTATACTACGCAATACGTTCGTGGCATTTTTAGTCTTGACGCGACACTTGCTACTGAGAGCACCGTGACGAGCGCTTAGAAGTCGCGTCGTTGCGCATGTTTGTGTGAGTGTGCCGTTTCGAACGTTTGTAGTTAGTTTCCATATTGTTCCTACTATATATTTATACTGTGGTGGAGTTGAGTAACTTGTACTACTAGCTTGTGTTTGTTCCTAGTATTTACAGAATGAATATCACTTATTTTTCTATAAATACCTTTATTTATGTGTACGTACATTACATTTTCATAAATGTATTGAGAGGCCAAAGAGAGATTGGTTTGGTTGTTACCAAGGAAATATTAATTTCCTTGGTAACAACCAAACCAATCTCCGACAAAAATTTAAGGGAATGCACTAGCCCATATCATTCCGAAGGTGTCGTAAGACGCGACAGAAGGAAATTAATTAAAACATACGCAGCAACATCTTAGCAACAATAATAAGAAAACTGGACTATTCCCTCTAGGAGGCAATCTATTTTTCAACCGACGTCAAAAAAGGAGGAAGTTCTCAATTCGACTGTATTTTCTTACGTGTTTCATCAGGACTTTTTTCTAGGTAAACCGGTTTTGATGATTCTTTTTTTATTTGAAAGCTGGTGAAAGAAAAGCGGTGCTGGAAAACTACTGAGCAAGATCTGACCAGTAGTTTTTGAGTTACCCTTAATAATGCGTATTTAATTCACTTTGACTACATTGATGATGTTCTCATTTTATTTATATTCAAGTCGGTTGTATTTTTTTAAATTATACCACTTGTTTTATAGAATAAGGGTGACAAACAAGCATACAGTCTACCTAATGGTTAGAGTTGATGCTGTCGCCCATAAACATCTAAAATTATCCTCGATAAACAATCAAAATGCCGGTCAACTCCATATGGTGGGGGATCGCCCAACACTATACTTTCCACTACGAGGCTACTCATGAACCTTTCTTCAATTTTTACAATAATTTCTTTACACTGTAAAAAGTCTGGTTTGAATTCGGAGTCAAACACATCGCGCCATCTACCGAGACAGGGCAGAACAACTTCTTCGGGTCAACTATCGGAATAACATAAATTTAAGGAAAAGAAAAAGTCTCGAGTAAAGGCTGGTAACAAATAATATTGTTACTAGCTTGGGGTTCGAGACAATTAAAAACTGCCGAGTGAGTTATCGAAATTGAAACTTTAATTACAGAACATTGATTACAACTCAAAACCACACTAATAACAAAACACAATTGTATTACTGATCACTTTAGTTCGCAGTTGTATCGCTTCGAAGTATTCGCTTGTAACGCCAATTCAACTCTGACTGGGTCGCGGTCTTTACCAGCTTTATATAGGGCCTCAGATAATTTCCAGAACCTTCTACTATAGAAACATCTAGAATGTTCGAGTATATACTGGTCCCGACTGACTAGGCGTCGATAGTTCTAGAAAGTTCTTCCATGGAAAATTCTAGAAGGATCGTGACTCTCCTAGTTCGACTACTCGATACTAAAGAGCGCTAGTGGTAACTAGTGTTGCCATGTACCAGGCATTAATGGTGGCGCTCAACTATATGGATTAATTATTATTATATTAAATAAAAAATTAGCCTATTTTTTCTGTTCAAAGTATAGGCCTAACTATAGATTAACGTGGCAGAACCACGCTGCAGCTATATTACGGTTGTAGCACGAATTGCTCGGCTCGACCGGGGTAGGACTCAGTCCAAAATAGCAACTTAATGCTGTTGTGTTTCGTATGGTGAGTGTGTGTTTTTTACTGGAAACGAGGCATTCCATCTTAGTCCTCAAGGATGACAACGCATCAGCATTTTGATTCTTAATCGAAGGTGGATATAAGTGTCTTTAATCCATAGCATCCAATTACCATGTACGCTTATTTGCTCTTGTTAGCCTGGTGCTTCTATAAAAGAAAGAAACCGTTTTATTACCCACATAAGTCATATTTATTCCTTGAAATTAACTTTGAAAGATCGTTTTCGCAAATAAGGAATGCTTATCAGGCTTATAGCTACAGTTAGTCACTGCAATACATACAATTCCACTTAGAGGTAGGGTGACAATGTTTCCACTAAAAATAAAACTACGTAATCTCTTCATAATTCTTTCTATATAAGCTTTTTACGTGGTAGAGCCATGCTGCAGCTATATTAATAGTATAGTTGTAGCATGAATGGGTCGGCTCGACCGGGAGACCACGCTCTCACAGAATACCAGCGTAAAATAGCAGCTTAATGCTGCTGTGTTTCGTATGGTGAGTATAGAGAACCGGAGACCCTTTTTACGCCACGGGTGACGACGCGTCTGCAATTTGATTCATAATCGAGGATAGATGTAGATGTCTATGGGTCACAGCAACCACTTACCATCAGGTGGACTGTTTGCTCGTTTGTTACCCTTGCCCTATAAAAAAGGAAAAAAAAATTAAATGCAGAACTCTATTGCGATAAAACTATTTTATCCACCATCGGTGATTCCTCTTTTGTATTTTTTTTTGTTTTCTCTTTTTTTAATAGTGGTAATGACTTAAAGCACAAGCTACTCTACGCGCGTCTGGTGGCATCGCGCTTGTGCTCTGAACTGGATGGGGTCGCCTCACTTTGATCCGCAACGTGCCTCCACCCTCTGGCTCAAAGTGAGCAGCCTCAGTCTGCTCAAGTAGAGGCTGCTCAAATGGGTACACAGTCTCAGTTGTCCTTTGTTGTCTCATGTCTCAGTTTAAAAATCAACAATAAATTATATTTATATTGAAGTATGTTGTACATATTTTTTTTTTTTATTTTACCACTTGTTTTCGGTAAGAATATAGAACGATATTTTAGTTTGACAATTATCAAGAACAAACAGAATGGTCACCCTATTCACAAGAGTCACGCAAGCTGACCGCAGTGGCAACGCTATCTTCCATCAGGTAAAGTATAGCGCCATTAGAACCAAGTTCAAACGTGTTTACCTAGATATATGAGCATTTTATTTAATTTGTTGTGCTATAGTTAAATTCATGAATATTTAGTAGGATTTTGTTGGCGGATATTAATATTTTCTACCGACTTCAAACAGAGGAGGTACTCAATTGGACTGTATGTTTTTCCTTTTTTTTGTGTGTGTTACCTCATAACTTCTTTCTGGGTGAACCGATTTCGATGATTCTTTTTTTATTTGAAATCTGGTGCTTCACGTGTGGTCCCATATAAATTTGATCAAGGTCTGACCAATAGTCTTTGAGTTATTCTTAATAATTTATATTGAATTCGGTTGTACAAAATGTTTAATTATACTATTATACAGCCGTTCGTTGGCGGTATAAGTGTATCCATAGACACAGATATGCGTTTTATTGACATTGCGGTCTGAAGGGTATAGAGCGTAGATAGATAAGATACTATGTCTATGGTATAGAGGGATTTTGACAGACCAGTTAGGGATAGGTGTTATAGTATATTATAGTTTGAGTAAAACGACACGTACTTATGCTAAGACTAGTTTATTGGTTTGTTGACATCATACATGATATTGCGATTATTATAACGAGGGTAGTCTCTCTTTACTTTTACAACATTATAATTTCAATTTATTAGAGACTTCCTACAACATCTCCCTTTTATTATAAAGATAAAAAAAGTCCGGCCGCTGAGTTATTACCGATTTGACACATGACGAATTGACAATACTAGTGAAGTGACTGAACCAGTAACCCTAATATCATTTGGGAACAGTTTGTTTTTAAATATTCTAGTATAGTGTGTAATTAAATAAAATCAAAACAATAATAGTTAAAGACACCGGTTCTTTATTAGGTGGAGTATCCTTGATGGGCGTAGATAATTGGTCGAGGACATATCAAAATAAAACAAATTTGTAAACACTGTTACACATTTTAATGAATAGAGTAGGTACAAGATGTTTTAATAAATGACTACCTATCATTTATTAAAACAATTATTCAGACTCTGAACCAGATTCGCCAGAGCTGTCATCGCTATCAGTCACTTGTATGACAATTTCATTCTCTATAATGGTGTCCACTCTTATATCGCGTTCATAATCTTCTGTTATTAGTTTTCGAGTCTTTTCGACGACCTTGACCCAATCTTCTTTCGTTATTTTGCTGCAAGCATCTTTTAATAATTATTAAATCAAATCTTTCCATTAATATTTTCCTTTTATTCGTTTTTTTATATTACCCAATTTCGTGCAATAGTTTTGACAACGCCGTTTTACCGCCTTTAAACAAGCCAGCTTCTTTTAAAGAGACCAAAAGCAAATGTCTAGTTGGAAACTCGTTCCTAGTATAATAACCATATATGTGGTTTCTTATTGCATCTGCATCAAAAACATCAACACCTGTCACGGGCTTTTGTCTTCGTTTTTTCTTAGGAGTGCGCAAAACATTATCTTCACTTCCAGAAGCACCAAATTTTTCTTTATTTATATTATATAGTGTTTTTGCACCAATTCCAAGAGCTTGTGAAACCCGATCTTTCACTTGAGTGACAGGAATCAAAGGGCCGCCATTTTGTGACTCACGCTCAAAGTAATCCTGTAGCTTTAGTACAAGCTCACGACATTGACTATTCAATGTTTTTCCTCGTTTCGGCATTTTCAACAAAATTACCAAACACAAACAAAATTAGTCCAATAAAGTGCAACGATAAACAGGAGAAAGCCGAGTCAAAAAACAACGGTTACACAAGAGAACGTAGTCTGTGCGCACGAGAGTACGAAAGACGACTAAACAGATTAAAATAGCGGTGGTAAGGGTGTTGCCAGAATAGTATCACTTACTATTCCAATAGTACCAATTACTTAAAAAAATACACCTATAACATTGCTTAATTGAGAGAGAAAATTATATTTATTAAATGTTGTTTTATATATTATGAATGTTAAAAATTATACATAATTATTTTAATTGTATTTATTTTTAAATCATAGAAAACAGTATTTCTGTCTTTGGATCACACATAAATCTTAAAAATCATAGAGATACTGGCAACACAGTGCAATTAGGAGACGCAAAAAAATGGTAGCATTATTGTCTAGTTGCTCGAAGGAATAAGTAAAATAAAAATATCCAAATAAAATAAATATCATATCTATTCCAATGAATTCGGACCGAATACTATCAAGCACATCACTATGAAAACTAGACGCACGATGTAACTTTGTACAAGCGCGCCAAAGAACAAAAAATAAATGTTTTCATATTATTTACAAACTATTTCAAGTTTTGAAACAGAGTTTATTTGAAAATTACTTGATTCTGACATTTTGACATAAAGTTTTATATTAAAGAGGTATTCTAAATCATTCGGCAAATGTGTCGCTCGTGCAAGGTTATATCGATTAATTTAAGAATAATCTGTCAAATCGGTAATAACTCAGCGGCCGTACTATAATTTAAAAATAAAAATTTTCGAACAGCAAACCGCCGCCGGATAAGTTCCCGCCAAAACCCCTCAAATAACACAATTATTATATAGTTACATAGTAAATATTGTATAGAGAAGACATAATATGATACTAGGATATGTCTTAATTATAACTTTTATAACCTTCATTTTCTCCTTATATTAATGTGTTATGATAAGTTTTGCCGTAGATTAATGATAGGTCATCGCGCGCTCTGACTAGATACTGCGCTGCCTGAAAGTAACAGCTCCGTGAATGCGGCAACTCAATATTCTAGTGTGTATAAGACAATTGCAAGGATGCTAGTGTGCGTGAAAAATTGTATATGCCAGCAGCTTAACTATGGCTATGGCTTAGTAGTTAAGTTCATAGTTATGAATGTAGACCAGAAATACTTATAAATTAATAATTTATTAATAGCGAATGTATCAATATATTTGTGTATATTATGTGTAGGTTTTTCTTCTGAATAAATGGCATATAAATGATAAGGCTTCATTTTTATCACTTTAATTTCTATATTTAAATGTCTGACTAATATTCACAAATTATTAAAAAAAAAATAGTTATATATTATATGGTGTAACCAAAATAGTGCTTTCTATTTCTATTCGACGCGTCAATATGAGCAACTTTTACTATAGATCTGTCTTCGAAATCACAAGAAAAATCTGGTCTTCCATATATTTTGAACAAGTTTGTGCGAAATTCTGCATGGAATAACTGATTTTGAGATTTTTTGCAGGATCAGGGTGGCAAACGAGCACACAGTCCATCTGATGGTAAGTGGTTGCTGTGGCTCATAGACATCTACATCTATTCTCGATAACGAATCAAAATGCAGATGCGTTGTCACCCAGGGGTCTCCGGACGTCTTGAAAAAAGGCCAGATCAAGAGCACCCTAAACCGTAGAGCATGTATGAAGGGAATAATGAAAGTGGACGAAGCGAAACAAGTATGTGAGGATCGTAGCAAGTGGAAAGAAGTGGTCTCTGCCTACCCCTACGGGAGAAAGGCGTGATTATATGTATGTATATCCATAAATTTATGACAAAATATCGATATTTCCATATATCGATATTTTTTACCCAAGCCTAGA
This sequence comes from Parnassius mnemosyne, assembly GCA_963668995.1. Lineage (NCBI taxonomy): Eukaryota > Metazoa > Arthropoda > Insecta > Lepidoptera > Papilionidae > Parnassius > Parnassius mnemosyne. The sequence goes on along the minus strand of CAVLGL010000082.1, from coordinate 4,475,054 downwards.
GTCAATAGAATTACAGGCTGTGACTCATTCTATTTTCGTCCTCCTCCGAAGTGACTACGATTCCGTAGCTTTTTTTGTTTGTAGTTGGCTGCAGCTGTCCATGGAAGTAGTAGCTACTTATCAGGGGGACTGTTAGTTCGATTATACCTTCAGTTTCTTAACTTTTGAGTGGACTAAGCAAGATCAAAAACTAGTCTAAATACATACCCATTTTTCATCTTTAGAAGCATAGTTGTAGCACGAATGGGTCTACTCGACCGGGGAACGACCACGCTCTCACAGAATACCAGCGTTAAATAGCAGCTTCACACTGCTGTGTTTCGTATGGTAAATGCAGAGAACCCTCCTCCTCCAAGTCCTCACGGGTGTCACGCATAAGCATTTTGATACGTAATCGAGGATAGGTGTAGATGTTTATGGGCCACAGCAAACACAATTGTCATGAGGTGGACTGTATGCTCGTTTGTCACCCTTTGTTGGCGACTCGCCTATAAATAATATTTCAATTTATTAGTTTACCAATTACGAATAGCTTCTAAAGATAAATTATCAAGCAATAATTATCTTATAAGAAAACGCTTAGTTAAATTTTAAAGAAATATCGAATTAATAATTTAAAAGTACCGGGTTCAATTCCCAGGTCGGACTATTTTGTCGTTTTCTTAGCAATATGTTGCTTAATAAATTCATAGAGGGAATTTTTAAGATATAATTCATGATTCCGGGTTCGATTCCCCGGTTGAATTACATTTCGTTGTTTTCTTAACAAATTTAGAGAAATATTAAAATAATGTTTAGGCCAGGGTTCATTACCCGGTCGCAACGATCACTTTGTATTTTGAAATTAATGTAAAGTTGTATTGCATAGTAATTGTATATGTAAAATAAATGCAAATTTTGTATAATAGTAGATGCTTATTTTCGATGTTTAACTCGAAAAATGAAAATGAAAAATTTAACAAAACATGAAAATGTTTTGTTTGTGTATATCAGATAAGAAACATGATAACTGATAAGGTTAGCAGTCGTGAATCTTAATGTTTCATAATGAACATAGGTAGGTGATATCTGACCAAGGATTTCACTAGCCTCCTAGCGAGTTGACGAGAGTCGTGTAGAAATTGGTTGTTCACATAGCACGAGTTAATAACCGCGCGCTGAGATGTAACTGATTTGTGTAGGTACAGGCCTAAATTGATGCAAATTTCAGCAATTTATGTAAAATTAACTCATAAATGTTTCAGGATGATATAAGCAGAATAGGTGAATTCTGTATTATTTTTATGTATAGATTTACTTAAAATAGTGAAATAATGATAGTTTTGTATAAGAAATTTAAAAGTGTTTTATACATAAAAAATATGTATAAAAATGTGAATTAAACTATTGTATTAGTTAAGATATTTGTATTTTCGAATAAAGAACATTGTTACCTTATATGTTAGATATTCAAGAATTCTAACTTAGTGCATATGTTGTAAATTAGGCATATTTTGTTGAATAAATAAAAGGTGTTTTGTGATATGAAAATGTAATGTATATCATAGTGTAGATATTTTGTTGTGCTATCTTTATAAATAAATTGTATAAATGTATGTCTTATACAAATAAAGGTATTGGGCAAACCGTGGGGGTGCAATAGTAAAAATTTTATGTAATTGTGTTGTGAAATCGCATAAGGCTCTCTTTCGAGTAAAGCGTTGAAGTACCTTATTAAACCGGTTATCATGTAATTCGTTCGTTAAGGATCTCCTAAGTGTGTGTTGGTTGCGGATTATACAGTGCTCCCAATCAACCGCCGGTACGATACACTCCGCTAAGCGTCGAGTCCGCATACTCCGCGAGGCGTCGAGGTCACCGGCCCTTAGGCAGATTCTTGCCTCATTGCGATGCAATTTCATTCAATTCATTGCACTCAGGCACTCACCAATTGCAATCCGCTTGCGTCCGCCAAAATTAAATTTTAACAGTGGTAGAGCCATGCGGCAGCTTTTGCTGTCGCACGGATGAGCCGGCTCGAACCGGGGTAGTACCACGACCTCAGAGAAAACCAGCGTGAAGTAGAGGTTTACCTCTGCGTTTCGCTTGGTGAGTGCAGGTGGCCGGAGGCCCTTTTTACTGGAAATGAGGCATTCCATCTTAGTCCTCACGGGTGACAACGCATCTACATTTTGATTTGTAACAGAGGATAGATGTAGATGTCTATGGGCCGCAGCAACCACTTACCATCAGGTGGACTGTGTGCTCGTTTGTCACCCTTATCCTATAAAAAAAAATCCATCGAAGCATCTCAAGCTGCCAAATTACCACATTTACAGAAGGGACGAGGTCAATCCTCAAGGCACCGCCTACAGAGGCACGACGGTTCTAGTGAGGAGAGACATCGTCCATCAAAAACTGGACCTGCCAACATACGAAACGATGCGCTCTATCGGCATAAAAATGGAGGCGGCGGGCGAGAAATTAAGGATCTACGCAGCATACCACCCGCCAGGGACTCCATTTTGCTCCTCAGACATCCGGAAGGTAATGGAAGGCGTAGCACCAACCATCGTCGTGGGGGCCTAAACGCGAAACACCCGGCGTGGGGGTCCAGAGTGATCACCCCGCCGGGTCGTGAACTCTATGATGACGCCGAGAGATACGGCTATGACGTTTTAGGTTCCGAGGAACCAACGCACGTCCCTACGGATCACCGGAGATGTCCGGATGTATTGGACATCGTGCTCACTAGGAACGTCAACTACCCAATAGTGGTAGAGGTGCTGTACGACCTGAGTTCACAGCACCTCCCGATTCTCATCACCCTTGGCCTCAAGGCAGTGACTACGCTGCCTGGAGCTCTCAAAAGTAAGATCAATTGGAGGCTCTACCAAAAACACCTAACGGAGAGACCTCCAACCTACACCCCAATCAACACAGCGGACGACGTAGAGGCCGCTGCAACGGCTTACACGCGGCCTCTACGATCGTCCCGACTACAGAAAGACGGGAAGAGCTGCCGCGAGAGATATGCGTGCAACTCAAACGCAAAAGAGCACTGAGGAAACACTGGGCGCGTACTCGCTGCCCCATATTGAAAACACAATTGAACACCTTGTCGGATGAACTGTCGGTTGCAGTGCGGGCCCACCGAGGAGAGGCCTGGGAGCGGCGCATATCGCAAGCAGAGGAGGAAGATGCGTCGCTCTACAAACTGAACCGGCAGTTAACAAAAACCAGACCCCCCGTTTGCCCGCTGACCAACAACGCGGGCGAACATTGTTACGAGGCCAAAGGTAGAGCGGATATCCTAGCAGAGCACTTCGAGGACAAATTTATGACCGCGCACGTCGATCTCGCTGTCCGCAACGCCAGATGTGCGCGGGCGGCGCTCCGTCCGGTTCTGGCATCCAAATTACCACTCAGGACGAAGCTAAAAATATACAAGACGTACATCAGATCGAGATTCACACATGCTGCGCCGGCCTGGTACGCGCTCCTGAGCGATCATCAGAAGCGGCGATTACAGGTCCAGCAGAATTTGTCACTACGGACCATCGTCGGTGCAGGTCGCTACGTCCGGAACGACATCATCGCGGCCAACTTGAGGACAGTCGAGCAATTTGTGGCCCGATTAGCGCGCGGCATGTTTGACCGCGCTGATAACGCGGGCCACACGAACATCTACAAAACTTCGCACCCCTACATGCTCGGCCACCGGACGGGCGACCTCTGCCAAGAGAACTCCTCTCTATAGAGATTAGAGAGTCGAGTAACAACCCTCGATGCCGCTGACAGGCCAACATAGACACCTGGCCGCATTAGCCGCCTATAAGATGTCACCTGGAACACCTCAGACCGAATTAGGCGCCTTTTTCAGCCATTGGCCGAATTAGGCACCTTTTTCAGGAAATCGGCCATATTATACCGCATTTTCAGGCATTGGCCATATTACCCGACTTGCACTTGGCCGGTTTTTTTTTGTCTCTACAATATGCAAGTTTTATGTACATCTTACATAGTATAAAACAAATTAGCTTCCCGCCGTCTGTACGCTTAGATCTTTTAAACTACGCAACGGATTTTGATAGTTTTCATCAATAGACACAATGATTTAATTTGATTAGGTTGATTAGAGAATGGTTTAGATTCACATTTGGACCTGGTATGTGGCGTTGTTTTTAGAGGCATCATCCATCAACCGGAGACCCTTTTACTGGAAACGAGGCATTCCATCTTAGTCATCACGGGTGACAACGCATCTGCATTTTGATTCGTAATCGAATATAGATGTAGATGTCTATAGGCCATAACAACCACTTACCATCAGGTGGACTGTGTGCTCGTTTGTCACCCTGATCCTATAAAAAAAACTTTAAGGAGGCATTCCATCTTAGTCCTTACGGGCGACGACGTATCTATATTTTGATTCTTTATTGAGGATACATGTAGATGTCTATGGGTCACAGCAACCACTTACCATCAGGTGGACTGTGTGCTCGTTTATCACCCTGATCCTATAAAAAAAACTTTAAGGAGGCATTCCATCTTAGTCCTCACGGGCGACGACGTATCTATATTTTGATTCTTTATTGAGGATACATGTATATGTCTATGGGTCACAGCAACCACTTACCATCAGGTGGACTGTGTGCTCGTTTGTCACCCTGATCCTATAAAAAAAACTTTAAGGAGGCATTCCATCTTAGTCCTCACGGGCGACGGCGTATCTATATTTTGATTCTTTATTGAGGATACATGTAGATGTCTATGAGTCACAGCAACCACTTACCATCAGGTGGACTGTGTGCTCGTTTGTCACCCTATCCTATACGAAAAAGAAAAAGAACAGCTTAGCAGTTAAGTATGGTTTCGGCATCACATGAAAAGCATGCAGCGCTCTGACTATCATTCTTTTTTATTCTGAGTTTTCAATAAAGTTTTGGAGCAGGACAGAGTCCTCTGCGATATCCCAGTGCGTATTGGTGGACTTCACATGTGCTGGAAATATTGTGAATTTGCTAGACTGCAAACCTTTCTTTCCCTTCGATAAGCACGTTGCGATTTAAGTTACGCGGTAGTGCCATTCAGTAGCTATATCATTTTTGTAGACTGGGGAAGGACCACGCTCTCACAGAATACCAGCGTAAAATAGCAGCTTAACCCTGCTGTGTTTCGTATGGTGAGTGTAGAGAACCGGAGACCCTTTTTACTTGAAACGGCGCATTCCATCTGTCCTCCAGGGTTGACAACGCATCTGAATTTTGATTATTAATCGACGAATGTGTGCTCGTTTGTCACCCTTATCCTATAAAAAAAAACTTCACAGTACGCGAGCAAACCGGGTTCGATCCCCGGCGGCACCAATGAAATTGTTAATTGCAATTTTAAGTGCTGATTTACCACGTGCTCAGCGGTGAAGGAAAACATCGTGAGGAAACCGGCAGGTCAGAAAAATTTCCCAAACACGCATTGGGGCAGCGCGGCGGACACTTCCTTGCCCTAAAGCCTTCTCAGAAATGAGGATAGGCCAGGGCCCTGCAGTGGGACGTATGTAGTCTGTAACTTTAACTTTTAACCTTTAATCGAGGATAGAATGTAGATTTCCATAGACCATCCAATTGCCATCAGGTGGACTGTATGCTCTTTGTCGACATTATTCTATTAAAAAAAAAAACTTAGGAAGATAAAAAACATAATGTAACAGAAAAATAAACTTTAATACTTAAATTAAATTTACATATACAACATACAATAATACAAATATTATTATAAATGTACATAAAACACAATAAAAGGAATGCAATATGAAATATTTATTTTGTGAATCTAATTATTCGGAACCTATAACCTACTGATCGGAAAGTACAGTATTAATCAATGAGTTTCTAGTTTTTTGTTACACAATGTAATTCAATTGAGAAGTTTTTTTTTTTTAATGAACGTTTATCAGTTTATAGAGTATTATATTAAAACACAAAACAATGCGTCAGTGGTTTGCTCTTTAATTTTTTGCACATCTCTAACTTTTTTTTTAATTTTATATCTGTGGTTTGGTTTATTTATTTTTAATATTATTAATGTAAAATATAGCTAATAGTACAAAAATAAAGAATAACTTTACATTTTCCGAACAAATTAACTTCTCCGCTATAAAATTAAAAATGAAAAAAGTATTATACCTAGTGGCGCCGCCCTGGTGGCAGAAAAAGTCGTGGATGCCCACATTAATATACTTGCCCGCAACTAGCTACAATTATATTTGACTACCGCGTTGATATAGTGGTCGAAAACGCGATTACTGACAACGTGGTCCCGGTTTCAAATCCAGAGTTGGGTGAAAAATCAGTTTGGATTTATCTGTCAAGAAATTTATACGGAAAGCACGTAAAGCAGTTGGTCCTGCGCGTGATCTCTCTCCGGTCGTGTTGGTTTACCGTCCCATCGGACTATGAGAGTGAGGCAATAGAGAGTGCACCTGTGCTTGTGCACACACTCGTGCCCTATAACCCTGTCCTGTGCAGATGGCTGGTCTCCGTTAAGACTGCCCGCCGTGACTGAATTTCGGTCTGGAGGGTCATTATTATATACTATTAATATACAGTATCAACATAAACGGCGAGTACTCAACTTCGATTTACCGACTGTACTACTCATTATGGCAGAAAGAATCGCTTGAAGACATCAGATTTATGCTTAATTACCTCAATAGTATCTTAAAATTAATATGCACAGAGGTCATATGTTACGTCCATGCCACACCTATGCCGGTAATTGTTGGTAGTACTACGCTCGAAGTTGTTGACGAGCATGTTTCATCATCATCATGATTACAGCCCTTCAGAAGTCCACTGTTGAACATAGGCCTCCCCCAAGAAATGCCACAAAGCACAGTCCTGAGCTACCAGCATCCATCGACTTCCTGCATGTCTTACCAGGTCGTCACTCCATCCAGTGGGGGCCGACCTACACATCGTTTACCGGTACGACACTGCCACTCGAGAACATTTCTTATCCATCGGTTGTCGGTTCTTCGAGCTATATGACCGACCCATTGCTACTTCAGCCATTGCTTTTTTCTAAAGTAACCTAAAGTATGTTTATCTAGAACAAATTGTCCAACTAGGTTAGTCCAGCTTTGACAGAGAGTTCATTCGACATTTTCAACTCGACTGAGAAGTGTCCATGAGATCACGGCACATCTCGTCACGTATACCTCAAAACTTGAAAACAAAAGTGTACAATTACTGTAGTGTGTACAATACTGTTCCCATCTCTGGGCAGTGGCTCGCCAGTGCCAGCTCCCTCCACTTGACCACATCCAGCGCAGAACGGTTCGAATCGTCGACGACCGAGTTCTTTCCGATCGGCTTGACCATCCATACCATCTGGATGACTGGCGGTCCACTACTGTGCGATTTAGAAGATGTTTTCTTCGTCGCACAACTTCCTTGTAGAATCCATTACCACCAGCGATTTTTCCGGACCGAAACGACTTAGGGACCTTCAAGAAAATAGCCTACTCCTTTTTAAAATGCCGGCAACGCATGTGCAATTCCCCTGGTGTTGCATGTTGTTTTATAGGTGAGCCGTAGGCTCGTTTACCCCCTATGCTACAAAAAAAGTGATGGCATATGGATATGAGACGCGGTCCTTGCTGGCCGTATGAGTAAGCTCAAGGTCGCTGAGCGAGCTATCGAAAGGGCTATGCTCGGAGTTTCTTTGTGATAGATTTCGGATATCCGCAGTAGAACCAGAGTGACCGACATAGCCCAACGGATTAGTAAGCTGAAATGGCAATAGGCCGGCCATATAGCTCGAAGAACCGACAACCGATGGGGAAAAAAGGTTCTCGAGTGACAGCCTCGTACCAGTAAGCGAAGTTAAGTCGGCCCCCATCAGATAGAATGACGATTTGGTAAAAGATGCAGGATGTCGATGGATGCAGGTGGCTCAGGACCGTGCCTTGTGGCATTCCTTGCGGGAGGCCTATGTTCAGAAGTTGACTTGTGATGGGCCACAATAATGATGAGTATTGATTACCCTATGGTAAGATTAGGCGCGCCATCCTGGAAAAAAATAAATGTTATTACCATCTTTGTTAATATAATTAATAGAATCAGGCGTTACTTTAACCGCTAAGATCCTCAGGTGATAAGACTTAGCGGTTAGCCACCGTAGAGTCTATATCACCTGAGGATGCCTCGTGTAGAAGCGAAACACGTGTCGTATTATCGTCAGTGGTGTGTCTTGCCTAGTGTAGTGGTGTTGGGAGTAGCGGTGCTGGGATTAGTGGTGACGGGGATAGTGCTCGCAATTGAGAGAGGGCGGGAGGTGCTCTTCATACAAGGTAAGACACATCATTTTATTTTATAACGCGGATATATGCGTAGTAAATTTTTCTAAAAGCTTTTATCTTTGTTAATAACGAATGTTATTAGAAATGCAGCTAATTGAGCCTGTAACTGTCAGCATGTCCGTCCCGGACTTAATCAAGGATCGGATCAAATCAGTAGTTGGATTTTTCTGTCACGAAATTCACAGTAGCTGCCCGGAGTCAGGAAGTTGACGGTGTCTCACCCCCGTGCCTCGGAAAGCACGTAAAGCCGTTGGTCCTGCGCCTGATCTCTCTCTGGTTGTGTCGAGTTGCCGTCCCATCGGACTATGAGCGTGAGGGAATAGAGTGTACCTGTGCTTTCGCACACACTTGTTCACTATAATCCTGTCCTGGTTTTTACGCTGGTAACCAGTGTGTTCCTTTGGTTGAACCGACCCGTCCTGTAGCTTGACTCTACTAGTTAAGATGGCTCTACCACGTAAGTTGTTTTTTTACGTGGTAGGGCCATGCTGCAGCTATATTAGTAGTATAGTTGTACCTGTGTTTTATGGGTCGGCTCGACCGGCGAAGGACCACGCTCTCACAGAATACCAGCGTAAAATAGCAGCTTAGCATTACTATATTTCGCATGGTGAGTGTAGAGAACCGGAGACCCTTTTTACTGGAAAAGAGGCATTCCACCTTAGTCCTCGACTATCTTTTTTTATAGAACAAAGGCGACAAACAAGCACACGGTCCACCTGATGGTAAGTGGATGCTGTGACTACAGAAATTTACATTTATGCATAGTTGAGAATTTGTCACCATAGATAGTGTATAATATCTCACAGCCAAAATTCATAACCGGTCAAAATCTCTTTTGACTGAAAAAATTTTGACCGATGCCCTTAGTCAAATACAGTTTTGACTGATTTTTGTAGTCAAATGTGGTTCTGACTAACGTTCTTAGTGAAAAGTAATTTTACCTCATTTAAAGTTCAGACTATCGGAGAAAACTCGCAGTATCAGTGATAGTAGGTTAAGGTGCGACTGGGGTGGCCCCAGGGCCACCCTAAAACCACTTACATTACAATAATATTTAATATAATATTAAAGAATAACTTTTCTAATTTAAAAAGTATAAGTCAAAACCAGTTTTAACTTATACTTACTACTACTTAGTGCGCGATTTATCTGATTAGTAATAACAATGTAGGCTATTAAAACGTCGGCAAGCGGTCAACATCAAAGGAGTGCAACTTCTGTACGTAGTACTATTATTTATTATGTGCCATTACATATTGCGCTAGCACTTCCTTATTAGTTTGTGAAAATAGCTTTCCAAGAAAACATATATCATTGGGATAAGCCTAAACTTAGGCAAGCTTTGTAAAATTATGAGAAAAAGGTAGTTCATGCTTTCATATATATTTTTCATATATGTAATTAGTCAGTAGAACATGGTTTGGGAGGTAATATAATTTGGTCATAATCTCCATTAAGTATCCAATATTTTAGCAGTTAAAAGTGGTTTTAACAAACGTCCTTAGTCAAAACTAAAAAGTGATATTTACCAACGTTTCTAGTCAAAACTACTTTTGCTGATTATTGTAGTCAAAAGTGGTTTTGCTCGGTTATGAATTTTGACGGCAACATATATACGGGAAGTTTTTTTTTTTATAGTAGAGGGGGCAAACGAGCATGCGGCTCACCTGATGGTAAGTGACTACCGCCGCCCATGAACAACTGCAACACCAGGGGAATCGCAGATGCGTTGCCGGCCTTTTAAAAAGGAGTACGCTCTTTTCTTGAAGGTCCCTAAGTCGTATCGGTCCGGAAAAATCGCTGATGGTAATCGATTCCACAAGGAGTAATTGACGGAGTGCCCCGTTACCAGTAAAAAGGGTCAGAGAGAGTGAAATTCACCGAGTGGTGGTGGATAAGAGAATCCACCATCTTTCATTCCGGAGACATTAAAGCTCCTCCGTTGCAGTCTTTCAAAAGTCCACTCCTGAACATAGGCCTCCCTCATAAATTGCCTCATAGGGGGGATATTTGCCATAGTTGTAATGTTAGTTGATTTGAAAATTTCACCTCGCTGTGGGTCATGTGCTCCTGGTAGATTATCTTCTACACATCCATCCATTACAGCCCATTAAAGTCACTGCTGAACATCACAGCCTCCCTCATAAATTGCCTCATAGTCCCCCTATGCTGGTATGCTATTTTCCATAGATGTCACACTCGACAACCGAAGATTTTATTTTATAGTTGTTATTAGGCAAACGCTGGTGTCCATCTTGTTTGTTTCCCTCTGTCACCTCTTACGACACATACGGGACGAGGGTTCCCTTATTAGTTTATGGATTGTCCGTACATGAGCACCTTAATAGAAGGGATGAAGTGCCATAATCGCTTGGCAGACGGATTGCCGACCGCAGTGGCAGATGTCTCTCACTGTCCTCGCTATTTCGTTATCTGTATTCAACGCGAAGTCCAAAGACGAACTCGAAAATGTTTTATTTAGTTTAGTCTTATTCAAAGCTTCATCATCATCATCATCATCATTACGACCTATTAAAAATTGCATAGCTGAACATAGGCCTCCCCCTTAGATTGCATGAGGCAATGATGGGGGATTTTGGGTATGGTCGCACGCCTGGCAGGCGGGTTAGTAGCCAAGACTTCTATGTACTTATACAACAAGATGGGCACTACGGTATTAATACATTGCACAATAAGTTACGGTCAATTCTCCGTAACTTCTTTAGTCGGCAGCAAGCGGGCGAGAAGGCTATTGTTATCAGTGATTGTTACATAATCTCTATCATGAATCGTTATAAATGATAATTGTATAATCGTTTTTGTTTTAAAAATAATTTTTTAATTATCAAATACAAAATAGATTAAAAGTCACTATATGGTCATAATAATTATCATTGATAATTTTCTGTTTATTTCTAATTTAGAATTTGAGATATTTACTAAGAATGTTATAAAAGTGATTTCATCTTCTAAACATTCGTAATTAATTCACTCACCAGTAATATTTATAACAGTGTTTAACTTATGTTCATATTATAAAAGTATTTGGATTGTATAATTTTTACACATTCAAACTGTTGCTAAGTTCAGTTTTGATAGGCAGTAGGGATAAGCTGCCACCATTGTGCGATATTATAAAAACGATTGCTATAATTATTGAATGATTAATCGTGTTGTGAACTAGTAAAGCAAACAACAAGTAATCAAGCGTATTATTAATCTTCCTGCGACTCCTGTAATACTATACTAGAATTATTTTGTCCGTGCAGTTTGGGTCATAAATCATCGGAGTATTTCGCTCTCTCTCCCACTCACGGGCCTTAGGGGCGAGCATAGTGATGCGCATTATTGTTGTCGATAAGCGTTACCGTTCTTTGTTTTGTAAACCGCGCACGTTGTTTTCTACAATCTAACACTGATTTTGTTTCATGTGACTAAAAAACGCTGTCATTATTTATGTGCGCACTTTGTCAACGTGATTTGAAGTTTATTTTAGATAAATATATGTAACTTTCGTATTTGCCTAAAAACAGTAACTGTTGTAAATGAAAATACCAACTGCGTGACACATTTACCGTGTCACCAGCTACCCGCCCGCTACCTATCCATAGTTGTAACACAGTTTTTGTTCTGAATTGCCGGTCCAGCAGACAAGTCTTAGAAGTCATAGATTAGCAATCGCATTCTTTTATGGGTTAAGATGGAATATAGTGTAACAAGTGATTCGTCCATCGCTGATGTCCTAACTTTCTCTGAAACATCGACGGTTGAAAAGGTATATTGGCAATTAAAAATACTAAACACATCATCATTATATTTAATGAGATAGAAATGTTATAACAATCAAATTTATGTACATGGTATTTGGTTAGATTTATACAGATTAAAAATGGAATGGTAATGGCGTTCTACAAAAATTTCTCGATTCAAATATCGATCAAAAGTTATCGAGACACGATTTAAAATTTATGAAAGTGTTAGGAAATAATGTTACACACTCGTCGAGTGGCATGGGAAGTAGCGAAGAAAGGAGGCAGAGACGCAGTGCGGCCACAATACTCGTCATGCCCATCGCTCCCTGTTTTGTCGGATGTTATCCACCATCTCCGTTGACGAGGATGACGCCGTGTATATGCAAATAGCACGCCTACTGTTACAGTTTCAAGAACCATTGAGTTGCAAACACAAGCAACCTAGTGCGGGGCGTCCCGATTAATTGCGCGAGTAGAGCAGTGTGTGTGTGCAGAAAGGGCAATATCGCGGTATCTATTGGAGCATACACCTATATATATACACCTATTGGAGCATACTGTGACGGAACCATTATCAGATATATATTATTAAGGGCTCACTATCCTATATTTGCAGATCTAAAAATTTACATACCGAATGTTGGGCATTCGTTAACCAGCAATTGACAAATGCAACCATCTTTCAACAAACGAGGCTTCGAATGCATTTACACACATACATACATACATAAACACTCACGTCTGTTATCCAGAGGGGTGGGCAGAGACTATGGATTTCCATTTGGCACGATCCTGACACACCTCTCACGCCTCCTTTACACGCTCGTCGGTCAAGGGTACTCCTAATCTGGCCCATTTTCAATATATCGCCAATTTTAATGATTGAGGGATGTATTTATCTCTGAGAAATAAGATGGAATCTTATTCCTCGGAGATATATTATTCCTAATCTTACAGCATGTTATTATACTGGCTCTCTAAATCTATATCCCTTCAGACCACGCAGTACTGCACGCAGTGCCGATTGGCGATAGCTATAGGTACAAGAGGGTGGTAAGTACGCTAACGAACTCCTACGCAACAAAGTAAGCTTGGGTAAAAAACATCGATATCGTCGATATTTTATAAGCGCGACATATCGATATCCGATATTTATTTTAGAGTATCGAATTCGTATCAATTTCGATATATTCTAAAACGTTGTATTATCGGCAAAACAAGCAATAAGAACAGCTACAAAAGCATTTATGTGTTGTTGTCGTTTTTTTTTCGTCGTCCAACCGTCCAGTAATAACTTTTTGGGCCTTATCCTACTACATCATGCAGAACATCACGATATATCGATATTTATGACGCGATATATATCGATACTGATTAAAAATATCGATACAATATATGTATATATCGATATCTTTTTTTCACTTGCCCATCCCCACATGAAAGCCTTATCTTCTAGTAAACAATATTGCGAACAAGTCTCAAAAAGGAGAGGGGGAAATCCAAAAGTCACAAAAAGGAGAGGAGGGAGTCCATATGTATTTTTAGGTTGTTGTACAGCCACGAGGCAGCTATGTTATTATAGATATGTGCATCGATTATAGATCTAGGTGTCTATGGGCTATAAAATCCACTTCACTGAGGACGTCCACGACTTCCTCTGTCATTAGGGCAGCGCCACTTAGAAATGAGGTAAAATATTTGATAAATTTCATAGCGGGGTAAGTTAATTTTATTTGTAAAGTATACAAATTAATGTTTCTTTCGAGACACCCACGCGACGATATGGGGTAGTGGATATTCTTAATATTTTTACACCGCCACTACTCTAATTAGTTCATTTGATGGATATATATATTACAAAAAGGCGTTTTTAAATTTTAAATTTCTATTTAGTAATCACAATTACATTTAAAAAAATTAAAAAATCTCTGCCCGACTATTCGATCGCAAATACTATTAATACAAATAATACAAACATTTTATATTGATAAGTATATATGTTAACCATCTTTATTCCTAAGCTTCAATCATCTTTAAAACAAATTGGAATTTACATATTATTGTTTATATAAAATAAAATTGAAAAAAAAAAGGCAAATCGCCAGTGATAATTGTACAATAACCATTTTACTTACCACTTATGTACTCATTAAAATAATAAATTAATAATTATTTTAATGATCAGTGTAATTATTTTGTAAACAAAGGTTTTTTTTATAGGATAGGGTGACAAACGAGCACAGTCTACCTAATGGTAAGTGGTTGCTGTGGCCCATAGACATCTACATCTATCCTCGTTTGCGAATCAAAATACAGATGCATTGTCACCCGTGAGGACTAAGATGAAATGCCTGTTTTTCAGTAAAAAGTGTCCCCGGTTCTCTACACTCACCATACGACACGAACACAGCAGCGTTAAGCTTCTATTTTAGGCTTATTTTTAGTTCTTAAGGGTGAGGCTGCAGGTATAGTATACGTGGTAGAGCCACGCTGCAGCTATATTAGTTGAAGCACGAATAAATCGACTCGACCAGGATAAGACCACACTCTCACAGAATGCCAGCGTGAAATAGCAACTTAATGCTGCTGTGTTTCGTATGGTGAATGTAGAGAACCGGAGACCCTTTTAACTAGAAAAGTGACATTCCATCTTAGCCCTCTGCATTTTGATTCTTAATCGAGGATAAATGTAGATAGTCTGTGGGCTACACCATCCACTTACCATCAGGTGGACTCTGTGCTCGTTTGTCACCCTTATTCTAAAAAAAAAAGTTGTCTATGGACTGCAATGGCCATTAAATAACGAATTATATTATTATTTTCTCACACAATAAAAAAATAAATTTAACACTATTTTATTTTATAGCAGTTGCAACAAACTTCAGCGTTGGATGTTAAACGGTACTAAGACATATTGAACTTATGGATAACTTTACATTGCTAAAAAAATTGCTTCTTTTCTAGACTAGACTATATATTTATCATAAACAGAATATCAAAGACGATGCCCACGAAAAATAATAAGCCATTGGCCCATCTCAAGATTTTTATTTTAACTTGGCAACACTGTATTTTAAAATAAATACATCATCTTAGCCACTCATTCACATTCACGGATAAAATGTACACGTAAAAAATATATTACACTAACATAAAGTCTTTATTTCCATATGGCAACACATTATCATACCATATTACGGCCGTTGTCGCCCGCTATCCTGTCCACGATCTGTAAAGGAACAAAAATCGCTCAATAAACAAGAGGTAAAATTAAAAATTTTGTACAACCTACTTCAATATAAATTATTAAGGATAACTCAAAAATGATTGGTCAGACCTTAATCAAATTGATATGGGACCACATGAGAAGCTTTCAAATAAAAAAAGAATCATCAAAATCGGTTCACGTAAAAAAAAAGTAATGAGGTAACACACATAAAAAATACTATTTTATTCTACCTCATATAATATATGTATATGTTTATATTATGTTAAAATCCTCCACGACATTTAGCCTACAGAGAGTGCCAAAGAAATAGACATACATACATATACAGGGTTATTTTTCAAAGAGTAGCCAAATTATAAACTTAAGTAGCTTAGTTAAGTTAACTATATAAATAATGATATACTGTTTGTGCAATTTTATAAAATACGAGTAATTAAGGCTTTTAAAAATAATTGAATAATTGTATAAACGAAGTTATTGTTAAGTGAAATATGTTTGAAAAAAAAAAGACTCGCTGGGTTTCTTGCTGGTTCTTCCCAGGACTGGGGTGTTTTCCGAACCAGTGGTAAATAAAAAATGACTTTCAATAAGTATGATGTAATAATCAATATTCAATAAAAAAATATTCTATTCTATTCTAATTTTATTTGAAATTATCCAAAATTGAATGTGATTTATGGCCAACAACTACGCGCGCGCTCTCTCCTTTGTGTGCGATTTAATTCACAACGTTTTTGACGACCGATCGACTCTTACGAATGTGTGCGTGCGCAGTAAAATAGTAGGCGTTAGATATTTATGAAAGACAATCAACAAGACAATCAGTTAAAATAATGCATTACCACGCATTTTCAATTTAAAAGATAAAAAGGATGGAATGTTTGGAGATTTCTTTTTAATTAATTTTTTTATATATTTCGACCGGTTATTGCAAAGTAATGCTGTATAATATACTCTCGAAAAACATTACACTCCTTCTGGAGCAGTCGGGTCATAAGCTATGAAATCATTGATTTTGACTTTTAATCCATTCCATCACCAAGGCACAGGTAACTTATGGCAAGCCTTATGACTATTAATTTAAGCCAATTGTCCTATGAATATAATATATGGCAATGCAACTATGGAAAACACTATGAGGCAATCTGCATCAAAGGGTTTGCCATACTTAACGTGCTTGGTAGGCAGGTTAGCAATTTTTTTTTATAGGATAAGGGTGACAAACCAGCAACACAGTCCACCTGATGGTAAGTGGTGTCTGTGGCCTATAGACATCTACATCTATCCTCGGTGACGAATCAAAATGTAGATGCGTTGTCACCCGTGCGGACTAAGATGGAATGCCTCGTTTCCAGTAAAAAGGTTCTCTGGTTCTCTATACACACCGTACGAAACACAGCAGCGTTAAGCTTCTATTTTACGCTGGTATTCTGTGAGAGCGTGGCGCTTCCCCGGTCGGGCCGACCCATTCGTGCTACAACTATACCAGTAATATAGAGGTAGCATGTTTCTACCGCGTAAAAAAAACATTTCGTGCAATTTTTTCAATCCTTTTTAGGCTTTTTCGAAAAGATGCTGCTGCTAAACTACTGTTTTATTTTCTTCTGTCGTCTCTTACAGTACCCACGGCATGATATGGAGGCAGTAGTTTCTCTTACACCGTAACTACACGGCCATATTTTTGCCATTAACAATCACATAAACGCAAAATATATTTTATTTTAAATAATATACTCACCCCCCGAATAATAGGTAAATTAAGTACGGATCCAAAAACAGGAACCATTCGGAGGAAATTCACAGCCGCAGGCAGGAAACCTCTGCGAATAAAATATATTTTTTTTTAATTTAAGTAAAGAAAATTTATTTCTTTAATATTTTATCTGTGTGTTTTATCTGTGGTTTATCTGTATTTGTGGAGTGTAGAGTTTTGGCGGGAACTTGACCGGCGGCGGTTTGTTGCTCCTGTTTTATTGTTTAAATAATGGTTTGAAGTGGACTTTGATATGTAAAAGTGGTGCGATTTTGTGTATTAAGTGTCTGCGCATGTGAACTATTAGTGGAAACTGAGAAACAAGTGCTCTGATAGTGATGTGATTCTCAAAATAAGGTGCCTGTCTGCTTAGGCGCCTTGAGATACCATCGCTAACCGTCAGCTGTCTGCTGGCCCAAGCTGCCGTCAAAATCTCCCAAGGGCTGCACAATGTGACGCATCAACATATTGTGAAGCAGTATACTATGAAGAATAATTATTATAATATAATATTGTAACTTTAGGCTCAGAAGGGCTAGATCCCAGAGCCGTAAAGCCAATTATTAAGAAGAATTGTGGAGTGTAGATAGAATCAATGAAAGAACGTATTGACTGTTCAACAACAATAAGCCGCCTGTGGAAAATTATAATTTAAGTTTATTAAAAACAGAATTGTTACAAAGGGAATTGACATATTAAGGAATGAACTTTAAATGTCGTTTCTTTGTTTACAGGTAGGAGTTTTGGTTATTATTGTAATAGTGTACTTTGGTAATTGAACTTAGAATTAATGAAATATAAAACTTTGTTTACAAAGCAACACAACATAGTTTATTTTAGTCAATCCTAAAAACAAGATATCTAACATCTTATATATATTTAAAGTTTTCATAGAAGTATGGATGACAAGGCACCACACTGTCCACCTAATGGTAAATTACAAGAAAAGAATACTAACTTCAAATCCGAAATTCATGTTTTAGAAAAGTACAAGCTATGTGCACCGCCTTCGCACAGGTAATTTCTGGATTTCGAGAACAGCGCCACCTACCGGCTCCAATTATGAATCTAAACCATTCTTTTTTTTATAGAATAAGGATGACAAACGAGCACACAGTCCACCTGATGGTAAGTGTTTGCTGCGGCCCATAGACATCTACATCTATCTTCGTTTGCGAATTAAAATGCAGATGCGTTGTCAGCCGTGAGGACTAAGATAGAATGCCTCTTTTCCAGTAAAAAGGGTCTCCGGTTCTCTACACTCACCATATGTAACAAAGCAGCATTAAGCTGCTATTTTACGCTGGTATCCTGTGAGAGCGTGGTCCTTTTTTTTTCAAAAATCTTGAACATTAAAAAATTTAAATTTAATTAAAATAAATTGATTGTCAAATTGTATGTGGGTTTGGTTACCTCTAACTGACACGAGCATCGGTGAAGGGGAGGTCTTTCACAAACCTCCTATTTCCCGGATAATGCAGTGGTAATTAAACCACATACAATTCGCAAATTATTTATTTTTTTATTTAAAAAATATTTTTTAATGTTAAAGTTTTTTGAAAAAAGTTATTTCTTTACGTTTGAATACTGATTGATAACGCACTTAATGGGAACCACAGGGTTTTTGTTACATGTTGTATTGTTAATTTGCTACCCATCTAGTCTTTACATTTTTTAAATATAATGAGTAGTGTCACTCGTCAAATCATCGCTCTCACTACACAAATATTAGATAAGATAGACAGATAATGACGGGCTGTTTTCCGCAACACCACGTCTAATTGCGTATTTTGCGTAGGTACACATATATATCCTAATATATAACATTCTCGTGTCGCGGTGTTTGTTACCAATCTCCTCCGAAACGGCTGAACCGATTTGTATGAAATTTTGTGTGCATATCAGGTAGGTCTGAGAATCGGCCAACATTTATTTTTCAAACCCCTAAATAATAATAGTGACCTACCCCTAAACATTTCTTTTTATTTTTTTGGACAATATTTTTATTTTTATTTTATTATGATTTTTTAGCATTGAAAAATACATAAAACTTCAAATTTTCACCCTTCTACGATCAACCTCTGTTTTTTAATCGCGATTTTTACAACTAAAAAATATTTCCTAGAAATAATGTGTATGGCAAAACAAGGTTTGCCGGGTCAGCTTATATTATATTACCCATCTATTATATGTGAACTTACCTAAACAATAATAGGAATCCATATATCTCCGCTATCATGCCCACCATAGGCCAGCCGAGTAGAACAATTGTGATGCCACCAAAGAACGCCACAGATGCTTTGATTTTATGCCGCTGGAAGAAAAAGAAGAAAGTCCTCTGGATGCCTATCACACATGCGAGACCACTTATGAACAGGATCTGAAAGAAATAAACAGTATTTAATTTCAATGTTTTTCTATCATTCTTCTAAAAAGAGACAAACATATATGTATATACATCTATAGGATTTAGCCTGCAATAAAATGAGATAGAATACAGTAATACGGTGTTCCCTATTATGTATAGAGTTTATACATACATACATACATATAATCACGCCTCTTTCCCGTGGGGGTAGGCAGAGACCAGTTCTTTCCACTTGCTACGATCCTTACATACTTGTTTTGCTTCGTCCACTTTCATTATTCCCTTCATACATGCTCTACGGTTTAGGGTACTCTTGACCTGGCCTTTTTTCAAGACGTCCCTGATTTGGTCTAGAAATGTCCGCCTAGGTCTACCCCTTCCAACACTTTCATTCACACTCGCCTTATACACTTTTTTCGTCAATCGTTCTTCATTCATTCTCTCGACATGGCGAAACCATCGCAGCATACCTTTCTCAATTTTTGTCACTACATCTTCTTTCAGACCACAACGTTTCCTTATCTCACTATTTCTTAGCCTGTCACTCAGTTTAACTCCTATCATACTTCTTAATGCTCTCATCTCAACTGCATTTATTCTGCTTTCATGTTTCTTCTGCCATACCCAAGTTTCACTTCCGTACATGAGTGTCGGAACCAACACCCCCTCATGCACAGCCAAACGAGCCTTGTTAAACACCTTCCGACTGCTCATAAAGGAGTGCAAAGCTCCATTCACCATGTTTCCTGCATTCACTCTTCTTTCGATATCACTCTCACACTTTCCATCTCTTGTAAACTTTGAACCCAGATACACAAACTCTTTCACCTGTTCAATTTGTTCATCTTCAATCACAATGTTGCAGTCTGTCACTGCCTCATCTTTTTCAAACACCATCACTTTCGTCTTCCTTACATTCATCTTCATTCCCTTTCTAACAAAAGCTCCACTCATAGCAGTTACCATCTCCTGCAACTCCTCGGCCGAAGACGCAAGTAATACTTGGTCATCAGCATAGAGAAAACATTTGACGAGTAACTCATTCATTCTCAACCCACTTTCATTCTCTTTTAAATCTGTCAAACAATTGTCCATGAACAGATTAAACAGCCACGGTGACGCTACACATCCCTGTCTAACACCTTTTTCGATATTAAACCATTTAGTGTATGCCCCGTTTATCCTTACACAAGCACTAGAATCCCTATAAAGAGATTGCATTGCTCGTATGAGGATACTGCTCACACTGTTCACGGACAGTGCTGACCACAATTCATTCCTCACCACTCTATCATAGGCCTTTTCTAGATCTACGAACGCGCAGTAGACTTTCTTGTTTTTAGCCAAATACTTTTCGGCTATGCACCGCAAGGAAAAGACCTGATCCGTACATCCCATTCCCTTTCTAAATCCCGCTTGTGCATCCCATACTTTCTTGTCTGTTTCATTCACAATCCTTTCAATCAACACTTTCGCATACAATTTACCGACGACGCTGAGAAGGCTTATACCGCGGTAATTTATGCAGTCCTGCCGTGACCCTTTTCCCTTATACAATGGCACGATTACGGCTTCGCACCAGTCTCCCGGTACTTGCCCATTTCGCCAGCACAGATTGAAAAGGCGGTACAGCTGACTAGCCACCAGGCCCTGTCCAGCCCTCAGCATCTCGACGGTAATCCTGTCATACCCTGCAGCCTTACCTAATCTCATACTTTTCAACGCTTTCACTATTTCATCCATGCTTATCTCATTTTCATCAACATTTATATTAGTTTCCGTGGAAGGTGGCAGATGCTGTACCTGCACTTCCTCTCTTTCAAACAAACTTTCAAAATACTCTTTCCATCTCTTTAACAAACATTCTTCTCCTTTTATAATGCTCCCATCT
Source organism: Parnassius mnemosyne (assembly GCA_963668995.1). Taxonomy (NCBI): domain Eukaryota; kingdom Metazoa; phylum Arthropoda; class Insecta; order Lepidoptera; family Papilionidae; genus Parnassius; species Parnassius mnemosyne. Next base: position 4,453,717 of record CAVLGL010000082.1, on the reverse strand, counting down.
TGACTCCTGACTGTACTCAGCTCCGAGGTAGAAGTTTGGAAGTCTGGCTGTTTTGATGGTTTTCCAGAAAAACTTAATGTTTGACTGGAAATCTTCAGTGAGCCTCCTGTCGAAATCATCCTTTCGTTCTTCTTTCTTTCTAGACACAATTTCTTTCGCTGCTGTTTTCAATCTTTTATACTTCGTTCTTGCTTCCTTTATCTCGTCATCCGTTGCCTTTTGAACTTTTTGGTTAGCTTTTGTTGCTAACCAATCCAACCACGCTTTCTTCTTTTCTTGCACAACCTTTTGTACATCTTTATCCATCCACACGTTATCATTCTTTCTTCCTTTTCTTCTTTTGGCTACCCCGCATACCTCAATAGCAACATTTACGACCCCTTTCTTAAATGTCTCCCACAAATCTTCAATCACTCCTATCTCTTCTATCCCTTTAAAACTTTCTTTCAGTTTCTCTACATACTCGTCTTTCTTTTCTTTTTCTTGCAGATTTTCCACTTTTACTCTGTCCAAAACACTCGTAGGCTCGGCCACTCGGTGTCGCCACCAGGAAGTGGTCTGTGTCGAGGCCTACACCGCGGTATGCCCGAGTGTCTAGCACTTTCTTCCTCAGTCTTTCATCCACAATTACAAAATCAATCATACTTCTAGACTCACCCTCATCTCTTGTATACAAATGGATCTTTTTGTGGTCAAACATTGTGTTGGCCACGCACAGATTCCATTCCAAGCATACTTCAAGCAGGCTTCTCCCATTGTCATTCACTCTCTCGTCCCCAAACGTACCCAGAACTCCTTCATATCCATCACGCTTTACTCCAACCCATCCATTAAAGTCCCCTAACATCACGATCCGTTCATTTTCTCCACATTTATTCAAGACCTCTCTCATGCTATCCCAAAATTCCTCTCTCTCTTGTTGTGTTTTTAATGACCCACCTCCACGCAGATCCGTCGGTGCATAGACCCCAAGGATAAACAAGCGAGTGAGTCCGACTTTTAACCTAATCCAGAGGAGTCTTGGGCTTATACATTCATGCTCTATCACACATTCAACCATTCGAGATGAAAGAATCACACCAACTCCCTGACAGCCTCGGCTGGTTTGGGGGACTCCTGACCAGTATGCCGTGTAGGGGCCATGAACCGTGGTGTCACATCCTTTCCTCTTGGTTTCGTTCACGCACAGAATATCAATGCAACGTTCATCCATCATCTGACATACTTCATCTACCTTACCATCCATTCCTCCTCTTACATTCAACGTAGCGAAGCGGCTCTCCGTGGGCCGCTTTTCGCCCCCGCGAGAAACGAGACGTGATGGGTGGCGAACCACATCGCCGCCATTTTGGTTAATTAAATTATTTTTATGATTATCCATTGCGTTCCCACGAATAGCGAGGGAAAGGTTTGTCCCCCCCCCCCCGCAGAGCCCCGCATGCCAGGGTAAGGCTAGCCTGATTCTGGGGTCGAACGGTCCCAGGGCAGTGTGGCACGCTAACGACTAGGCTCGCCCCTAGCCATGCATCCATCCACGCGGCAGACGTTGGATTGGCGGAGGGTAGGAATAGGAAAAGGGGAAGGATAGGTGGTGTGAAAAGGAAGAGTAAGGTAAGTTAGGGTAGGAAATAGGAAATGTAGGATATTACCGTCCAGGAGGGCACGGGATAGGACAGTAATAGCTAGGGAAGTCGGGGTCGCATACCCGTATACCATACCACAACTACCGGACAGGTAAATTGGGATGAGTATCCCTCGACTAATATATATTTTTGAGTTTATAAAGTAATAGAGTTTATATTACTTTATAAACTCATTGATATATATTTCTTTGCATTGCTCAATTCTACCCTCATATTATTTACCCTATGTTTTCCTTCTGATTGCAATGGAGGGAGTGAGCATCATTTATTTCCTTTCTTTATGATGATTAGATTAAGATGCTAGAAGGATCTTCACTCTGTATATCAAGCTGTATGCTTTCTTCACAAGTGTTGAAATGTGAGTGAAAGAATAGATACAGGACTGGACCTAGAAATCTACCTTGTGGCACACCTATTCAGATTTGCTTGTTAATAATAAATTACATTTGATTGCCATATGAGACTAACCAATTACTACCAGATTTTATATGATAATATAATTTACCACATTAATAATCTCAGCGCTAGTTTCAGATTTCAGATATTAAAAATCAGTAGTTAGATACACTACTCACATGTGCATGCGCATTACTCTGTAGACAGTTTGTTTATAAACAGCAATCATATTCACTGATTTGAATCTTTAAACTGTTATACTTTTTTTACTTACATTTCCAATGGCTAATAATCCTTTATCAAAGAGTAAGAGCACTCCAAGGAACAGAAAGGTCATTCCAAACCCTGCCAAGCCTACACCAATTTCTGAAAAGTAAAACAAAATTATTGTAATTTTCGGAGCTCTTACATTAAGTACATACTTGTTAATTTATGCAACATACTTAGTTTATTGGCCAATGATTGGCAACTCCTTCAACAAGAATTGATTGGAATGTCTCTACAAATGCTGTCTGACCTTTATTTAATAATAGCACGACATTAACACATATATTTGAACAAAATATTATGATTCATTAATTACAAGTCTATAAAATTTAAACTTAGTTCATTATGTTGTAAATCGACATAAAGTAAAAACATATCTAACAAAGGGTTTTACACTTTTAGAATTTCTAAATAGTTTACTTTTTAAGCTAAACAAAATAATGTTTTAATGTGACTAAGTTTGAACTGAAAAAACTCAAGTATTATCTTATAAGATTCATATTACTAAAGTACTCACTTTGAGTGTCAGTTATTTCAATCATTTCTGTGGATTTATCTGTAAAGCGACGCAAATAAAATACGAGCTATTAATTAAGCCCAATTAAAATATTAGGAAATACAACAAACTTATAACCTATTTCTCCACGTCATTTTTGCAATCGAATTTTAGAACTGTCAAAGACTAAACTCAAGTGTCAAATCCAAATAGTGATAACCTGTATACACTGATGTATCGTAAAATTTTCGATGTTTCAAATCAGAAAGATATATTATTTGACATTGATATGTTCCTATTATAAAAAAAAATTCTATCATAAAATAGCATAATGGCTACTCTACACGAATATACGGACACATACCCAACTCCAAATCTCAACTGAACTAGCGAGAGCGTTGAATCAACGAACTAGTTGAATCAACCGTTGATCTTCTGTCAACGTATTAACGTTAACGGCTTATGAATCAACTAGTTGAATTGGACAACGACGTTTATGAATTTAACTCGTGCTTCTCGTTAACGCAGCCGAGAAAATTAAAAAACTTAAGTTGAAAATAACGTCATAGATTGGGAGCGATGGTCATGTCATACAGTTTGAACTCTAAAGAGCCTACAAAAGAGTTTATTTTCGAAATATTTATTTTAAGCATAGAACTTACGATATTGGTGGAATGGCGCACCCTTCTCGTGCCGCCCGAGAGAAATAGGTTAATACTAGTTTGTTTATTTAGGTTTACGAACGATATGAAGTTTGCTTTCTTTAATTTTTGATTGACAGTTTGTGAAAATATTTAGCGTAGTGGTTATATTCTCTTTGATATTTAGTTTAGACTTTTTAGTTAATGTTTATATAGTTCGGCCGTTCAGAGAATGCGTTCCTGATATGGAGTGTAGAGTACAAGGAGAATTATCTTATAAGGGGCGAAAGTTGAAAAAGTGTCCTACTATTAACTGAAAATAGAGGTTCCAAAACCTACCACAATAGCGCTGGCGTCTGATAAACTACGATATGAAGATAGCTGTTATGAACGGAGTGAAGTCAGCTGAATTCAAATATTTAAAAAATTTCATGACTAAAGTAGTTAGTAAAATGCCAGTATACAAAATCTCAACTATTTACGTAGTACAAAACCAAGCGGATTGGTTGGTCCTTGTTTATTTCTCCATCTTACTCTAATTACTTTTGGCGCTTTTTTTTAAATTATCCTATGCTACTGCAGCGCCACCCTTATTGGACACGTTTTTAGGGACACTTTTCATAGTATAGAGATGGTCCTCCTTCTCTCTACACTCCATAGTTCCTGACACCTATCAGTTAGTCACGACTAGTAAAAGGCACAACATAACATTGAGTTCGTTACCGTTCCTCCAAAATGAACCGCCGCGTTAATTCTAAGATTATTTTCGTTTTAAATTGGCGAAATCATTTAAAATTTATATTTTAGTAATTTAAGTGGAAAGCAAAAAAAAGGTAATATTAATATAATAAAATTGTTTTATTTATTATTTGTTACAAAGTTACAATCTGTATTTCTATGCAATAAAGTACATTGAATTGAATATGCATACAGAATATTAATCAGACTCCGATTCGCTTGAGGAGGTGGTGTCTTCATCATCATCTTCGCCTACATGTATAATTATATTATTATCAATAACAGAATCAATCCTGATATCTCGGTCAAAATGTTCCACAATCAGGTTTTTAGTCTTCTCCACAACCTTTGCCCAGTCATCTCTTGTGACTTCCCCGCAGGCTTCTTTTAATAGGGTCATCATCTTTTTCGTGCTGAATAGCGGGGAAGTATTGTGGCGGGAGGCGTAACCTTTTATTTGAGCCCAGATTAGCTCAATCGCGTTATATTGGCAATGATACGGTGGAATTCTTAGAACGCGATGACCGTACTCCAGAGCCAGTTCATCGATTTCGTATCGCACATTTGCTGCTTTATTTTCTTTAACTAATTTAATTAGCTCTGGTTTTAGCATCTGCATATTTGCGTCAATGCCTTTTGCTTGTAACAAAGTCACCATTTCTTCTTTTTTATTAGCTTGGGTAGGTGGTTTCTGTATTTGAACCGAGTGATAGGAGGCATTATCCATGAATATTATAGAAGGCTCTGGTAGGCTGGGCAAAAGCACGTTCTGGAACCACTCTTTAAATCTAGTGGCATTCATTTCCTCGTGGTAGTCATTTGTGGTTTTTGATTGAAATGCCAGTAACGCGTTCTCCACAAAGCCGTATTTTGCAGAACCTGCGTGGCATATTATCAGACGGGGCCCCTTACCCATTGGTACTTTCGAAGTCGACGCTTGTGTATCATCCGTCCAAGAATGGGAAACCGTGTGATTGGCGTTTAGCCATGTCTCGTCAATGAACACGACATTATCCCAGTTATCAATATTTTTTGCTTCTCTCAAAAAACTTATCCGTTTTAAAATTATGTCGTATCGTTCTAATAAAATTTTTCTTTTGTCTGTTTTTTTATACCAAAAAACCAATATCTTTTAAGATTTTGGTTAAAGCAGTTTTACCCCCGCTAAACAGTCCAGCTTCTCTTAACGATACCAAAAGCTTCTTCCTGTTGAGATATTCATTTCTGGAATAGTAACCATATATATGATTTTTGATTGCATCGGCGTCAAAGGTGTCAATATCTATCACGGGTTTAGTTCTACGTTTCTTCTTCGGAGTACGTAAAATATTATCTTACGTGCCAGTAGAGCCGAACTTTTCTTTATTAATATTTGTTATCGTTCGTTTGCTAACTCCAAGCGCCTGAGAGACGCGTTCTTGTACTTGTTCGACAGGTAACAGGGGTCCGCCATTTTGCCGCTCCCGCTCAAAGTAATCTTGCAGCTTGATGATTAACTCACGGGCTCCACTTTTCAATGTTTGTCCACGTTTAGGCATTATTATGCACCAAAAGTAAAAAGAACGCAATACAAAACACAATCGAAATCTGATTTAGCGCCGATGTCAGTTTGAAAAGCAGAAACAGTCCATTAAACGAAAGATGGATAATCAAATAAAAACAGATCGAAAACACTTGAAGAACGTGGTCCATGCGCACGAAACGACAACAGACGACTGTTTTAGCGTCACAAAATGGCGGCCCATAACGCCATTTGGGGTTACCATTTTCAACCTAAATATAAAAATGCTACTTTCTTTCGCGCGTTCGGTTTGGTCGTAGTTTTATTTTTATATTTAATAAAAGTTATCTTATAGTCCATTATTTTCAAATTCTTAAAAAGAAAAACAAAACGTATTATTTTATAAAGTATAACTGTATAAGAACTGATTACGATACTGTTATTGCCTGTTATTGTTAGCACAGCACTACAAATATAAAGCGCTGACATAACCTTGTAATAGCGCAGTATAGATTTAGAAAAATATTGTTTGCCAAGTTATTTGACACTCAGTTTGGCACAAAATTATAACATTCATTGATTATTGATATAATAATGTTGTATTAATACTCATCAATTGTTAAAACGGTAAACAACCAGCAAAAATGTTTTTATCGTAACTGCAACGCCATTACAAAGTTACGTCGTCAGTTCAATCGCGACGTGTCAGGAACGCATTCTCTGAACGGCCGAACTATAGTGACAGTGTAAATTTGTTAGTGTTAATACAATTGTGTAAATTTGAATAAAACAGAACTACTCAAGGTACAAAATTGAAAATATCTGGACATACTAGCGTAACTAGCGTTGTGACTGCATTTCGAAACAATAAAAAAGCCAAAAAGAAATTAAAAAAGAAAACTATAAAAAACATTGTAAATAATATTTGCGCACATAAAATCAGATGATCTTTTAAATACGCCTGAGTAGAATATGGTTTATAGCTAATTGTATTCAATCAGTCATAAGCCTAAAGAAAAAGTATAAAAGGGAAGGCCATCTAAGTAGAAGCTTTAATCAAACGTTTTCCAATACATACATTGAATCAAACTATTTTTAAAATTGAACGTCGTAGCGTAGAATTCAAACAGTCTAACGAATTAATGGCTTAGGTTGCAAGTTGACATTAGTAGTACGTTAACTCGTTGACGAATTCAGCTAGTTGAATAACTAGTTGAAAAACGTAAATCAACGTTAACGTTTTGTTAACGGAAAAACCGTCAACTGCCCATCGCTGAACTGAACCATGCGTTTGATAGCCCACCAAAGGAAATAGTGTTGAAATGTGACCAATTTCGCCAAATCTTACGATTTTACCTTCACCCTACAGATCAAATTATTTTATTCTGATATGTGAATATATTCACTGTTATTACAAAGGTTTTGGCCATGGAATCAAAAGGAGAGATCTCTTGCTGGAGAAGATGTTAGCCCGGGGAGCGTCCAACTTTCTGTGTGGTAGTATGAATCTGTACTATTCTGGATGTTCGGTAAATAATAGATAACCTTGAAATAGGTCTTTGCAGAATTTATAGCTACTAAAAAAAATTAATCCTAAGTACCTAGCACCTGAATTATTTTTGTATTTTTTATTTAAAAATACTATTTTCATCGTATTATACATTCTTGGACATCATGACCACAAATTAATGAATTCTATTGGTTTTTAAGTATATTATTTTACGTTAATTCAGCTGACAGTGCAATAAATAGTATGACAGCTATTACTATTGCATGTTTTTTTTACTTGAATTATTGTTTTAATGTAAAATTTGCATAAATATTTAAAAATATTTCACAAAGTTTAAGCGTAGCAACTGAAGCAAATATTCTCCCTTTGAGGCAATTTATAGAGGAGGTCTATATTCGGCAGTATACTTGTGATAGTCAGTAACGGTAAAAAGTGAATTAGTGTTTTTAATGTCGAAATTGAGTAAACGACCAAGCAACAATATTTGCAATATCGGAACAATTACATAGAATGTACTTGACCATTTGGTTTAAGAAAAAACAACATTAAATACTAAGTTATTTATAGTAAATGTTCCATTTGACATAAATTATAGTAAAAGTTAAACGTTCGGCCTGCACCAGAGTGGGTGGCTCCAGGCTATACACATACGAATAAATGCTATCCTGCGGTCTTCCAGGAACGGACTAGCTTTCTGTAAACATCTTCCTTAAGGCAGACCCAATTAAAAAAAAGTCCGATGGATTCAGGTCCCGTGAACGTGGAAGCCACAAAATTGGCTCTAATCAGCCAGTCTATCTGTTTTGGTCTGTCTCGTATAGATATAAACAAACAGGTACATCATAATGCGCAGGAGAACCGTCATTTTGAAAAAATAGAACTCCCTCTGCTTCTTGGGCATCCAATCCTTTATATTTCCTAATAAGTTTGGAAGATTGTTTCTTCTCCTAATAACTTTGACAAGTTCAGTGCCCTTGTAAAAGTGTCGTCGAAATCTCTTTGAAAATTCGCAATGTCACGCATCAGCATTATGTGAAGAATTAATTGAAGAAAATACACGGCAGATTATCTAGGGTCAAAGATCCCATTTCATTTAAATATCTGCGTTCTTCCCATAGACATTTTAATTTATATGGCAGCACAGAACACTATTATGGCAGAGCCACGCCCCAGCTTAATGCTGCTGTGTTTCGTATGGTGAGTGTAGAGAACGGGAAACTCTTTTTACTGGAAACGAGACATTCCATCTCAGTCCTCAGTACAAAATTTTAAATTATCTATTTAAATCTTACTTTGACAAATTTTAAAAATGTCTATTTTTAAGATTTTTAACAATTTTTAAAATTATCAAAATAAGAAAATATTATGTTTGGAGTGTAGAGAGAAGGAGGACCATCTCTATATAAGAAAAGTGTCCTTAAAAACGCGTCCAATAAGGGTGGCGCTGCAGTAGCATAGGATAAATTAAAAAAAAAGCGCCACAATTAATTAGAATAAGATGGAGAAATAAACAAGGATCGACCAATCCACTTGGTTCTGTACTACGTAAATAGTTGAGGTTTTGTATACTGGCATTTTACTAACTACTCTAGTCATCAAATTTTTCAAATATTAGAATTCAGCTGACTTCACTCCGTCTACAACAGCTATATTCATATCGTAGTTTTTCAGTCGCCAGCGCTATTCTGGTAGGTTTTGGAACCTCTATTTTCAGTTAATAGTAGGACATTTTTTCAACTTTCGCCCCTTAGAAGATGGTTCTCCTTGTACTCTCACTCCAAAATATTATGTTCGTCATAAATTTGACATCTGTCAAAAAATCAAGCTATTTTGTACTGAGTATAGTACGATACGATAGTACGAGCATGTATTCGAGATCGTACGCAAAATATACGATCTTTACAAATCTTATAATCTTTATAACAAAATAAAAATTATTATTGATAAAGTTTATTTTATCGATATGAAAAATAAATAACATCAAAATTATTCTTAGCAATGTTCTTTATATGAAGACCAAACAATTTTTTTATCAAAATATGTCAATTGGTATTGCTTAGAAGTTGTGCCGGTTCATTATGAGTATATTACTCAGCTAATTTAAATTTAAATATTGCGCTATTACTATGGTCAATTGTGTACTCAAGTAACTGATATATCGTCATCATATATACTCTAAGAGCTATGTTTTTATTGATTTATATGATTAATTGTTTAATTTTGTTAATTATTTTGTAATGTAAAACTAACTCAGGGCTTAAAAGTAATAAATATAAGTATATTTTTCCATGTTGAGTGTGAGTTTATGTTTAAGTAGCTGTTCCCTGCGACTTCGCCCGCGCGTAATTTATTACAATTGGGTTTCAGGCGTTTTAATTTTTTTGCGTGGAACCCTAATTTTTTTCTAAAATAAAAGTTGCCTATGTTAATTGTTATAACATTAGCTATCTGTCAGTAAACGTCCGGTCAAAATCGCTCAATCCGTTTCGGAGATTAGCCGGAACAAACAGAGAGACAGATAGACAAAAATTTAAAAAATCGTGTGTTTGTTATAAGTACCGTATATACTTTGATATGCATATAATAAAACGCTGTTATTTCGACATTACAAACAGACAATTCAATTTTATTTATTTGTATAGATGTATAGATTGTATAAATGAAAAAGTAAAAGTAACTCTATTTTTGTAATAGAAGGCAGAGTGGATACAGTCCGAGCCCCTTTTCATTAATAAAAAAAGTTGTCTTAAAGTTTAATGTTAGATTCTTAAATGTTATATTATCCTAAATGTTAAATTTTGCTTTGACGTTATAGTAATATTATTTTTGTATTTTTTTCCATAGTTTTATTGAAATTTTAATGGTACAATTTTCTCTTTTGACTTCTTAGCAAAATACGCCTTTTTCCAGTTTATCGTACGATCTCCTAAAAAATTAAGTTGGCAACCCTGGATGTATGTCAAAAAAATCGATCCTCTTTTTCGCGTCGTTTCCGCGTCTCTGCCATTTTGTTTATATTGGGAATATATATTTGTGATAAATAGCAAAATAAACGTCGGTGTTACGTGTTATAGTTATTACAAAAATAAAATCATAGCAGCTACAAATTTTAATACTTTTCGGTTGAATTGTGATATTTGTTACCGACAGAAGTAACCAATAACCAAAGTTTATAAAGTACATAACATTTCGTTTTACTGTACTTACCGACTTTGAAGGCCGATTGCAATTTACTGTATCTTTAACGGAGGTAGACGCGAAACTACGTTACAGGACATAAAGTGAAGTTATATATCTTAAAAAATGGTGCGCGGTGTCAGCAGAGGTGGTCGTGGAATGCCCGGCAGAGGTGGTATGGGGCGACCACCCTTCAGACCACGAGTATTAATGCTGAGACCACCTTTCGATCTGATACTGGCTGAGCCGGCATTTCCTAGATGCAAACCAGCACCAGACGACACTGCATTGACTCAGGTTAATTATATTTCATCCAGTTCCTTTCTTTAATCAATTTTCGTTTTGTAAAAGTATAAAATAATTAAATACTAAAATTAGAGTTACCCACCCATTTGTAAAGGATTAACGCTCGGGGTGGTTTGACCTTGCTTTCCTATAGATTGAGATCGATGCTCAACTCAGTCAAGGAAACACCGGTCTTATGCATGATCTCAGATGTTATACGTCCACTATATACTTTTAACAAAAAGTACTTTAAAAAAACAGAGGAGACTGGCTGAATGGTCAGGTCATCTGTGAGTTCGGAAGCTTTATATGGTATATCGATAGGTCAAAAATGGGCCTCAACATAGGCTTTTGAAATTTATGGGGCACGCCCAGCTTAGCAGTGAACTATGGACTGGTGATACTGGTCTCTAGACCTGCATAGCTGCTCGTATATAATAAAAAAATACTTACCCTAAGTTGGATCAAGTCTGTTAGTTATTTTTTACTAAAAATAAACATGCAAGCAAACTGGGTTTGGTTCCTCTGAGACAGTGAAATTGTTTATTACAATAATATGGAGAGTGAAATTGTGCTTGTGCATACACTAGCACCTGTCCTGTGTAGATGGCTAGTCTTTGTTAAGATTGGGTGCTATGAATTTCGGTCTGGAGGACATTATTATTAATATGTTTAAGTATGCAAGGGTCAAATACCTTAAATCTGTAGATGAAATCATTAAAGAATTAAAAGCAAAGTTACAGCCTTAGTATATCCAACTACTGGGTACAGGGCTCTTCTCATTTCTGAGTGGGATTAAGGGCAAGAAAGTTTCCTCTGCCCTGCCCCAAATTATGTCTTCAATCTTTTCTTTTATAGTTTCTTGTACATACAGGCTTCCCAGTCTTTTACTTCACTTAAAATTGCAATTAGCAATTTTATTAGTACTGGCGGGGATTGTACTCGAATTGTTTGTCTTACTGTGAGCACTTGTTAAACATTATTTTCAAATAAGTGTTAAATGTATTAAAAATTACTCAATTCAAGTAATTTTTTTGTATGAATGTTACCTATACTATGTCTTCACCAATTGTGAACCAATTTTAATGATTCTTTTATATTAAATAGTTAAAAGCTCAAGGTGGTTTTCTATTAGAATTCAAAGAAAAGATTCCACCTGTAAAGGTGAGAAAATAAAGGATTTTTATTTCAAGCTTGTTGGTATTACTTACCATTACTGTTAACACATTCACTGTCCATGAGGTAAACCCTGACCTCATTGGAGACTGCTACTGACACGTTCATGAGGTCACCCTTACCTCACGACCCCCTGTTAAAAATATTACAATTTTCTTTTGAATGTGTGAGTAGAGGTTAGTGTTGACAAATAGAAATCAATAGTTTATAGTCTGTGGACTATAGATAACCAAAAACATACAAATTTTTTTTTCACAATTAGATTGGATTCTTGGATTTCAAAATAAAGTAAAACAAAGTAATCATGGAAAAAGCCTTATTATATGAAAAACAAATCATAATTTCCAAATTATATAGATTATGTCGAAACTTGTGAGCTATTGGCTGCAGAATGTGGTCTAGAATAATTCATTGTTGTTTATTATATATATATATATATATATATATATATATATATATATATATATATATATATATATATATATACATACCTAGTCAGGTCATAAGTATTGTCACACAGTAAAAACTTTTCTTTTAGAATGCTGGCCACAAAAAAGTTTATTGAATTCAAATTTCGAATTGTTCATGAAAATAAAACTGTATACTTTTTAGAATTTTACTCATTTTTAAATATGGAGTGGACGCTTAAAGAAGACTGTGTTGCAGTTATTGCGTTGCATCGTTGCGGTTACGCGCCAATTCAAATTTTTGACATACTGAAAAATTTGAATATAACCAAAAGATTCGTTTATCGTACCACCAAACGATACAATGAAAACTCTAGGGTAGATGACAGATCAAGAAGTGGTCGCCCTCGGTCTGTTAGGACTCCAGCAGTGATAAAAGCTGTGAAGGCGCGAATTCAAAGAAATCCCAAACGTGAGCAGTAACTGTTGGCCCTTCAGATGGAGTTAAGCAGAACCATGGTGAAAACGGTGTTAAATGAAGACTTAGGGCTTCGGGCATATCGAAGAAAAGTAGGACATCATTTGAATGCTCGTCTAATGGACCTGAGAGCCTGAGACTGAAGAGATGCCGCGCTTTGTTGAAGCGGTACGTGGGAAAAAATATTGGGAAATTCTTTTTTCGGATGAAAAAATTTTTACCGTAGAAGAGAGCTACAACAAACAAAATGATAAGGTGTACGCACACAGTAGTGAAGAAGCGAGCAACCGTATTCCGCGTGTCCAATGAGGTCATTTTCCATCCTCGCTCATGGTATGGTTGGGAGTTTCTTATTAGGGCTTAACAGAGGTACATTTTTGTGAGAAAGGTGTAAAAACGAATGCAGTTGTGTATCAAAATACAGTCCCGACGAACCTTGTGGAACCTGTTTCTCATACCATGTTCAATAACAGGCACTGGGTATTCCAACAAGATTCGGCGCCAGCTCATAGAGCGAAGAGCACACAAGACTGGCTGGCGGCGCATGAAATCGACTTCATCCGGCACGAAGACTCACACTCGCACTCCTCCAGTCCAGATTTGAATCCGTTAGATTACAAGATATGGCAACACTTGGAAGAAAAGGCGTGCCCAAAGCCCTATCCCAATTTGGAGTCACTCAAGACATGCTTGATTAAGGCAGCCGCCGATATTGACATGGACCTCGTTCGTGCTGCGATAGACGACTGGCCGCGCAGATTGAAGGCCTGTATTCAAAATCATGGAGGTCATTTTGAATAAACTTTAGTGTCATAAGAATCTATGTTTTGTTAAGTTCATTTTGGTATATAAATGGTTACATAATGAATAAACTTGTTTCAATTATTTTATATTAAACATGTGACAGAATTTATGACCTGACTAGGTATATATATTTATGTCAATTCCTACCCTAAAACTGACACCATCTTTTATTGTTATTGTCAGTAGGGATGTAGATTCTTTCTGAAAAAGATCGATTTTTTTTAAATAGATTTGAATTATAAGCTGATGTATCGATTCCCAAAAAATGGATTTCTAAAATATCTATTTTTTTTTCATGTTTGCATTTATAATGTAAATACAAATCTATTTTATGAGAAAAAAACTCCTTTCATCATAAAAAAATAAGGGGACTGATTCAGAAGGATTTCTGTATCTATTTTGAGACTGCTACATCTCTAGCGCTGCGGGAAGAGCAGCCTCTACGGCTGCTAGGCTCTCTAGGCTGCTCCCCCTACAGGCCTCCGGATCTATAAAACCACTCTAGAGGTAGGACAGACTCGTACCAGGTGGAGTCAGGGTCAATCAATTCGGTTCTTTGACATAAGTTGTACCTAACCTATTTTATTTGTTATCTGCCCCAATAGGTACTGTTAAAATAAAACAAATTTACAATAAGAGATCATTTATTGCGGTATCTTTCTTGTTTTTCATAAAATGGATTTATATTTACATTATAAATGCAAACATGAAAAAAATATAGATATCTTAGAAATCGATTTTTTGTGAGTTGATACATCAGCTTACGATTTGAATCGATATAAAAATCGACCTTTTTCGGATAGAATCGGCATCCCTACTGACGACGACAATGACATTACAAAATGACGCTAGTTTTCAGGTAGGATTAGACATAAACATTGCAAGAATAATTGATTTTCAATCATTTTTGTCTCAAAAATTATGCGTTTCCGCACATTGAAACTTTGTGTGCGTGCTTATAATAGTGTAACTTTTCTGTAAAAATATGTATCAACAGCCAACACGACGGACGTCAATGGAAAGCTAAGCCGAAGATAGTGCTACCCAACTCCTGTTTTGTTATCTTCTGTCCCCTCTTACAATATGGGATTATATGGCCTAGTGGATATTCTAACATCGCCACTACATACATAGTCACAGTACTTAGTGAAAGTAAAAACCATCTTCAGAAAATTACAAAGAATAAATAATAAATAATTATTCATAATAACTTCTGAAGTGAGGGTATATGGGCAATAATATCATATAATCATTAAATATGACTAGTAATCTTTTTTTATCTTACAGGCACTTCTTAAAAGGCATTCTGAATTATGCCCTACACCATCAGAACAAGCTGCCGTGTTGGCTCTGGTCACAAAGCTACAGACAGTGCTAGATAATCTAGTTGTTGCTCCGGGTGATTTTGCAGCTTGTGTAAGTAATTAAATGAACTTTAATTATTTTTATGACAATGAGGTAGTTCATTATAGTGTCTTACGTGATTGAGTCATGCTGAAGCTAAATTACGGTTGTAGCACGAATGGGTCACACTCACAGCAGCTCATTGCTGCTGTTTCGTGTGGTGAGTGTAGAGAACTGGAGAACCTTTTTACTGAAAATGAGGCATTTCATCTTAGTCTTCAGGGGTGACAATGTATCTGCATTTTGATTCTTAATTGAAGATAAATGTAGATGTCAACGGGCCACAGCATCCACTTACCATCAGGTGCACTGTGGGTTCGTTTGTCTTGTAAGTCTCAGGCATTGTCTTAATTTTTTTTAATCAAAATGTTGATTATTTCAGCAATTAGAAGAAGTTCGACAAGTTGGCTCGTACAAGAAAGGCACAATGATGGCAGGAAAGAATGTAGCAGATATTGTTGTTATTATGAAAACTTTACCCACAAAAGAGGCTGTTGAGGGACTGTCTAACAAGGTAATATCAGTAAGGCAAGGATTAGAAAACAATGTATTTTGTAAAATATTTACATATACTGGGGTATTAGAGGAAATGTAACCTTACAGTACACTCCTGTCATCCAAAGTTCTTTATTAGCACTCCTATTCTATGGAAAATATACTTTTTTCACACTTGCATATGTATGAACTATTGCAGTATCAGACGTCTCACACCTTTGTCGCTGGTCCCCTTTGCCTATTAGAATATTTTATGTTTGCACAACATAAGCCATAACATCTTTATGGCATTTATGTTGTGAGCCACTTTCCTACATTATTGGTGTGGTGTGTTGATGTGGCGACGCTGTCGTCTCGCCACCAGCGAAACGCACCAAAGCCTAAAGCTTATTATTATTATCTTTTTAAATAATTTAAAAAAAAATATGCAACCTTTATTATTGTGATCTTTTCTTATATATTATGTCATATTATAGTTTTCTTGTCTTGTCAGGTATTTTCTCAATTCAGTAAATTACTTTTTATTTTAATTAAAATAATTTTGCAGGCTGTGGCGATGCGCGTGCATTGTTGCTGTGCACTGTCTGACAGGGTCGACATGTAATGTACTTTTATTTGTAAACATTTTCAGTTTTTGAGACGTTTTTTGATAATTGGGCTACTTGCCGAAAGATCTATATTATTGATTTCCGTTTTTTTTTTGTTAAGTTTTACGCGGATGATGTCGCAGGTTTATTTTTGCGTTAAATTTATCACTGACAATATGACTGTTGGTCCGCTGATGATTTGACGGCTTCGTAGTGCAATGACTTAGCAATGAGTTCCAGTGCCGAGGGCTGCAGTTTAGGATCCCGCACTAGAAAAATATGATTGGATGGATGTTTGTCTTAGTGCAATTTATGTGTGTAAACTGCCTCCACGATACAGGAGGAAATCTTAGTGTGGGGGCAACGTTTTATAAAAAATACTTCATCACCAGGTGAATGAGGAGGTAAACAAGTTAACCCGGGCGGAGGGCACCGGGACAGTAACTTCGACGTGCAACGAGCGTGGCTTCACCGTGACCGCGCCACAAGCTGCAGTGCGGGTGCTAGTGACCACACTGCACCAGAACCTCAGGAAGTTGGAGCCCGAGGTATTAGATAATTTACAAAACATTGTCGTGTAAATTCATTTCTGTTCTCTGATTTATTTTATGAATATCTCACATGGTAGAGCCACACCGCAGCTATATTATGGTTGTACCACACATTGGAGTGGCTCGACCGGGGTATGACGACGCACTCTCAGAATACCAGCATAAATAGTGTTTGGTTTGGTAAGTGTAGAGAACCGTAGAATCTTTTTACTGGAAACAGGGCATTCCATTTTGATTTTTAATAGAGGATAAATGTAGATGTCTATGGGCCACAGCATCCACTTATCATCAGGTGGACTGTGTGCTCAGTTGTCACCCTAATTTGATAAAAAAAACTTTTAAACATTTTTCCCATCGAAAAATTTGACCTCTGCGCCATTACCCTATCCATAGGGAGTAAATTTGACAGTACACGAGCGATCGGGGTTCAATCCTTGCCTTGCATTTTATTAACTGCAAAAAGAGAAACTAGAAAGGTATAGCAGGATACAGGCTATAAGATGTAAGTCTCAATTGCTTGTTTCAACTTTGTTTAATTAATAGAATCAGGTGTTACTTTGCAGAAGTCTATTTTATTAAAGTTGGTAAAAAATTATTTATTGAATAATTGCACATCTATAACTTAAATAACCACTATTTTGAACTCTATAATTGAACCCTCTGTAAATGAGACAGATATTTATTTATACCTGGATATCTAAGACACTGGGTAAGTGGAATACCTCTTTGTGAGACAAATTTGCAGGTCCCTTAAGGTGTCCCAGTTATCCAGGTGTGAGACAAATTTGCAGTTCCCTTAAGGTGTCCCACTTATCCAGGTGTGAGACAAATTTGCAGGTCCCTTCAGGTGTCCCAGTTATCCAGGTGTGAGACAAATTTGCAGTTCCCGTAAGGTGTCCCAGTTATCCAGGTGTGAGACAAATTTGCAGGTCCCTTAAGGTGTCCCAGTTATCCAGGTGTGAGACAAATTTGCAGGTCCCTTAAGGTGTCCCAGTTATCCAGGTGTGAGACAAATTTGCAGGTCCCTTAAGGTGTCCCAGTTATCCAGGTGTGAGACAAATTTGCAGTTCCCTTAAGGTGTCCCACTTATCCAGGTGTGAGACAAATTTGCAGGTCCCTTCAGGTGTCCCAGTTATCCAGGTGTGAGACAAATTTGCAGTTCCCGTAAGGTGTCCCAGTTATCCAGGTGTGAGACAAATTTGCAGATCCCTTAAGGTGTCCCAGTTATCCAGGTTTCACTGTATATTATATTATTATTAATTTATTAACACATCCCTAAAGAGAATACTATAGAAATACCTAAATAATAATATATTATAAAATGCTTACTTATAATATCCAGGTGCATTTGGACTACAAAATCATCAGTAGCCACTTGGCAGCAATCCGTCACAGCAGATGGTTCGAGGAGAACGCGCATCACTCTTCAATTAAGGTGAGATATATATCTTTTTTATGTGATGGTGGCATATCTATCATATTATATCATTCTGTAGGTGTCGTAAGAGGTAACTATGGAAAAAGACTGGAATCATTTTATGGCCTTTGATGGTTGGTGATGTTCAGCATTGGTACCAAAGTCTACTGCTGAATGTTGGCCTCCCCCATACATTGTACATAGGTGGGAATATTTGCTATAATTGCCACATTGGCAGGTGTGTTGACAACCACACTTTTATATTATTTTTAAATACTAGTAATGCTAAATATTACTAATATTCGCTTTAATTTCTTCTGGTAAGCTTAAAATGCTCGTGCTAGAAGTGGTTCACGATAGTAGTCGAATGGCGGATTCGAACACACGACCTTTCGAGTTCGCGGTCCTCGCCCTGCCGTTAGGCTACTGATGCATCCACATTATTTCTGGCTGCAACCCATCTCCTGATTAATTTCCCTCTGTCATCTCTTACGACACCCACGGGACGATATGCTATTACTACCACTATCCAGTAAAAAAAAAAAAACTAAATATAAAATTTTATGATGCACAATCTTTTCCAGGTACTAATCCGTCTGCTTCGAGACATGTGCTCTCGGCACGCGGGACTAGAACCGCTGACACCTTGGATGATAGACCTGCTGGCTCACCACTGCATCATGAACAACCCAGCGAGGCAGGCGCTGCCCATCAATGTGGCTTTCAGGTGCGAATACTGTAGAACATACTTCAAATTGATTTCAAAAATTAAAATAAATTATAAACTAAAAGAGGCTCCCCTACTAAAGCATGATCGCGGAGCAGGAATTTTTTTATTGATTTGCATTTTTCAACATAATTCCCATCATAAAAAGTTTTATTTCTATTGCAACTAAGATAGTTTTAGGACTTGTGGTCCGAAAACCGAGTTAATTCTCAAGTTATTAAAGTTCACATTTGTATGTTTTGTAATCATTTGTAATGAGAGTTTCATTACAGTCTATTAAGTATTTTGTCTCCTCCATAGATTACTTGCCTCCATGCTTGGCTTTTACTTACCGCAGGTGTTGTGATTAGACTGAGTCTGGGTCGTATATTCGAATCCAGTTTAGAACAAATATGTCCAATAGAAGTAAAGACAAAGGAATCATGTAATGGAGCTGTAAAAATATAGTATACACCTCATATTGACCAGGATCGCCTCTGTGGCCTTAATACATTGTGCACTAGTGCGAGCGGGTAAGAAGACTACTTCTTTGTTTTGCAAACTGCGACACGTTTTCTACAATCTAACAATGTTTTTGTTTAATGTGGCTTAGAAAACAATGTCATTAGTTATGTGCGCACTTTATCAACGTGACGAGGATAGATGTAGATGTCTATGGGTCACAGCAACCACTTCAGCATCAGGTGGACTGTGTGCTCGTTTGTCACCTTATCCTATATAAAAAAAAGATCATAAAACAAGCCGAAACACGACTAATATATATAGAAGTCATACCTCTGGTGTGGTTGGTAGTGCCAAAAGTTATTAATCGGATTCGGCTTTGGCCAAAAATGGACCTTTGGTCAGATTTTATATCTAAACAATGACCATATACATATATAACTGTAAGTTCGTACAAGAGGCTCTGTATAAGTTGTACACTTGCGGCACTACACCTTTGGCGCGGTGGGTGGTGTCGGGAAGTGGTGAGTTTGGTAACGGTGGCGACGGTGGTGGTGATGCAGGCGCGCGCTGTCGCTGGTGGCGGGCGGGCTGTTCCTGCCGGGCTGCGCGGGGCTGCCCGACCCCTGCGAGGGGGCCCACGCCCGAGCCCATACTGCGCTAGACCTCGCCGCACAGGACCACGCCGCGGCCACGGCACAGACGTAAGTACACGCACACACAATATACAGGGCTATTTTGCAATTACCGGCCAAATTTGCAGAGAAGATTCAGTATAAGTAATATAGGCAAATGGTGAAGAAAAATTAATTAAAAAAATCTCAAACATATTGTCATTATTATCTCTTAAATTCAAAATACGTAACGTTTACTATTTTATACACGCACACATTCGTAAGGGTACCTTGTAGCGCATCTTTCCCGCTCTTTTTTTTATTTACCGTTACATCGCTTAGTACCTGCGTGCACTTGGTCAGCAAAGCCAACAGCTGGCAGTGTTTACCGTGACCTCATTACGTACATTTTGTTACCAAGGACGTAACAAAAATATTCGAACCGCGGGTACTATGAAACGGTGCAATATTGCAGCGTTTACCGTATTTGTAAAGACAAAGAATTAAGGCACGTGTACCACCAATCGGAGAACAATTTTTGCAGCTAACCAAAGTCTTTTAGACTTTGGACAATTCACCACTCCGTCACATGGAAGTGCTCGAGGTGGTTATTCAGTAATAACGATGGTCCACCTCGAAAACATTTTTGTGAATGGTTAGTTTAATTTTGAGTGATTGCATATTTAAGTAGTAAAATTATGTTAATTACGTCGTTCTACGCCGAACGGCATACGCGTCGACGCGATGTTCGAGCTGGCTGAGGTCGACATTACTCTGCACTATTCGCACTGCTTATCATTTTGCATATTAACCAGCCCGTCCGGTTTTAAACGCTCTCAATGCTGGACGCAAGCGTTATTTAAATCGCGCCAACCTATCATCGGATTCCTTAGCTCAGCTATCTTTTCTACAACTAATTATTAACATTTATTCTCCACCTCTTTCCCTCGCTCTGTAGTCTAAACTTGTATTTCGAACTGTTTTTGTGTGGGAGTAAAAAAATATATTTAATTCATTGAGTGTAATTTTTATTTGCATCCATTTCACACGCCGTTAAAATTGAACAAAAAGAATTTATTTATTATGACGTACCTAAACCCGTTTAAAGTATAAAGGGAAAATTGGAATCATAGTATTGAGCGTGTCATTAAGGAAGTAAATAGTAGGCAAAAGCATTGACTCGTACACACACGAGCGCGCGCCGTTGTTGCCCATAAATCACATTCAATTTCGGATATTTTGAAATAAATGTAAAATCCTTATTTACGCGTACTTTTAAAAACTGCAAAAAGCGTATATCAGTATTTATATTTTGAACTTGATTATTAAATTTGGCTAGTCTTTGAAAAATAACCCTGTATAGCACATGAACTCTCATATCGCACCACCGCTCATACCATACCATACTTTTGCAGTGAAAACTTTTTTAGAAATTCGATGAAACGAAAAAGCGACACTAACACAACAAATATATGCATCAATTGGATTGGATTTAGCCTGCGAGAAAATAAGTTAGAATACAGTATACAGTGTTACCTAATATTAGTTATATACTGTATGGCCAAATACTCAAATGTTATTCAACTATCAGATGTAGTTTAGTCTCGTGCTGTCTCTGTCACTTTAAATTTAAATCAAGGCGACTGTGACACCGCGAGACTTAACAACAATGCGTTTGTTGAAATTGAAAATTTGAGTCTATATAATATGTAATGTAATATATGTTACCATTACAGCCTATTAAAAGTCCACTGCAAAACATAAGCCTCTCCCGTAGATTGATTCATAGGAGGGGGGGATATTTGCCATAGTTGTCATGCTTAGCAAGCGGGTTGGTAACCGCAGTTTTTTTATTTTTAATTGCTATTAGAAAGGCGCTACTGCCTATCTCCCTGATTTGTTTCCCTCTGTCGCCTCTTACGACACCCACACCATGATATGAGCGCAGTGACTTAGTTTAAATTAAACATGTTCAAAATGTATTAGCTAGTTTGAAGAGCACATCCCACCCTCCCACCATGAGACTCCTAGATACAAAAAGGGTCCTACTACCGAGGTATACCACTAAAGTAGATCTTCATTTTGATTCTTATTCGAGGGTAGATGTAGATGTCTATTGGCCAAATACTCAAACGCTACTCAATTTTAAGATGTTGTCAAGTCTCGTGGTGTCACAGTCACTTTGACTTAAAGTGATAGAGACAGCACCAGACTTATTATGTAATAAAACGTTGTTATATAACATGTTTCAGTAATATGGAGGCTGAATGTTATAAAACGTGTTATTTAACATTACACAAACGTTATATAACTTATACGTATTTTTTAAAGGATAAAAATAAGGTTCGCTCTACAAAAGAGGGGCGGGTATTCCAGAGGTAAAAGAATTTGTTTTTATGATATTTTTATTATTACAAGCTTTTACATTGTGAATAACACTGCAGAACGGCAAACCACATTATCATATAGCATTCTATATCTTTATTGAGGATAAATGTAGATGTCTATGGGCCACAGCAACCACTTACCATCAGGTGGACTGTGTGCTCGTTAGTCACTCGATCCTATAAAAAAAATTGTTATATTGTATTGTTATTCTAATGTGTACAGCATTGTTATATGTTACAATGTTGAAAAACAATGTAACATAATGTGGATGTGTTATAAAACACAAGTTACACAACATGTTACTTAATCTGTACGCACCCTTTGTCATCAGGGGTGACTACGCATCTGCATTTTGATTCTAAATCCAGGGAAGATGTAGCCACAGCATCCACTTACCATCAGGTAGAGTGTGTGCACGTTTGTCACCCTTATTCTATAAAGATAAATCACTCATTAATTTTCCACAGATTACTTCGTGTAGTAGCCCGAGGTGGTCACCGTTACGTGCTCGGGCTTCAGCCTTTTGAAGGCGGTAAAGACATCTCCACTGAGATCACTGTGTGGGACGGAGTGGTCGTGTCACCCCTGGCACCCGCTTACCAGGAGACTCCGGAGCCCATGGACACTGACGATAAGGGTCTCTATTTCAGAACTTTGACACTAAGTCTCTATTATGCATGTTGACTGTCCTCAGATCATTTAGTCTTTGCTAAAAATATAAAACTGATCATAAGATCTCCATCAGAGATGTTCAGTGTCCTTACATCATTTTAGTCTTTGCTAAATCATTTTAGGTAAACAATTTTAATTACAGCCTATATTCCACTGCTGAAGGTCGCTTGGTCTAGGGATTTTTCCACAGTTACCACACTTGACAGTGGGGTTGGCGACTACTTCTTTTAAAATTTTTAGTTATTAGAAGGTCACTGCTTCACATCCTGGTTTGTTTCCCTCGTACGAGTACTTTGTCGCCTTTCACCGACACCCATGGGACGTTATGGAATAATGGATATTTCTACACTGCCACTACACGGTGATAAAAACCAAAAAATATTCCTACACAGTCATTATCAGCACTATTCATTGCCCTTGCGTAATTATTTTAGTCTTTGCTAGAGAAAAACCAGAACACATCGTACTAAGTCTCCATAAGAGATGTTCATACATTATAATATAGTATTTTTATATGTAGTAGAGCCATGCTGCAGCTATATTAGTAGTATAGTTGTAACGCGAATGGTTCTTCTCGACCTGGAAAGTACCACGCTCTCACAGAATACCAGCGTAAAATGCAGCTTAACAATTGCTGTTTCGTATGGTGAGTGTAGAGAACCGGGGAGACACTTTTTGCTGGAAACGAGGCATTCCATCTTAGTCCTCACGGGTGACAACGCATCTGCATTGTGTGGACTGTGCGTTCCTTTGTCACTCGATCCTATAAAAAAAAAAAACACAAATAAAAACGTCCGTATCGCAAGAGGTGTAAACGTGCCTACTAGATTTGTATTTATATTTTTTTTTTTGTTATTAGTGCTTGTGTAAACTTGTGATGGTAATGACAAATACAACAAGGCTGATGCTAATTTTAGTTACTTTTTTATTATTAAGTTTGTTTGAAAAAAAAACCTTTTCAATTTACGAATTATTTTGACCTATCAAAATTATTTATGATTAATGGGCACTAGCCCTACCTGTGTGTTAAAGTCACCATTGAAGCGGCACGTTGTATATATATGGCTCAACATAACAATTGTTTTTTTATTGGCTTCAGACGATGACAGCGTGCAGGACGTTGTTGCCGCTTAAACGCACTCGGCTTCGAATTCAACGTCATCGAGATTTATAATAAATTAAATATAATTAAACTTTTATAGTGAGTTTCATTTCAAGCAGGCTTTCGCCTGAAACTTTACGTGGACATGGAAATATAAGAAATCTACTATGTTACGAGGACGTCTTTAGTTATAAGTTTTGATGTGGAACGTCAACTTGGCGCGCCTTGGCAGTAAAACCAAACGACATGACGTTCTGTTATGCCGTCATCTTCCATCTACGTAATCACTCTGCATAATATATACTATACACTTAGTTGCTTCTCTGCGTGTTTTGTACTGCGTGTGCCTTGTTATTCGAATATAGTATATTTATATAAATTCTACCATCAACTATAATGTTTCACATCTACCGGGCGTCCCGTGAAGACTTTTTTTTTAAGTTTAATGATTTTGGCGCCAGTGTCATCAAGGCGTTTTACATACATAGCCAGCCACACATACGACCAGTCTATTTAGCCGGTTCAGTGCGGATGACACGTCAGGCGGGTCATCGATTATTTTTGTGTGTAGCGTGACACGCGAGTCGTGTCTTTTTAAAAAACGTAACTCGCTCAAACTGCTTTTTTGGAAGATTTATCCAGAGCAAAATATTCATTATTTTGCAAGTAATTCATGCCTACAGCTTCGTTTCTGGATATTTTGAAAATTTGAAATTTTTAGGGGTTGATAACCTTTTTTTAACTTGTACATAGTACTCTTTTTACTTTGTGGGTTTTAAATCATGTTGTGGAAAAATAGTCTAATAAGTAACAAATAATAGCACTCATTGCGATCGCTCACAAATTCAAGTTGTAAATAAATTTGTGGAAAACAAGTCTCCTGTTAAAAAAAACAATGCGTTTAGTTTTACTTAAAATGGTTGAACTGCCGTCTTATTACTGTCATATGGCCGAATAGACCTACGAAGTACCATGTGCTCTTGTGATATGTTATAAGGTTTATTTTTGCTTGAAACAGTTCGAAACCGTTCCTGCATAAAAAAGTTCGCTAATAAATAGTCTTTCTTCAATCCGCCGCCGTATAGCGTCGGCATATTTTTCCTTTTGATAACACTTGTTTAGTTATTCTTACTAATTAGACGTTTTCAATTCGACCTTACTTTTACATTTGTATAACATTAAATAATATTTAACCTTTGTAAATATCAATGAATAATAAACCTATTTTTTTCCAAAATAAGGTTTTTGATTGTTTGATATTTACAAATGTTGTTATTAGGTGAAATTTAATTTAATAAAAACCAAGGTTTTCCATGGTGAATTAGCTGTACCTACTTATATAAATGATTTTTTTATAAAACAAAAAATAGTACAAAAGGTTTGTAATCTCTGCATAAAAAAAAGTCACTCTGAATTTCAAACGTACACGTAGTTACCCACTAAAAACAAGTATCCTTCCGTTTGTAACCGATGTTTGATGTCAACTAAAATTAATTAAGTCTAAACAAGTGAAAAAAGCATAAAGAAGAGCATTACTTTTACACATGGCTGATGGCACAAGAGGCGTGTCATGAAATATTTGTTCGCCGCCACAGCTAAAAGTTGTCGAAAATCGGTGACGCAACGAATCGGTTAAAAAATAAAATAAACAGGTGACAAACGAGCTTACGATCCACCTGATGAACCTTCAGTCTACCTTTCACACCAGGGCACAGCAGTGCAAGCACTGCTATTTGGCGGCAAAAATAGGTAAGAGGGTGGTATAGTTATACCATTTCACGATGAAGGTTTGACTGGTTGTGTTAGCCGTGCACATATACATTGTGTTAGTGTGCGTAGCGCTCAGTCGCGATCGCGAGTCGAACGAATCGCAGTTACACACACAAACGCGCCTGTCGGCACACGTCACTACTACAATCAAGGCAAAACCTTCATCGTGAAATAGAATATCTATACCTGCCTAGACGGACTTCTAGGCAGTAAAGGAGACCTACCACACAGTGAATTTAATGCTGACTAGTGATCTGCGCAAGACAGGATTATAGTGCACGAGTTTGTGCGCGAACACAGGTGCAATCTCTATTGCCTCGCTCTCATAGTCCGTTGTTACGGCAATCCAACACGACCGAGAGATCAGGCGCAGGACCAACCTCCTCACTCCAGGCTGCCACTGAGAGTTTCGTGGTAAAAGTAGAAAATGATTGAATAAATTACTTATTATGTATGATGAATATAAGTTTTTATATTTTAAGTCGCTTAGAGCTTGTGTAGGTAAATAGGTAATGTTATAGACGCAAAAAAAAAAGACGTCGCTTAAGCCCACGAATAAAGTTGTTAACGGTGTAGATCTTAGAATATATAATATTTTAGAGCCGAACGCGTGTATATTGAAACATATGTGATGTGACGCATATCGTCGCTTTGCCTATCGCTAAATCCGACAAACATAAATGCAAAGGAAGAGAACAAAAACTACTTAAAATTTAACAAGGCAGTTTAATAAAAACTGTATTTTGCATAGATCAACACGAGTTACCAGCGGACCGGAGGGGAGTATGTATAGCCATTGCGTTTTTCCCGATACAGAACTGTGTCATTTTTTCCGAGGGGAGATTTGCGCATACTAAAATAAAAGACAATAGGTACCTCTTTCGGTTCTTTCACATCCATAATATTAAATCAACGCATTCACGCTTGTCGATTAAGGGTACTTTGGTAGTTTATTTTAGGAATAGTACTAGGCAAGCATAAACTGAAGAGGTACTAGGATGGTCATAGTTATTAATTTTGTACACTATATTACAATGACTTCTGTTCGCCTGATACTCCTGAGCCAAAATATATAATTAAAGCGTCCACCTCAACTTGCGCATACTAAAATTCTGTCCTGCGGAAATGGCTGCCAGCCTCCGATGGGACTCAGCCAATCGATCGATGGCATTGATCGACCGTAGAATGGATTAGTTGACGTCGATAGATAGTTTCTACAACACCGATCGATCGATGGTAGAATGAGTTAGTCTACTCTTACTCTATTGTGCTTTTCTGTATACATTTTGAAAGATACTGATGATGAGCCCGCAACCACGTCGATTAATTGTCGATCGATGATTGAAAAATATTTTATCGACCAGTATCTGTCGATCACCTAAGCTACCACACCAATCGATCAATGGCATCGAACTGACAAAATATTCCATCTTTGTTTGATTGCGCACAGGAGTATCAAGCGAATAGAAGTCAACAGAAGTAGTGTACAAAATTTTAAAACTATCACTATTCTACTGCTTCTTGCAAATCTATGCTTGCCTAGTACTATTCCTAAAATAAATTGTACCGATATTCTTATATTTACGCGAAGACATTACTGCCGTTCTTACGAAGAGTGCAATAACTAAGTTTAGGCTACTTTCGAGATAATCGCAGTTAAAGATTTTATTTTTGTTTTGTGTGTATCTTTGTAACTATGATAGCAAGTGACTTGAAACTTTTACTATACGACAGATAAAATGATGCAGAATTCTTTGTAGTATATTATATTTTTATATACATTTATATATGCATTAAAACACAATAATGTATTTATCTTTAGGACTATTAATTGTTTTGATAGAACGTGCCTAATCATAACCGCAATAAGTAGACTACTTATTGCAGTTATTGTTAGTAAACCGACAAATTGCTCTTTAGATTAGAGCATAGACTGTATATCTTGTTTCTTCGAACCATAAATGCAATAAATGTCTTAGTTGTTGCGGTTTTCATTAGTAAAATATTTTAAACATACACAATACAACGGTGGTTGATTGCAAGAATATTATAAATTTATATGAAAAATGATTGAAACAAAATTATTACATATAAAATACAGATTTATAAAAGAAACTGTTGAGAAACATGTTACAAAAACATCACTTTAATCCCTAATAATTAAAAATTTTGTAGAGCCGACTTTAATATAAGTTATTAAGAATAACTCAAAAACTATTGGTCTGACCTTGATCAAATTCATATGGGACCACACGAGACGTATCAGCTTTCATATAAAAAAAGAATCATCGAAATCGGTCCACCCAGTAAAAAGTTATGAAGTAACACACATAAAAAAAAACATACGCGTCGAATTGAGTACCGTCTCCTTTTTGGAAGTCGGCAAAAAATAAATATTTTCAGACCACTTGAAGTGTTTTCTTTTACTCAAATCATATAATCACAGCTTTAGGAAAGTAAATATAATCGCTGTCGGTAGAAAATGCTTCCTTGTCGTTTTGGTATTTTTCTCTAGTTTGTGTGTAGCGTAACTTGGTTTTTCATATTGAATACACAGTTCACAACTTTCTTGAGACCATTCATTATGAGAATTATGTAGAGCATACTACTCGCATTTCTCATAACCGAGGTGACCAAAGCAAACGTTTATTTCGTTTACAACCTTGCGATATGTCTCGAGGGATATCTGCTTATTAGTATACCTATTTCTCTATAAAATATTGGCACATCATCGTAATATTTAAGTCACCGGGTAAATAAAACTAATGTTCGCGGCGATAATGTGATACTGTCGGACTTGAACTTTGAATATGTTCTTTACTTATGTTTTTGTCTAATTTAATAATGAAATCTCCCTCGCACTTTTTCTTATCTTGCCATGAAAGAAATATTATTTTATTTTAAATGACTGTTCATTTTAATAGACGCTAGTAATTCATTTATTTGTATTTGTTAATCAATAATATAATACGTTTATCAATAATAATATATTACGAAAGGAACTTCCTTCCAACCCAGTGTTCCACGACACTCTCGCATGTTTTTTGTTCGTGTTTTTACAGTATATAATGGCTTTTATAAATAACCCTCTTTACTCCCAACTTAAATTTACGTACTGATCGTGGATACCTGTTCAAATTTCTTCTGTAAGCTTTGTCATACACTTTTTTCTACGTTTATCATCACATGGTGGTTTTAATGCTAACTTTGCACCAGCGCATTTTTCTTCTGTTTGGTACATTCTCGCGTTTGGTAAGTTCTTTAACGCTATCGTCGGAGTCCTCAAACATGTTAACTTTTTTTTACTTTAACATCTTTGTCGGACAATGGCCTTCCATTGTTCGACAAAGATGATTTGATTGTCATGGAAGGATGAATAAAGGAAGGAGTAACAGGCTGTTCTCTTTGTAGAGTTTTAGAAACAAGAATATTACGATCAATATTTCGAACAATATTAAAATAACCAGATTACAATGATTTTTAAAATCTGTTTTAAAATCGTTGTAATCTGGAGGACTTGACCAGAAATTATTTAAATCTGCAGAAATGGATTATTTTTTAATAGCAGGCAACGTCACTATATCAGCATCAGAATCTTGAATTGAGATTGAAGATTTAACTAGTGATGAATGAATGATATCGTTCAGTGAGATGTCGCTCGCTTAGTGCGCCGCGACGAACCTCTTACGTGCGAAGCAATATCACTTCTCCTCAAGTCACACCCCTCGCGCTCTTTACTACTCATAACCGCAATAAATCGAAGACAAATTGTCATTTATTACGTATGGCCATTCAAATCTTGCCTGTTTTTCCTTCAAATAATTACACTAACCTTACTTGTTATTATTAGATTTTGTAAGTTAAAATTTTTAAATAATAAGATTCCTTAACATATCTGCAATAACCGTTACTATTTGTTACGCTAATGATTAGTAAATGTTCATCTTAACTGAAAAAAATGCGCTAATCAAAAGTGCATTAACTGGACTTATTGCGGTAATCTAAAGTAATATTACAAAATATTACAGCTAACCGTGCCATAACTCCAGTTATTTCGTTAATGATATGCAGCGTTCGGGAAGCTACGACACATCTTCTCGTCAGACATACCTCAAAACCTGAAAACGATATTGTACAACCAGTGCGTGTTGCCAGTGATGACTTACGGAACTGAGACGTGGTCCTTCACTGCTGGCCGTATGAGGAAGCTCAAGGTCGCTCAGCGAGCTATGGAGAGGGCTATGCTCGGAGTTTCTCTGCGTGATAAACTTAGGAATGAGGATATCCGCAGTAGAACCAGAGTAACCGACATAGCCCAACGGATTAGTAAGCTGAAGTGGCAGTGGGCCGGCCATATAGCTCGAAGAACCGACAACCGATGGGGAAGAAAGGTTCTCGAGTGGCAGCCTCGTACCGGTAGGCGAAGTGTAGGGCGTCCCCCCACGAGATGGAGTGACGACCTGGTAAGACATGCAGGAAGTCGATGGATGCAGGTGGCTCAGGACCGTGCTTTGTGGCATTCTTTGGGGGAGGCCTATGTTCAGCAGTGGACTTGTGAAGGGCTGTGATGATGATGATGATGCAACATACATATGGTAAAATTAAATATTGCAGTTATGCTTATCAAAAGAACCGAATCTACTGTAAATACAAAAAAGACGTCTAAGGAGAAAATATAGAGCTCATTTTCCTGATTACGGATATGTACTTAAGTCACTAAGCCCGAAAACCCGAGTTATTGCACTTATCCTAAGGACGGCAGATTAGATGAAAGACATTAATTAAATGAAACTAAATAAACTATATCCTTAACCGACAAGCATGAATGCGTTTGATATATCAACGTGAAAGAACCGAATGAGGTACCTATGTCAGGATCGTGGCGTGCGTATGGTCCGTGGCGTCTACATAGATAAAACATTCCATCTATTTTATAGAATAGGACTACTGAGACTTCTTTCCCAATGGTCTTAATATTATGTCTACTTGGTAAGAAAATTTCCAGTAATCTTACTTATAACAACTACTGGGAATATTACCCATTGCTATTACATACAGCAAATGATATAGCATACCGCTATCTATCGGATTTTGTCGTCGTTTATCTAGTATTTCACATAGTTCTATTACGAAAGCCACGGGACGTCATGGAGTAAAATCTCTTTTAAGGTGTTTATATCAGTCCAATACTTACTACGATACAAGTAGAATTAGGGGAAACATAGTGCCGATATAACAGTCAAATATTTGAAAGAAAGAAAGAAAAAGTATTTTTTTCGCCACATATGCACGACGCCATATTGTACATAATTGTTTTCTTATTTTTAAGGTTATCTATATACTCTATACATATAATAAATCTGTAGAAAAGTCGTGTCTGTAATTCTAATATATTCTTTAAAAAACAAGTTCAGGGGATTAAATAAAGGGTTCTGAAGCCAAATTAGTGGTTTTGAGAATTTTTGTCTGTCTGTCTGTCTTTCTGTCTGTCTGTCTGTCTGTGTATTCCGCATTCACGCAAAAACTACTGAACCGATTTACATGAAATTTTGTATATAGGTAGTGAGTAACCCGGGGCAACTTATAGACTACTTTTTATCCGATTAAGGAACTTCAAAAAAGGAAGGTTATGTATTCTATTTCCTTTAGATAATAATTTTCTATTATATCTTAGTTACGGGCGGGATGACGGGTGTTTTTTAAATAAAAACCATATTTGTAAATAAAGTTTAAAATATAGTTATAATCTTGGTAAAATAATTTGAAACTACACAGATTTGGTATTCAAAACAGCGCCATCTATCATCAAATGGAAAAAGTAGCATATTTTGCCTTCAGTTACTAATAAATGAAATAATATAAATAACTTACATTTATATGATTAAATGATTAGATTTTTAAAATTATCAAAAAATTCTAACGTTTAGTTTTTTAGTATTTTTGTTCTTTTATTTTTAAGCGTAATAATTTCGATAGGTAATAGTGACGTCTATCAAAAATATGAAAAAAGATAAGGTATTTATTTCAATTACTAATATATAAGTAAAGTGATTAAAACTGGTGTGTCTGCAATTGTTGCAAAATTTTCATTATTATTATAGCTTTATTAAAGAGATTTTTATGTAAGACGTGGCCAGATCGTAGAATTGAAATATCATAAAGTAGTCTATCAATTCGTGAAATGGTGTGGTCATTTCATGATATTTAACAGTATTTATTGACCATGTCATTATATAGCTTCACCATATCAATGAATAGAAATCGTTTGAAGACACTAATAACTAAATACAACGTTACTATTTCATAATATGGTCATATGACGATATCATTAAATCGCTTTTCACCGCTAGCGGCGCTGATAGCATATTTTTAACAGAAACAGAACTTTTAAGAGAATTGACATCACTTTATTCCTTATTGATATAATAAATAAATGTTCGCTTCTATTGCTGACATTACCATATAGTATAGTTTTGGCTTTCATTATTTCATCTAATATTAACGCCACTTCTATATAAACTGAAATGGCAAGTCATTGATAAAATGAAATAATACAATGTTACTGAATATACGATGTAAATAATTGAATCATTTACATTACATTCATCCCGTGTTGGAATCAGCGCAGCAAACACTTTTTTGGCCAAAAACTGTGGCACAGGCCCAGTAGTAACATCTATGTAAGCTGCTACTTTTTTTACTTTTCATGGGGCAATATACGCAGTTTTTATTTCAGTCGTGTTTTCGGGTATGTTACTTTTTGTTTTCACTCTACCGTAAATATTAAGGCTTGCAAAGATGAGTAGAACTCATTTTCGTCAGCCTATCAAAAGTCCACTGAAATGAACATAGGCCTCCCCCATAAATTGTGAAATAGGCTGGATATTTACTATAGTTGCCACGCTTGGTAGGCGGGTTGGCAACCGCAGCTATAATTATTTTGATCTGTTGTGAAAAAGATGATGCAGCCCATCCCATCTCCAGTTTGTTTTGCTATTTCGCCTGTTACGACGGGACAATATGAGGTGGTGGATTTTCTTTCACCGCCACAACAGGGTGAACATTTTTCTACTCCCGTTCATGGGCGTAGTACTCCTCACATTAACTGTGAAATTTATAAGAGGGGGCAAACGAGTATGCGGCAAGCGCGCAACACCAGGATGATTTGCAGGCGTTGCCGGCCTTTTAGGAGTAAACTCTTTCTTTGAAGGTCCCTAAGTCGTATTGGTCTGAAAATCCGCCAGTAAACGATTCCACAAAGAGGTTGTACAAGGAACATTACTCGTAGTAAAACGCACAGTAGTGGAATGGAATGCAATAAAACTAATTTTAAGGATTTTATCGCGTTTAATTTTAACTTTTCAAATTCGCGATGTTTTGGGAACTTTACAGCACCCATGGTTATGGGAGGGGCTGGAGAACTGAGGTGTTTAACGACCTGATGTCATTGTTAAAATAGAATAGAATAAATGCAGTAGTAGTTTGAATTTAATTTTATTAATTATATTATTCTATTATATATAATATAATATAATAGCCTCGCGAATCACTATTGGTTGGATCCGGTGTTTTATTGCAAGGATTTGTTTTCTATCAGATCCGATATAATGGTTGGGACGATACTAAATATGTTGACATACTTTAGACTACCCGGAGCTTCGGTGCTTCACATCAACGATATGTTCTTTTACTCGGAACTTTCATGCAAGATGCGTAAAAAAACCCGTAACATTCATTTTAATCCATGTGTAGTATTTATTATTATAGAACTTTATTTATGAAATTTTCAAGTCTACTCCAAGTAAAAAAAATTCTACATCTATTTTATGGTGCCAATCAATATTAAATAAGATCAATGATATGAATAAAATGTCTCAAATAAACATTACTTATATTACTTTGTTAAAAATAAATTAACTTAACTATGAATCATTTGTAAAAAGTAAAATGTAAATAATAATAATACATTTTGATTTCAAGACTATTTACCTTTCTTATGGATACATCGGAATCGGAAGACACGCCCGATATATAAAAAATGGTAGGTGCTTCTAGACATATGTATATATTCAAGTGTTTCTGTAGCATGTTACCAATTATCTACGTCTAATAGTATTTTAGAAAGAAAATCTTTGATAGACATAGACACCGAGGTGACTAAAAGTGATCGAATCTTTTTAAATTTGGCACGGAACAGCATTTAATGATGTTCCTAAATTCAAGCGCACGCGGGCGAAGCCGCGGGTAAGAAGCTAGTTATTAATAATATTGTATGAAATTTCAATGTAAAGCTACAGGAAAAGGCTTTAATACCACTTCTGATGTAAGAAACTGTTCCACTTCTGATGTTAGAAATTATTCTCAAAAGTATTTAAATAAAAGAACACTACTCGGTAACAAACCCTGCTTACTATCAGGACCCCAATTACATGATTACACCAAAGTATGCAAACCAACAGCATCACTACCCATCTCAATGTAACACAGGGCAGCCTCTCAGCAACACGACCTTCCTTGCCTACACTAGTAGAATACCCCAACGGGCATAGTAACGATAGAGAGACTCGTAGAATTACAAACAGTTCCTCTTAGTCGGCTGCGTGATACTTTATACTGCTACAATAAGTGGGAGATTTTTGTTCCACCTTCAATATTTCTTATTTTCTTTTATTATTTTACCCTCATTCCTAACAATAAGTATAGACGTAGCCGAACGTGACGTAAAGGGGTCATTCGGCGAGGGGAAACACAGCCGCTGTTTTTCAGTGTTGCCCGTTTCGTCTCTTTCGCGTAGTTCGAGCAGTGGTCTTAATCATCGACCGACACGAGCTAAGCAGTCAGAGGCAGGGGTTCGCACACACCCACTCGAACAGCGGTTAGATAGCTCAAAACATCTCAACAGAGGAACAGTAACAACACCAAATCATAAACCAACATCATCCTCATCCGCATCATTGCCTTTCCCTTTTTAAATGGCCCTGTGTCAGATAAAGCTGTAAGAGCCGTATAGGCTAACAGGACTTACATCACAGAAAATAGTGGTCTTAAAGAAATCTAAATACATTATAAATAAAACATAACGGTAAATAAAGAAAAAAATATTATATATTTATTTATTTATAAATTGCAGAATTTTATTGGTAAAGTTTTATCTTTCCGTTACTCTATTAAAAATCAGGGTGTTCTTACTTGATTTCTTTTTTCGTGCCTTTTTTGACAAAATGTCATGCCCAGGATACAAGCTCGTTACCTTCGTTGCCATAGACAATTTATTCAATTTACTTTCTGTATCACCCGATTCCGGATTTAGTACTTCATTGTTTTTCAAAAAATTCGAGGAATTGGATGTAATTGAACTCACTTCTAACATAGATCCGTTGTCTGGATATTGACACCGCTTCTCTAGGTAATTAGAATGAAATTTCCCTCTAATATCTATATGCTGTATAGTATTTAACAGCTTACATCTTGCGTAACGGTCCATAACAGAATCACTCACAATAGTTTTATTTTTAGACGGCGATACAGCAACAGTCTTAGCTATTTGAGACATATTTATAAACCTATATTGAGTATTTTTATTTTTAATAATATATACCAGCGGACAAGAATTTTACATTTTTTTCACTTTATTGAAATTGCTTCAAACTGAATGACATTGACGTATATTTTTTATTACATAAACATGATATTCAGCCTGTTTGCTATTATTAAGGTCAGTATTAATAAAAACTTACAACTTATAAAAATGCTTAGAATTATTTTTATATCGAGGCCAGTCTTGCCACAAGCCCCAGGGTGCCTCTGTGGTTCAGCTTCAGAAAAATAAATCGATTTTTTTTAAATCTTCGATGTCTTAGTTGCAAGCCTGTGGCTAGCATGGTATGTGTTAACAGTATACGCGGGCGTGTAGGACTGTTTTCCGTGATCTGTAAGGAAGTTACGCATGCTCAGAAGCAGGCCTGCAATTTTTTTTATATAAAAGGTAGTATTTTAATATAAGTGACTAGGTACCACGGCCCATGAGCAACTGTCACACCAGGGGAATCGCAGGTGCGTAGCCGGGCTTTTATAAAAAAGTAAGCTCTTTCTTGAAGGTCCCTAAGTCGTATAGGTCTAGAAAAATTGCTGGTGGAGGTCTAATACACAAGGAAGTTGCAAGGAAGAAATCTGGTAAATCGCATAGTGGTGGGCCGTCAATCACCCAGATGGTTTGGATGGTATTGGTATTGCGAGTTCGATAAAAAGTATTGTGACATGACTAAATTTAGAGCAGGCTCGTCTTGGCATATTTACGACATTATGATGAATTTTGGATTTATCAAAACAATCCAGAAACAAAGCACTAAAGTGAAGCGATTGAGGAATGCACTATTTTGTCACGTCGGGAGAGTATCTAGTGCCAATTTCATTACAAAATCGAAGTAACCTCAATGCCGAATGGTATAAGTACTATAAAATACTTGTCAGAAGTGTTCACTACTGTGAACAATAAATGTTGATATACGAGGGGTGATCCAAAAGTAATGATAATGAAAATAAAACACGGTAATTAAAGTTAAAATAATAATTTATTTTTTTACATAGTCTCCTAACAAATCAATACATTTAGTCCATCTTTTTCCAATCCCAGGATTCCCCTTGAAAAAAATTGTCTTGACCCTCCCAAAACGCTTCAACAGCGGCGATTACTTCGCTATCGTCTTAGAATTTCTTGCCTCGGAGGCGTTCCTTCAGCCGAGAAAAGAGGTAGAAATCACTAGGAGCTAGATCTGGCGAATAAGGAGGGTGTTCGAGCAGTTCGAATCCCGTTTCTTGAATGGCAGCCATCGCAACTGCGGCTTTGTGAGCCGGTGCGTTGTCTTGGTGAAACAGCACTCCAGCTCGCAGTTTGCCGCGTCTTTTTTCCTTAATGGCCTCCCGTAATCTTCTTATTTGGTCTGCGTGGTAAGAGCCCGTAATAGTGGCTCCCTTTTCACCACCATAAATATGCCTTGAGCGTCCCAAAAAACAGATGCCATAACCTTTCCCGCCGAACTTGAAACTTTGAATTTCTTTGGCGTCGGTGAGGAGGCTCACTTCCAAGTCATCGATTGTTGTTTCGTTTCAGGATCAAAATGGTGGATCCAGGTCTCGTCCATAGTCACAAAGCGGAACAAAAAATTTTCTTGATCTGCTTGGAACTTTTCGAGATTGACCCTCGAAATGTCAACTCGATTTTTCTTTTGCTCGTCGGTCAACATTCTGGGTACCCAACGCGCAGAGACCTTTTTCATATGCAACTCGTTCGCAAGGATTCTTTGAACGCTGCCATATGAGATCCCTGTGACCTCAGCTACATGCCTGATGGTCACTCTTCGATCTGCCAACACAACATCTTCGACTTTTTTCACGTTGTCTTCAGTGAGGGACGTGGATGGGAGTCCTTCACGATGTTCATATTCAGTGGATGTTCTGCCCAGTTTAAACTCCTTGGCCCAGCGTGCAACTGTAGAATATGGAGGAGCAGAGTCCCCCAATGTTTCCACTAAGTCACTGTATATGTCTTTTGAAGACATTTTTTTCAAACAGAGGTACTTGACGACAGCTCTAATTTCGTTTTTCTCCATGTTGATGTTAACTCTTTGACAGTTTGTATTCAAATGAATGTATCTCCCGGAAATCGTGATCTATTTATATGATTTTTTTAGGCTGACGTAGTGAGTATATAAGCAAGCAAAAAATATTATTTTTGGATTTATATGCGGACCTGAAATAACCGATTATCATTACTTTTGGATCACCCCTCGTATATAGATTTCTATGAACCACAACCACTTACCATCGGGTGGTCTGTGTGCTCGTTTGTCACCTTTATATAAAAAGTTATCATAACAACGCACCCGCGCGCTCATCTCTGAACGAGATGCCCTGATTTGGCATTGAGCAATTTCTTTTTATATAAAAAAAGCAAAAATGCTGGAAGGGAAATTATAGTTTTCATCGCCGAAATGCGCTAGCAGCGTAGCTGACTGGGAATAGTGTTTCTAAAATTGGTTCGCAAGAAACTTCGTGTTTGGTGGAGAGTTATTTAAAAAGATTTAATAGTCAAAATTTTAACCATAGAACTTTGACTATTAATTTTTTTTGCTGCGCAAATGTTATAGGGTGGCTCACATTAGACCCCATATTAGGGATAATTAGTTGGGGCGCCATAAATGGATCTCGTTTTATCCAAAACCTCGCTTCGGGTCGGTACTGCATTATACGATCTAAATAACAATAGAAAGAGACAGATATAGAGATAATATTTAATTTAAGGTAAGCGATAATCATTATTTGTATTTATTTATTATTTGATTATATTAATCATTATTTCATAGCACAAGTACTTAGTTACTTACTTACTTACTAGAAATGAGTTGGGAGGGGGGGGGGGGGCGATGTAGTTATTCGAACTTTAGGCCTAGTCAGTTTGAATAACATATCATGTAGATAATGTCATGGGGGTCATGGTTGAATGGGGGCAAAAAGTTCTCATTACACTCCTAGGGGGTCAAAATAGCCAAAAACAAAAAAAAGTTATTTTGGCTATAACTCCGCCTCCTTCGGAGGTTCTTATACAGTCTTTACTTCCCGCATCGCACTTGATATTTTTTGGAACGAAGTCCTTTATCGCACGGTACGAATTTGACGGATGGGGGTTAAGCGAGAAAAAGTGTAAGACTTTTCCGTCACGACCACAGTGCGAGCGAGATGGAATAATATGCATCTCCCTCGCACTTTTTCTTACCTTGCCATGAAATAAATATTATTTTATTTCAAATGACTTTTGAAAATTATCGTGTTATGGGTTTTCAGGCCCGGTGCTAAAACGGCTTTCATCACACTTACATGACCGTTCTTTTTCTTAGTAATACCTCAGAGTTCGCATCTTGGCCATATTTTGTTTAATATATTTGTG
Source organism: Parnassius mnemosyne (assembly GCA_963668995.1). Lineage (NCBI taxonomy): Eukaryota > Metazoa > Arthropoda > Insecta > Lepidoptera > Papilionidae > Parnassius > Parnassius mnemosyne. Next base: position 4,415,087 of record CAVLGL010000082.1, on the reverse strand, counting down.
AACCACATTGTTTCTTGCTTTGAAAACTCCACACCATACTTACACGCCAATGATTTGAAAATCACGAGAACAATTTGTTCACCAAGTGATCCGATTTCATTACAGAACGATCTACATGAACTAACCAATTGGTGTGAATCTAATGGCATGCAACTCAACTGCAGTAAATGTCTTCATATTAAATTTACTAGAAAAAAATAATATTAGTGCAAGAACATATAAATTGTACGATAATAGTATGGTAAAATTTGAGCTCGTGAAAGAGTTGGGTGTTATACTTGGGTTTGTAACTTAACATTTTGTAAAGCTTCCAACGTCTTCGATAGATGGCGTTGGCTTCGAATTAGAAGTCGTTAGCGTTCGGCTTCCGCAATTTGAATAGGTCTATGCGATTTATTTTCAATATACGAGATCGGGATTGGCTCCGATATCTGCATGCAAGTGTGGTCTTTTATTTAAAATTCCCGCTTGCTACAGTTCAGGTCAACTCAATCTCCACTAAATAAATACCACCCGTTAACTTAACACCTTGATAGAAAATTGACTAATCTTTACCACATTGAAAGTGTAATAAACTGAGTTTCTAAATTATTAGGTTATTTATGCGACAAGTTCAAACTTTAAAAGAAGCAAAAACAAAAATCTGTTTTTACAACAGCCTTGCCCACAGTCACTTACTCCTGAGTACTGTAGCTTTGTTTGGCGTCCACATTATTCCCACACACTACATAAGACTGGAGCGTGTACAGAAAATATTCATGTGACATCTATCATACTCAGCGAAGATTGCTAAGTAATAAGTTAGACTGCCACAGTTTATTAAGTAAAATTAATTTTCGGGTACCACGTACAGATATCCGCGTACTGCTATTACTCCGGTCGTACCCCCACGCACCAGAACAGTCTTCGGTGCCAACGTTTATGTAAAATATATAATAGATTCAGTCAGTTAATTTACATCACCTTATCTTTTCCTTTAAATGATTTTACATACTCTGTGCAAGTAATATAGTAATTATACTTTAAGAAATGTATGTAACGTATGTAATGTAAAATCGTTGGTAGACCCAATAAATAAATAAATGACGCTTCATTTTGATAGACGCTATTAATTCATTTATTTGTATTTGTTAATCATCAATAATATAATACGTTTATCAATAACAATATACTACGAAAGGAACTTCGTTCTAATAGTGTTCCACTTTTTATACCTAAAAAATAGTTCCATCATCTTTTTCATATACCTCATACTCAACACATTACAACCAGTACGTTGCCAATGATGACTTATGGATCTGAGACGTGGTCCTTCACTGCTGGCCTTATGAGGAAGCTCAAAATCGCTCAGCGAGTTACGGTGAAGGCTATGCTTGGAGTTTCTCTGCGTGATAAACTTAGAAATGAGGATATCCGCAGTAGAACCAGAGTGACCGACATAGTCCCAACGAATTAGTAAGCTGAAGTGGCAGTGGGCCAGCCATATAGTTCGGAGAGCCGACAACCGATGTGGAAGAAAGGTTCTCGAGTGGCAGACTCGTACCAGTCGTCGTTAAGTCGGTCCACCAGATAGCATGACGATCTGGTAAAAGATGCAGGATGTCGATGGATACAGGTGGCTCAGGACCATGCTTCTTGGCCTTCCTTGGAGGAGGCCTATGTTCAGAAGTAGACTTGTGTAGTGCTAAAATGATGATGATGAAATACTCTTCTTTTTGAAGTCAGCTAAAAAATAATAGAAAAAATTTGCCTTTTCTTTAAAGCTAACTTCATATTTATTTAATATGCTTTTACTTTTTTATGTCGAAATACTCAAACACCGCTATACTCAATTTAAAGATGCCGTTAAGTCTCGTGCTGTCTCTATCAGTTAAAGTCAGTGACAGAGATACCATGAGACTTAACATCTTAAAATTGAGAAGCGGCGTTTGAGTATTTGACAGTTAATCTGCTCTTTTATACAGAATAAGATGACAAACGAACACACACAGTAGGTGAATGGATACGGTAGCCCATAGACATCGACATCTATCTTCGATTACGAATCAAAATGCAGATGCGGTGTCACCCCTGAGGACTAAGATGGAATGCTTCTTATCCAGTAAAAAGGGTCTCCGGTTCTCTACATTCACCATACGAAGTGCAGCAGCATTTAACTGGTATTTTGTGACAGCATGGTCCTTCCCTGGACGAACGGACCCATTCGTGTTGCAGCGTAACTCTACCACGTAATGATGCTGTAAATTAATCTACTTAAAGGTTGGCGCCAAAATTAAAACACACACATACAAAGTAAGTTTTTTATATCTTGAAAGAAGTAACAATAATTTACTTTTCACTTACAGACAAAAAAATTATATTAAAATTATAAAATTAACATTTAAAGGGCTATGGCTAACTCGGATTATTGATAATAACAATGACATTGCTCGGAATACTGCGGTAATCTCGAATTTATATTCTCAAGAAATAATATTCTCGAATGCAATATTAAGTAAAACATTTACATAATAAAAAGTAGCTCGATAATCATTCACTGCATAATACGGCTTAAGTTAAAAAAATATTAAGTAGGCTTGTATAGGAGATTTTTGTACAAATCGAAAATTAACAACCGTATTAAGAAACGAATGAAAAAGAAAATTAAAAAGTTAAAGTTTAATAGAAAAAAGAGCGGGAAATATCTCCCCATAGTGTTTGTATTATCTTTTTGCTAAAAAACTTTAACCGGAAATAATTAAAATAGAGTAAGTAATCGTTGTCTATGGTCTCTACACAAATTTCAACATAAATTATACCAGCTCCACAGGACTAGTGATTCGTAATATGTATATCGGAAATGTAAGAAGTATGTTATTGTTCTTTGGTTTACGGTGCAGAAATAGCTATGGCAGAAGTGAAGGAAAAATACCGGACTATAGCTGGATTGTAGTGTTAAAGTACGAATCAAAAGTGTTCATAAATTAAGTAGGCACAAGTACTTAACGTTAAAAAAATACACAAATACTGTATGTACATGAAAAAATATTTTAATTTTTCCCCTATATCTATCTACACTTCAGTCGCCTTGTTCCTAATTAGCTGACTAAATACCACAATTCATCTTTTCGTGTGTAATTATTTACTGTACAAAATATACAACAATAAATCTGAACTATATGCTATGCTGATACAGTACATTATTGGAATAATTACGTCGATACCTTTGATTTCGCGTTTAGCACGGTCCTAGAAACGCTGTACGGGTGTTAACATTATTAAACTTTCTTCATAAAAGTCGGCAAATTCGGTATTATGGATGGTACTACATTGAGAATACATACCTTCATACCTTGTATATATGTTAAAACAGCCCATTTTTTTCTGTTATAACTAAAGGCTTACATTAGCAATGACGCCGCAATGTTATTAAATTGCAATTATGTCTTTTCAAAATTCGAAAAAAGTATGTAACGCCACGAAACATGTTTATTAAGTCCATTTCAAATATTTTCTTAGGCAAAATGCATAAGCTAGGTTTCATTATATTATTCAAGTCGTTTCCAAATTCGAAATAGTATATAAAACCTCGAAACACGTCTCTAAAGATAGATCCATTTTCTATTATTTTATTAGGCAAAACGCATAAGCTAGGTTTCTTTATATCTAGGAACACTTTAGGCCGAATTAATAATGGAACAGTTTTAATTTTAAGCACTATTTACTAAAATAATTTGCTATTAATCTCAATTCACATGATGATTCTTAGTAAGACAGTGTTTGTCAAAATTTGCGAATATTGTTTATTGATTTCTATTTTGACACAAATGAAAAATATTGTATTTTGAAACCGTTCGCTTTAACAGAGTAAGCAGATGAGTACTTACGTAATTTTTAGGTTAATAAACAAGTTTTGCTTACCTTGTTAAAACGAATCGTAGTCCCACCTCACCTTTATATAACAAACCTTTTTATAACGAATATTTTCTAATTTCCCTTCAGTTGCGTTATATCGAGGTTGCAATGTAATAATAATATTTATAACGGGCGCTTATACCCTTCTGCAACACTTTACAAGCGGGCTCTGTATCTCCTATGAGATATACTCTTTTTATTTATCCTAATAATTAATGTGCAAAGTTGTTTTATTATGGGTAATGAAGCAGTCGCAAGTGTTCTGAAAACAGAAGCACTCTTTTAATATCTAATTCATCAATTCCATTTTGAATCATTTCCATATACGAACCCTTAAAGTGACTAAAAAGCCTTGTACCCTCCCTCACATCATATTTTATTAATTTTTAAGAGATTCTTTATAATCCTTCCATAAATCTAAGCTATTCTACAAGCCTACTATTAAAAATGGACAAGGGACGCCATTTTTATTCTTCAAGGTGCGAATACATTTTCAATTTTTTTTAAAATATTTGGCACTTAATTAGTTAAGTTCAACTTTTACTTTTTCCACTACGTTTTGACATTGCAATAAGTTTAATTCCATAGTAGCTAGCAATAAAAACATTAATCCATATTTTATACCGTTTTCATCTCTTTCAACTTTATTTTTAAATATTTTATTACCATTGTGACATTCGTCCAGTCCAGCCAATGTATTAAAAATAAATAATTGCAGGATTATGCGTAACACCAATGAGCAAGGTTCAGTACCACTCTTTAGCGTCTTATTCCAGGTCCATCTTGCTGTACGTCCCGTCAAGGTCATGCACGACGCACGACGCAACTTGGCAGGACATACAGTAAAATGACCGTGCATAAGACGTACAAATCTTTTTATCCTACATTACGTCATATCTAAAGTTTCTTTTCTAACTGTCTATGATTTTCTTCCTCCACGATTGATTATAAATAGACTGATCGAGAAACTAAGTCTAATCATAGTGACTAGACGCTAAGCTAGTTCTGGATGAGTGAAGTGTAGAGCTGTGCTGTGGTAGGGTGCAAGATGACTGGGTCGGGGGTGGCAGGCGTGCATTTGTCGCAAGCCTTTCCTGTTCTTCCAGTTGAGCTGCGAACTCTTCGTCCAAAGCCTGAAAGTTTATCATATAATTTTTTAACTTCATTTTTATAGAACAAGGGAGACAAACGAGCACACAGTCCACCTGATGGTAAGTGGATGCTGTCTCCCATAAATATCTACTTTTATCCTCTATTAACAATCATAATGCAGATGTGTTGACACCTCTGAGGGCTGAGATGGAATGCCTGTCCAAGTGATCACTAGTTATACATATTAAATACAAATTTACAGATATTCCCCACGTTAATATTAATAAATCTATATATGTTAACACCACTGTTCGATCCCCGTCGCCCACCAATGAATTGTAATTTCAACTTTAAGTGATGATTTGCCACGTGCACGGCAGTGAAGGAAAACACCGTGAAAACCGGCATGTCTTTGAAATAAAAATATATTACTAAAACATGTTTTCACGTGGTAGAGCCATGCTGCAGCTATATTACTGGTATAGTTGTAGCACGAATGGGTCGGCTCGACCGGGGAAGGACCACGCTCTCACAGAATACCAGCGTAAAATAGCAGCTTAATGCTGCTGTGTTCCGTATGGTGAGTGTAGAGAACCGGAGACCCTTTTTACTGGAAAAGAGGCATTCCATCTTAGTCCTCACGGGTGACAACGCATCTGCATTTTGATTAGTAATCGATGATGATAGATGCAGATGTCTATGGGCCACAGCAACCACTTACCATCAGGTGGACTGTGTTCCTATAAAAAAAAAGTCAGGTCCGGTACAATAGGGGTGGACACCTCCAGCAGTGGGACGAATACAAACTGAAACTTTTGTCAACGTTGATTAAAACATGGTATAGCCATGCTGCAGCTATATTAGTGGTACAGTTGTACCACGAATGAGTCGCCTCGACCGGGGAAGGACCAGCGTTAAATAGCAGCTTAACACTGCTGTTTTTCGTATGGTGAGTGTCGAGTATCGGATACCCTTTTTACTGGAAACGAGGCATTCTATCATACTACTATATTGATGATAAGGATAACAAACTAGCCCATAGACATCTACATCCATCCTCAATTACGAATCAAAATGCAGATGCACTGTCACCCGTGAGGACTAAGATGGAACACCTCACGGTTTGTACTGGTTCTCCATACCTTCCGATTGGTACACAGTGGTGCAAGCCTATTTGGCAACAAAATTGATAAGAGAGCATCAGTAATTGCAATGGTAACCATTGAAGTGTAGTGGACATTTTCACGCACTATAGCAGTGGACTCAAAGCAACTGTAGTCGATCATTACGATAGCTTAAAAAAATTATACGCAGAGTGTAAACATCGAAATAACATCCAATCCAAGCATTGTATCCAACATCAATGTGTGGCAAGGGCGTCGCCAAGGAAGGGGCAGGTAGGGGCGGCTGCCCACACTAGAGACAAAAAAAAAATAGTCTAATGTGAAGCCACCGGTCTTATTTATTGTACCGTCAAGTTGATATTACAATCGCCGTATAGGTAAGAGTTCATGTCCTCTTGTGTACGTACACTTTCCCATCCTCTATACAGGCTTATTCTTATTTTTCAACAACTGGCCAAATTTGCAGGGAAGGTTCAGAATAAGTAATTTAGGCTAATGGTGAAAAAAATCTCAAACAATTTGTCCTTTTTATATTTTAAATTGCAGTAATGCATTATTTTAACTGATTTTACTACTCACGCACACATTCGTAAGAGTCGATCGGTAGGCAAAAACGTATTTGCCCATAAATCACATAAAATTTTAGATAACTTCAAATAAAAGAAGATGTATTTACTCGTATTTACAAAAATAGCAATAACGGTATATCATTATTTATATATTTTAACTTCAGCTGAAAAATTGGCTACTCTGAAAAATAACCCTGTATATCAACTTGCCCCCCCCCCCCCCCTCGCCCTCCGGGCCATAGGTTGACGACGCCCTTTATGTATTGCGTGCTATATTTACATTATTAAAATTAAAAAAAGAAAACGTACCATGCTTATCCGCCGCCGGTTGTCAATATCCAGAATCCAGGTTATGCTGTGCCTTAAAACCTGCATGTTAGTATCGCTCGCACGTGACGCGTGTTGCTCATAGTACATATAAAATTTAACTAGAGATTTTGTCAAGTATAGTATATATATAGTATATATTTACAAAACTTTATTATACAGGACGAAATCGAGTTAACTGAAAGTAAAAAGGTCACTAGAATGTAGGCATCCACTCAGGAATTTACGGTTTAGGAATGCCCGGTTCTTTTCGTATCTGTATAGAACCGGTTCTGTACAGTAGCATTCCGGTTTTTCCGCGTGTTCAAATAAATTAAATGTTTACAAACATGCGTGTACGCACCGTTGCGTTGCCGTTAAAGTAAGTTTTCCAATACTAATATCGTGTTTCAATATACACTGCGGACACTGCTCAGTGCTCTCACTAGTGAAAAATTAGTTCCGTTATGCCGGATCCGTTCCAAGCAAAACTGTTTACCATTGTAATTTCGATTTATTATAAAATATGTATAACAATAAATAAATAATAATAACAAACAATAACAAATTTGTGAGAAATGTCTTTGGAAAAGTTAATAGAATATAACTTAGGTTCAGAATCTACATTAAATAATGGTTTTGATTGAAAGTGAATATATTTAAAATGTAATGTCCTTACTTATTAGTTATTATTGGAACGAAGTTCCTTATCGCACGGTACGAATTTGACGGATGGGGGCTAGGCGAGAAAAAGTGTAAGATTTTTCCGTCACGACCCCCCTTTCTATAGTGCGAGCGAGATGGAATAATATCCATCTCCCTCGCACTTTTTCTTATTTTGCCATGAAAGAAATACTTTATTATTTTAAATAAAGCTTCATTTTAATAGACGCCAGTAATTCATATATTTGTTCTTGTTAATCAATAATATAATAACTTTATCAATAATAATATACTACGAAAGGAATTTTGTTCCAACAGTGTTCCACGACACTCACGCATGTTTTTATTTATATAAATATGCAATGAATCTAAGCCTGTCAACACAATTAAAATATTTTAAATAATAAAGAAGAATTACTTATTTCCTACACTACAAAATTTACTAAAACTAGACATAGTTCTTCCATTACTTACTAAAAGAAATTAAAAATTGCATACGTAACGTCGTACAAATATCTCTATTAAAAAAAAAAAACTAATTGTCTTTCTAAATAAATAATACTGCAATAACCGTGAAAAATATTGATTTAAACTGAGCAACATGTCGTCTCGTGGCGAATTCAAAGCGCATGCTATGTACATGCAAATGCAGCGAGTCATGTGTTAGAGATACCTTATGTAAAAATTGGAAGCTTTTTTATTTCTTTAAATAATCTAAAACTTAGAGCTAAGTTTCTAGTATCTGAAACTCTAACATAATTATTTTAAAGTTTCAAGTGGCAGCACTCGGAGTAAGATAGATTTTTTTGGCTCAAACACGAGGAACTTTCTTTTTATTAAAACTGGGCTTGGATGCTTGTTCTTTAAGCCACGAGGTATTTCTTTCCATCTAACACAGATAAAATATACAAAACTAATGCATATGTAGTTTTGTGGCAGCCCTTGAAGGGATTCCCACGTTTAGCAGGGACTTGTGAATTTGCCGCAAAGATAAAAATTAATGCTTAAGGGATATTAAAAATAACTATTTTACAAAGAACATCGCTCAAAATGGCTTATATATCGACACGTTTGTAACCACAGAGGGGGTAGGCAGGGTGCAAATTGCAGCGAGCTACTGCACCACATTTAGCCAAAACAAAAAGGATAAGAAAAGAGAAAGTAGTATGGTTGGTAAGGGACAACTGACTAGCCCATTGACTACAGTGTAGGCCCTACACAATCACTTTCCAATATCACATCGCCTTCTACGACATGCTAGGTAAGTAAACACAGTTGCCACATTATGTTTTGATATAAGACCCAAAAAACATGGAACCTATATATTCCCAGATCCACATTAATATTTACATCAAGATTATTTGAAATAGTCTTTATAAACAGCAAGTCGATATTTATCTTCTAAGCATCATCCGCCACCAGGTGTTAATAAAAAGCCATACCTTCAAATGTAACACTTTATTTACATCCATTTTGTTATGTTAATATTTTAATATATGCAGTATTAATGATAATATTATATTTAATAAAAAAACAAATGTCTACGTCTTGCGACATTGAAGTGTACGGGAAATCACCACAAAGACATTTTTTTTTAAATAATTATGATATTAAAACGCGTTAGTTTATCTAAAATGAAGCGAAAATTCAATTAACTTAAATTAAAAAAAAAAATCAAAACAGTGTCATTGCCAGCGATTATTAAAAAGCGAAAAACAATGTCGGGGATAATTAAACATTCTGAATTTCCCATACATTACGAACTAAAGATGCAACTGAACATCATTCAAATGTAATCAAAACAGAGTTCTTATAACAAATATTATTAAATACATGCAGAATATTGAACTACAATAAATAAATGGAAGTACTTAACTAATAATTTATTATGGTAAAACAATAAAATTAAAATGTAATATAATATATTTAAAATGACAAACATGCCTAAAGCAAAAGTAACCTACGTTAACAAGGTTTAACAAATTTAAAATTAAAGTGGATAATGTTAGAAGTGATTAGTGGAAAAATAACAAGTTTAACCTACTCTAACCTGTATTTAGCTAAGTACAAATCTACTTTGATTTTAATTTAGCATTAATACTAAACCTAAGACGCGTCTCAATTTAATTTTCTAAGTAATTTTTGGCAAATCTAGGCAGTATAACAACTTTAGGAAGCAACACTGATATACATCGTAAACATAATAGTAACCGATTCTATAGTTATTTATAGATTTGGTTATTTATTATTATTATTCCTATTATAATCTATAACAATATTTTTTTATTATGCATCGACGCAATCAATAAAATATAGAATTTTAACAAACATTATTTTAATAATAGTATTTCTAAAAAATAATATAAAACTATGAATAGGCACTTATTATTTAAGTAGTAATAAAAAAAATATCCAACAAAATATAAAGGCCCCTACATATATATAGTGCCAAGATTTTGAGATATAGCGTGTATTTATTTGTAAAAACCAAATCTACTGTGAAACTGGGTCGGAATTGTCTTCAGAGGAGACCGTTATCGTAATGTAGTTGTGATGCGTCACAAGTTGAAATGACATTTTATTTGATATTTAAAAATTTAGGCCGCATATGTGATCATATTTTTAACAGTGCGCAACCATATAACTATGAAGGAATCGTACGAAATAATTTATTATAAGGGCCGTTCAAGTATTACGTAAGCAGGCTTGAGAGGGGTGTGGGGGTGGGGGGTAAATTTTCCTAAAACTTCTTTGCTGACAAAGGGAGCACAGGGAATATTAAAAATCTTACGTAAAATTATAAAAAAAATAAAAATATTTTCATACAATATTTATAATCTAAATTAATAATACTATTTTTATTATTAATATCGAAGAAAGAATAGGAAGAAATAACTTCTTTCATCTTCTAATTTTCAATCTTCTAATTTTATTGAAACACTTATAATTTAATTTAAAAAATTTATTGAATCTTTTAAATTTTAACTTTAATATTTAATAAAAGTTTTGAAAAAAATCTTAAGTCTTATCACCTGGGGGAGGGGGGAGTTAGCAATTTTCTTATTTTTGCTTATAAAGGGGAAGGGGGGATCGAAAATCATAGAAAGTTTGCTTACGTTATAAATGAACAACAAATGGCAACACCATAGTAACAATGTGTCGGTCTTAATACATTTATCGACAAGTAAACTATGCGCTCAAGATATTTTTTTTATTGTTTAATTATTTTATTGACTACTTCACTCTCTAAACGTAAATATACATGACTAAACAGTAATGAATAAAAAATAAGACTTTTTTTAAAAAGAAAATATATAATATACCAGGTGAATTTGTAACCAAGAGAAAAAAAAATTGGTTGTAATAGGTGAATGAAAAAGAAGCATACGGTAACGATATTTTTTCAAAAAAAAATGAAAAATATCTATGCCAAAGTTTCAACTTCACTCAAACCACAACAATACAATGTCCACGTAATATATTATTTAAAAAATAAAAATGTCACCTGTTATATACAACAAAAAACGGACGTAATTAATAACAATTTAAATAAAATTAATTATTTTTTAAACTTATTTTTGATTTTTGCACTACCGCACAACACACTAAAGCTAGTGTGTGTGAAATTTGATGCAAAATGGCACTTGCCAAGCTTGCGTGTTTAATATAAAATTGTGACACGAGACAGTCTTCACGATTACTGTAATAGTTTCATAAAACCGGACAAATAATATAACGTGAGGCTGTTGTTTACTGATAGACATCACATTTTGCTTTGCAATATTCAACCTTCAGTTAGAGGCATAGAGTTCGATTCGAATCTTTTTGAGATTTGAATGTAATAAGGGACTGAACGACCCGAATGACCCGATTCAGGAACAGGTCACTTGAAACGAATGAATGTCTCAGATGTCGTTAGTTGTGACTAACGTTTATTTATTTTCTTTTGAGCCAGCGCGTGTTTTTTTTATCTCTTTGATTTCATCACTAATTTGTTAGCTAGCTAGTAACGACAATACAAAACAATAACTAATAGTTCTCTTAAACAACGAATTTAATATTACGTTTTTGATATTACACCTGTTGGAGAAGAAACCTATTGTCGCAACTGGTTTCATAAAAGAATTATAACTGGTTTCATGATTGCGTTAAAGCAAAGATAACGCTTCTTTAACACAATGTACTAAATATTTTTATACATTCAGGGTTATTTTGCAATTATCGACCAAATTTGCAAAAAAGGTTTACAATAAGTAATATAGGCAATATGGCACTTTTATCGTTTAAATTCAAAATGCGTGGTAATGAATTATTTTAACTGATTTTACTTCGCACGCACACATTCGTAAGGGTTGGTTAGGTCGGTAGGCAAAAACGTTGTTGCCCTTATATAGAAAGCCTTATTTACTCGTATTTTCAAAAACTACAATATTTGAACTTAAGTTTAAAATTTGGTCACTCTTTGTAAAATAACCCTGTATTATTTAATACATAATAATACCTATCAAATTCGTCTTCTTTGGAAATAGTTCTATATCGATAATTCTACTGAAACACTTGTATACTGGCACTAAGACCATACAATTTTAATTTATAATATCTTAAAGTTTTCATTGGGTATAAAAGTAAAAGTTATACAGCTAAATGTATTTTAATATTTTAGTTTTTCAATCGCCGAAAATTATTAAAAAAAAATCTATTATAAAAAAGAGTTAAAATGGAAAGGGAATTTATTCATTTGGAAGCATTTTTTTTTTAGTGGCAAATAGTTTGGCGTGGAGTACTTAATTTATGATTTAAATTATTTAAAAAGAAATATGGATTTCCGCTTTAAAAGTAGATCAAAAACATTTTTTTTTTACTTTAAAATAGAAAAAAATACCTAATTATATATAGTTGTTAATATTATGAAATGTACAGTAAAATAATTGTAACTAAAATATTTGGAACTATTTACTTTAAGAGGATTGGTAAGAAGCTGTAAATTTTCATACAAAATGCGATAACGTTTTTTTTCCCCCGTCACACTGTGATGACAACTGTCAAAACAATTAGATCAACCGGCCTACTCCCGACAAAAAATGGCTAAATATTCAAACGCTACTCGAAAAAGTCTCATGATGTCACAGTCACCTTGACATAAAGTGATACGAGACAGCACGAGACGTAACGGCATCTTAAAATTGAGCATCGCTTTAGTATATATGGACACGAATCAATCAAGTTTGATTCGAACTCAGGGTAATTTCGTATTTCCAAAACTGGTGTAAATCGAAGCTTGCACAATCAGGGTAGTTCAAATAACGAAAAAAGAAAGAAGTCTTCAGCTGTTCGCCATTAGATGGCGCCCGTAGTAGCAAGCAATGTGAATGCTTTTTCTTTATAATTTTCTCCTATTTATTTAGTAAAAATATTTAAGACGTGAAATTTTTAACTAATTAAATATAATCTTCGGATAGAAATATCCGAATGTGCCTAACAGCGCCGATAACGCATGCCCGGAACTCGATCCTGTCTCTCGATTCAAATCGGTTCAAGGATGAGCTTTAAAAATCAACTGGTATATAAGTTTTTAAAACCGACGGAATTGAGTTCTGAATCTCTGAACAAAAGGTTGTTCGTATTCCTGGAACCGAAGCTAGCACAGAATATAATGGATGTTTAATTTGGAATTCTTAGAATGTATATCTTTAACTACCCGCCACCAGGTGGCGCTCGCAATTGCAAGCGACGAGAATGCTTTTTTATTTAGTAAAAATATATAATTTATTAAAAATAATCTAACCAAAGGCATTAAGAATTTTACTATGATATAATCAGCCGGACGTGCGTAACAGTGCTGATAGACTTGATCTTAGTTCGATATTGTTTCTCCATTCAAATTAGGTTATGAGCTTTTAAAATTAGATTCGAAACAAAGTGAGTTCAAATCGAAACCAATAACAATGTCGGGAGTAAGACTGCGGGTGGCCACTGATTGAACCCAGTTTCCCTTGTGGGTGCCAATGAAGTGACGCCTAAGCAACGGAGTCTGGTGGTCCATTCTTCTCTGAGGCGGCAAAGGCAGCCTTGAAGTTCAACGTGGACAGTTGGCTGACTGGTACGTCACCCTGGTCAGAATAACTGTTCGAGCCCCTCACCGGACCCCACCTACTGAAGTGCGTGGTGGTTGGCCCTTGGGCTTCTATCTCCTCGATGTCAATACTGTCCAGTGTACTGACGCTCTTGTACGTGTCGTACTTGCCGCTCAGAGAGGGCATGTCGATCATAACCGCCTCCATGGCAATGTCTTGCTTCAGGTTCTGCTGTGAGACGCTCCTCTTCATCACCTCTTCGGTCTTCTGCGTCAGGAGATGCTCGCTCATGCTTTGCCTGTTCAACTTCTTATCGACCCTTGTTGGACTTATGTTTCTGGCCGAAGTGGGCACCCTGTCGACCGGTTTGGACCTTTCGAGACTCCTTCTCGGTTCCTCTTCGATCCTGTTGACGGTGTGTTCGTTCTCGGACATATCTGTACCGTACGCCATGATCGGTTCGCGTCGGAAATCGTCCGATCCGCGGAAAACCGAGAACCCGGATATCTTTTCGGACACCAGCTTCAAATTCGACGTGGACCCGTATCTTTGAGCCTTGGTGAGTTTACCCCTCCTGGAGGTACTACTGGCGCCTGTCACGGCCGACTTGGTGGTCCTGTAGTCGGTGGGACTGATGCTGCGTCTCCTATCCATGTTGGGCGTGTTAGAGGTGGAGAGTGTCAGGTTGAGACTGGTCCTGGACCGTGATAGCGACCCAATGAAAGAGGTCCTCTGTTGGTAAGCGCTCAACACATGTTGAAGAACGTTCCTAGGCCAGGGCACGTCGAGGTACAAAGACCTGTCGGGTATGGGCCGGCCGTACTTTTTCTCGTGGTCATCTAGTTGCTTCTCGAAGATTTTAAGGAGGCTCTGTCGTGAGAAATTGTGCGATTTAGCGTACGCTCTCTCACGTCGGGACAGCACAAACACATACTCCTTTTCAACCTAAACCTACACATCCTAACGCTGACCATTTGAAATGCGCTGAAATCTTGGATCCCTAACTTGGTGTTTAATAAAATAAAACTAATTTCACAGACTTTATCTTGTTTAATTTTGACTCAATTTTAAAATCCCAATTACTGGATTGAACCAAAACTTAATAATTTCAAATTGGAGGGTAGCCCTGACTAACTATCACATCAGGACGTTGAACACCTCAATCCTGTTATCCCTCCTCCCTCGAGTGCTGAGTGTTGCAACGTGCGAAATCAAACGCGATTAAACCATAAAATTAATTTTAATCAATTAGTTGTTTTCATGATACAGTTGTTGATAAGACGGTTAATTTTTAGATGGATAAACTATCCTTATTCTAGCAAATAAATTATATTTATTTCTACCCCCATTGCCATATATTTATAGTTTATACAAGTTAATTTTGGCATTAAACGTGCGAAAATCAAAGAAGTTAAATAAGTATCAAAAGAAAATTTCAGCGTTAAATTTCATGGCATTTCAAAAGCCGTTACAATCAACATGGCACCATCTTACACACCACCACCATTTAGTTTCGGTAAGCTATGCACACAGCATGCCATTCATGCAACATCGCCCAATATATAAGTTACAAAACGAGTCACTTGGCACATAGTCGATAACAGTAACAATTACTTATTCTTATAACTTATAAAAATTCTGACGTGTAATTAAATTAAATTAGTTTAGCAGCAGTAAAAATTGTATTTTTTTTAAAAAGGACCCACGGGAAGCCATCCTAATAGAATGATGAAATTAACTGTGAACCGTGAAAAGGGGTGTAGACTGGCATTTTTATATTAAAATCTTATTATTATCCTATATAACACTGTTGCAGGTGTGATTCCTACAGGCAAACAATTAACACCATGGTTACACAACCCCACAGCTGTATTAGCAAACAAGTGGTCTGATATCATATCCCAGTGACTCGCTTAATAACCGTTGTAATGATTCATGCTGGAGACATGCAAAATCACGTGCATACTTCACGCTGCTGTATATGTGAGAGTGGAAACGACTTTCAATTTGTATGCATATATTAAGCAAATAAATGAAGTTATTGTATTAAAATTAACCTTAAAGGACCAAGTGGTACAGTGAATAAAGGATTAGATGCGATCGAATCCCGCAATTAAAACATTATACAGGATAATTTTTCAAAGAGTTGCCATAAGGGAGGCCATGTGCAGCAGTGTACTTTTATAGGCTGTAATGGAGGGTTGGAAAATGGATGGTAGTTTTATGTATTTTAAATCTAGAGGAGTTGTGATTATGTCTTTCACAACATCCGAAGCCCACCTTCGATTTTATTATGTAAAAATTACATGAATTACTGTCATATTTAGCACAACCATTAATGAAGTTCAACATATAAAGTAATTAAAAAACAAATTAAAAAAATGAAAATCATTTCCGCTCCCATACCTTATAAAACATGCAATATCCACATTTACTCCTGTAAATGTTATAATTATGACGAAATGATATTTTACAGATAGTGATAAGTGATCAAAATCTTTTGTATTTAATGTAATTTTTTGTATTGTGTATATTTTTTACAGTAGCAAAAAATATAGAGAAAAAGAATAGCGTATGATAACCAGTGTTGCCAGATAAACGATATTTTTTTTAAATTATGACACTATTATAGATACGAATATTCAAATAAATCTGGCAATACTGGGTTATATGTTAAGACAAGCAAGTGTTGGAGTGTTATATTGACTAACTTCCTGTCCAGCGAGTGTTTACATTGATTTGTGATACAACAGAATTTGTGTTTGTGTGCTTGTGTGTGCATATGTTGACTTACCAACTTCCTATCTCCGAGGGTGGCCCTCCATTCCTTCAGCTCGAGAGCGTATCTCTCCTCGACGGCCTTCATCTTGCTGCTCTCGTGGTTCATGAGAGCCTTGCGCTTCTCATTCTGGTACTGTTCCAGTTCCCGGAGGAGAGCCTGTGGATTCGACCGTACGGTGTTGGTTATAGGTGTCATAATTGAGCGGACTGCGTTGTTTTCCAGGAACATTCTTTACATTATTATTGAAATGATTAGAAAGTCAAAATAATCGACTGGTTTTATGGTTTTAGCATTTCATCCAGAAACCAGAAAAAAAATAACGTAGTCCTTGTAATAATGCCTAGATCTATCTACCTTATAACCAAAATGCATAAGATACTTTAAATTTCTCTTCGCAATTTTTAAAATTTTTATGTTTTCTGGAATTATTAAAAAAGATTAAAAGCTTAAAAAAAATATTTTATTTTACTTAATATTTGAGGTGTTACTGATACCATTTCCATATTGATTACAGCTTTTATTTTTTATTCTTATTAGGAAGATGCAGCTGCCCATCATGTAAATCACGACACTTTACTCACATAAATATTTGTTATAATAATATGTACTGATAATTTTTTGAATTTTTGGAAAGGTTTTGTAGCATAGTGGCTGAGCTCTTGGTTGTGGCGCTGCAGAGCAGCCGCTTCGAATACCGCACAGAACAAGTGTTTGTAGGTCCTATAAATAAGTGTTCCTGGTCTAGATGTGCATACTTGTACAATTTATGTATATTAATATCCTCCACGATATAGGAATAAATCCTGTGGTAGAGGTAACATTTTACAAAAAAAAAATTAACAATTTTTTTCAAAAATATGTAGTTACCGTTACCATTTCAGCCTATCAAAGTCCACTGCTGAACATAGGCCTCCCTCATAGATTGCCTCATAGGGGAGATATTTGCCATAGTTGTAATGTTACTGTTGATTTGAAAATTTCACCTCTCAGTGGGTCATGTGCTCCTGGTAGATTATCTTCTATACATCCATCCATTACAGCCTATTAAAGTCCACTGCTGAACATAGTCCCCCACAGACTGCTTCATAGGGGGGACTATTTGCCATAGTTGCCACGCTTGGCAAGCTGGTTGGCGACCGCAGTTTTTTATATTTAGTCGTTATTAGGAAGACGTTACTGCCCATCTGATTTATTTCACTCTGTCGCCTCTTACGTCTTAGGACACCCACGGGATTATATGGGGTAGTGAAAATTCTTACACGGTAAATATGTAGTTAAAGTACCATCCATTTACTCGTTTATATTTTTTTGCTAACCATTCATAATGTAGTTACATAGAATCCATCAACTCAATTGCCGAAACCTTCGTAACGAATTTCATTGCACAATATGATTACAAAGTTAGATAAAACACAAACAACGGATACCTCTCCTGCAGCCTTGAGTTCTTCCTTCGCCTTGGCGTGCTTTGTCGCCAACCTCTGCTGTTCAGCTCTATACCTTCGCTTCTCATTCTCTTGGAACTGAAACGAGTGGGGGAAGGTTTAAAAATGTCACATAACAGATTGTACGATGGCTTCTAGCTGGTACGGCGTCGTTTTTCTTATTATATAGAATAAGGGTGACAAACGAGCACACAGTCCACCCGATGGTAAGTGGATGCCTTGGCCCATAGACATCTACATTTGTCCGCAATGAAGAAACAAAATGCAGATGTGTTGTTACTCCCGAGGACTAAGATGCCTAGCGCCGGCCATTTCACAATAGCAGTCGCAACAGCTATTCTCACGTCACATGCCGTTGTTGTTTGTCTATGAATTCGTTAACTATATTATAATTCCTATGTCACTTTCACAACAATGATGATTCAAAAGAGAGACACCCCATATGTATAAAAACCACCAAGCCGTTCAGGGTACAATGCGTATCAAAGAAACAGACGAACATACATACATGCATACACTTTAAAAACATAACCCTGTGGCAGTCGGGTGCAGATTGTAAGTAGAGGATGAGGTACCTTCTTGAGCCGCTTATGGTCATTCGTATGACTTCTTCTTCGTGTGCAGTTGATTCAGGTGGTTTCATCCAAAGACGTATTAAAAAAGATAGACAAGTTACACACTAACATTATTGTATTTTAAAGTGGCGCAGATAGTACTATATCTTACGTACAGTTATTTATTATGACACGTTGCGCTAACAAAAAGAGACAAATGATACGAAATACCTATCGTTAGAAAAAGATGAATATACATCATTAGTTGCGTATTGATTGCTGCCGAGCGCTCATTGGGGCGAGCGCGTGACACAACCGATATGGAAATGAACACACTAGCTAGCGTCAAAGTTTGCACTAGCGGTTAGTGTTGAAATAATAAAACCAATGGACCAAAACATCTATATTCAAAATATTAATGAGACGTTTTTCTTGTCTCTAACAGTTGCCGTGTAATTTGTGCACCACCTAAAAACACAGGAAGGCATTTTTACCACGAATAACTAGAAGATTTACCGCGCTGTAGCGCATGTATCGCCGCGACGCGAGAGCGTGTCCGACTTAATTCGAGTCGGGCATTACCTGACCTTCGTATTGCCATTTTAGAGCGAGTATGACGTATCTATACTTTATAAACATCTTAGGTTTCATCAAGTACTATTAGATTTCACTAGTTCAAGCATGTTAGGAGAGTGACTTGCTTGATGGACTTTGGGACTCTTGTGACTTGAGTTAGAATAAACGGCCAAGTGCGAGTCGGACTCGCGCATGAAGGGTTCTATACCATCGTAATACACGTTTTTGTAGGGGAGCCCCTTTTAATTTTTAATTTATTTTAATTTTTATTATTTGTTGTTATAGCGGCAACAGAAATACACATTCTGTGAAAATTTCAACTGTCTACCTATTACGGATCATGAATATATCCCGCTAACAGACGGACGGACGGACAGCGGAGGCTTAGTAATAGGGTCCCGTTGGTTACCCTTGAGGTACGGGAACCTTAAAAATGGTTGGGGCAGGTGGTACCTTCTTGAGCCTCTCGCGGTCGTCCTCATGTGCCGCGTTGCCCGTTGGTCCGGCGATGCGAAGCGACTCGCGGAACATCATCTCGCGCGCCTTCTGCTCGGCGCGGATCCGCTTCGGCAGCGACCGCTTCTCCAGCGCCTGGCACTTGGCCAGCTCCTCCTCCTTGCGGCTGTTCTTCCTAGCGAGACCAAACAAAACATTATTATATTACACGATTATTCGATGACTCGAGCCAAAATAATAAATATTTTTTTTAAACAGAAACAAACTTTTTTTATTCATCATCATCATCATTACAGCCCTTCACAAGTCCACTGCTGAACATAGGCCACCCCCAAGGAATACCACAAAGTACGGTCCCGAGCCACCTGCATCCATTGACTTCCTGCATGTCTTACCAGGTTGTCACTCCATCTAGTGGGGGGACGCCCAACACTTCGCCTGCCGGTACGAGGCTGCCACTCGAGTACCTTTCTTCCCCATCGGTTGTCGGTTCTTCGAGCTATATGGCCGGCCCATTGCCACTTCAGCTTACTAATCCTTTGTGCTATGGCGGTAACTGGTGCTACTGCAGATATCCATTTCTAAGTTTATCACGCAGAGAAACCCCGAGCATAGCCCTTTT
This sequence comes from Parnassius mnemosyne, assembly GCA_963668995.1. Lineage (NCBI taxonomy): Eukaryota > Metazoa > Arthropoda > Insecta > Lepidoptera > Papilionidae > Parnassius > Parnassius mnemosyne. The sequence continues at coordinate 4,394,930 of CAVLGL010000082.1, read as the reverse complement.
TTATTAAATATTCTAATATATAAAAATTAATGATTGTTTGTTCGTATTTCATGCACTGTCATACCGTTCATCAGATTTCTGCTGACGGTTATAGGCATAATACAATTTTGCAGTAGGCAGCACGGGTATTGTACCGAAAAATTTATTTGAAATTATATATCATCGCCATTAGCATTCCATTCAGTCTAGCAGGACTTTTTCTACCCTTACTGGTTTGAGTTTCACACTTGGACTAAGATGGAATGCCTCGTTTCCACTTAAAAGGGTCTTCGGTTCTCTACACTCACCATACGAAACACGCTGGTGTTCTGTGAGAGCATATTTCTTCCCTGGTCAAAACCATTTATGTTGCAAACATACCACATAATAAAAAGAGAAATTGTCATTCTAATTATCATTTTTACTCACCTCACATCTATACAAATAAATAAAACTGAAGTGTCTATTTGTAATATCAAAATAACATCTTTTTACCAAATGCATATGAAAGTACATACGGTACTATTACAAAAAAAAAATTTAAAATTTTTGTCTGTCTGTTTGTTGCGACTAATCTCCGAAATAGCTAGACCGATTCTGACTGGACTTTCACTGGCAGACAGCTGATGTTATAAGCAGTAACTTGGGCTACTTATATTGTCAAACAATAGCTTCTTCTGCGCAAAATATTAAAACCCGTGAAATCTAAGCGTAATAAATTACACGCGGATAAAGTCGCGGGGGACAGCTAGTGTAATAATAAAATATTAATGAATACATAGGTGATAAAAATCCTTAGAAAAAAGATGATTGCTGATACCAAACTGTCGTTTTGGGCTACAATAGCCACATAGTATCAAATAGACTCTACACAAGTAGTAGAATTAAAAATTTAGTACAACCGACTTCAGTACAATTTATTTAAGGATAACTAAAAAACTACTGGTCGGATGTTGATCAAATTTATACGGGACCACATGAGAAGCACCAGCTTTCAAATAAAAAAGAATCATCCAAATCGGTTCACCTAGAAAAAGTTCTGTGGTAACACCACACATATTGAGTTCCTCCTCCGTTTTGAAGTCGGATAAAATATTAGTTAATACATAGGTGAAATAAAAACTAAACCTAAAAGGTACCTTTTGATCTGCTCTAACTCTTTGTCGTGCCGCACTAGCATCTGATGCCGCCTCAATAGAAACTCGTCCTTGAGCTGCCGCTTGGCGAGCTGGTGCCTCTCGTGGATCTGTTTCTCCTCCAGCTCCCACAACGCCGCTTCCCGGGTCCTCATTATCTGGGAATATTGACAAACATGTTCAACTTTTTAATGAACTTAGTTGTGGTGATATCTCTATCTATGTCACCACACAAGAAGCTAGAATATAACACTGTGTAAAACAAAGTCGCTTCTCGCAGTCTGTAGGCTTATATCTTTTAAACTTCGCAACGGATTTTGATACAGTCTTCATCAATAGACAGAATAATTCAAGAGGAAGATTATATTATATAATTCTACTGTCCGTGTGTATGTGACTGAACTCGTAAATGGCTGCACCGATTTTGATGAAATTTTGTGTGTGTGATTACGTTGATTAGTGAATGATTTAGATTCACAATTGGAGCCGATAGGTGGCGTTGTTGTCGAGATCCAGAAATCAACCGTGCGAAACCGGAGTGGATGGATAGTGAATAATATATCGGCTGACATTTTTACCGCGAGGACAAAATAGCGTGTGGCAAATATATGTTTCATATACTTAAATAAAGTTTTTGAACTTAAAACAATAAATAAGGCGGATTAAAATAACGGAATTTAAACGTACTTTTATCGTGGCAAGTGTCAATGAATTTGTGAAGCCCTTATGACATCGAATAGTTAAAAACTTCAGTTCAAATTAGTCATATATATACATAAATTTCATATAATGTCAATGTATTATATAATATAATTGACGAGTCCGTGGCGCAGTGGCTTAGCAATCAATTGTTGCGCTGGGGGCCGCGGGTTCGAATCCCGCACGGAACAAGTATTTGTATGGCCTACAAATAATTGTTCCGGGTCTGGATGTTTGTCATTGTGCAATTTATGTTTGTAAACTGCCTCCACGACACAGGAGAAAATCCTAGTGTGGGGGTAACGTTTTTAAAATATATATATATATATGTAATATACAGCCCGTCATTTCATCCCGTGGGTGTCGAAAAAGGCGAATATATTAAAATATGCCAAAAATCTTATAGTTAAAACACTAGACTACATAACAAATATTATATTCGGTCATACGCCGAATACCGAATATTCTGCGGACTTCCTAGCAGAATATATTACACAGAAGTATTCGGCCAGGAAGGAAGTACAGTTTTTTTTTTATCAGAGCGTGTATTTGATTCGATTGTATATAAGAAGAGAAGGAGTACGCTACTGCCTGAAAAGAAAAAAATAGTCTTTCTGGATCATTACCTTCCACTTTAATTACAATTATTCGAGTACATAGACATTTTCTGATAGTTCTTTTTTAATGTTTATAGTATGGAAGTTGATTATGTAACTACTTTAATGATTATATGAAAATTTTAAAAAATTATAAAATAAATAAATATTTTCATTTTACCAATTATCTGACTACAATAAAACCTCTTATAAGTATTCGATATTCGGCTGAGTCAAACAGGTCGAATACTGAATAATAGCCGATTACTCGTTGCAAGTTTAGTTGTCACGCTAGGCACCCGCAGTTTTTTTAAAATTATTTTTAGTTAGAAAGATGCTGCTGCCCATCTCTGCTTCTGCTCTGCATCATCTTTGTTTCAGTTTCCCCCTGTCGCCTCTTACGACACCCACGGGACGATTTGTGGTAGTGGATATTCTTGCACCGCCATCACACAATGATTACCTGCTGCCGTTGCTGCAAGTACTGCCTGTCGGCGAGCGCTTGTCTCTCTCGATGGTGTTCGTGCACTCGCCGAAGAACCGCGTCGGCCGAATCGGCAAGTGCTGCTACGAACGCGCGTTCCCTCTCCGCATGCTCGGCGTCCAAACGCGCCCGCCTTTGTCGGTACGTTTCCTTCCTTCGCTCCTGTGAAACGTCAGAGATGTGAATGTGGATTGGACTTAATGAAGAACTAGCCTAATCGTTAACAAGAAAACGTACTCAAATAATTAATTAAAAAAAAAGTTATGAAAATTTACTTTTCTCTTTTAAATAAAACTAGTTTTTACGGATTTTATGGTGTAATATTTATTTGTAAACTACTCGCAACGACGGGAATATAAAATAAGTTAATGTACGCGATAAAATCCGTAAAACAAAAATTATGTCCCCCCCCCCCCCCCTCCCCATACTTTAATCTTATCCTGTCGTTTTATAATCAATAGTCTGTCTGATCATTAGTAGGTTAGTTGCGATAAAGTACTAGATCATTAATCACACTATCTTAACACAATATTTCGAAACAATTTCGAATTTAAACTCAAATTTCACAATGTCATATTTTGAGTATAGACACCATCGTGTAGTTATTATACTAACTTTGTGAATGTCAAGTTTCTGTACAAATTCAAGACTATCTCTGTATATCGAACCTTAGCGTAACAAAATCAAGATAGTAAGCGGGCGGAAAGACAGACATAGGCAAAATTACTTCACACTTTAGCTGTATGCATTATGAAAGACGGAGCAACCAGAACAAAAGTGGAGTCCCGCCGACTGTCTGGTTGTCCAATGATGAAAAAGGGAGGGAGGAATTTAATCATGTAATTCCTGTGGACACAATTCTATATAATACCAAAATACCTGTTCCAGCACGACTCTAGTATGACGATGACGAGCTCGCGTTGTGGCAACCTCAACTGCCGTTTCATCTATGAAACCAGATTTAAGCGCAAGCACAGCTATTTCAAGCTGTCGTAACACTTCGACGACGAGCTCCAACAATCGCTGGAGTTATTTCCGCTGTCGCCTCACTTTCGTGATGAGCTCAACCTCACCTCACTGTAGTTACTTTGGCTGCTGGCTTGCTTCGTCAACTAGCTTCTAACGCTGTAGCTACTCCAACGTCATCTCACCTCGTCAATGAGCTCCACCTCTTTGAATAGCTCTTCTGGTAGCAATCTTAGCAGTGACTCATTTTGGCGATTAGCTCGAACTTCCACTGTAATTACTCTAACTGCCTCCCCACCTCAGCTATCAGCTTCACCGCTACTATAACCTTACAACCAGCTCCTCCCGGCGCAGCTACCACAGTCAATTCACCCTTACAATCACTTTCACCTACCACCGTAGCAACCACATTCGTCTTACCTCTATAACCAGGTTTTCCCGCATCAATTCCAGTTACTGGTTCATTTTAGTGATGAGTTTGACTTCTTGTTTGAGTAGCTTGAGATCCTGCTTAAGAGTCTGACCACCATATTAGTACATGTTCATATACTCAACATTGAGACGAGTTGCTTCACCACTGCGATGAGTTCCAGCTGAAACAGGTGTGGCTTCGGCTCTTACCTCATATCTTTTGTTTGCTTATCTTTAGCTTTTAGCGTAGTATGAAGAGCCACAGCTGCTTATTCCAACTGCCACCTCACCCCTATAACCAGCTCCTCCCGCTGTAGATAACTATAAACTATATCGACCTCCCGCTCAAGCTAACACAGCTGTTCCGCCCCTAGAACCAACTCTTATTGCAGCAACCACAGCCGTATCATAGCTACTAGCTTTTCCTGTCGCAGTTACCACAGTCACCTCATCCCTCTCATCAATACCTCCCACTACAGCTAGAATAGCCGCTCCGCCTGCATCGCCCTCCAGCTGCTGCTGGGCTCAACCTACCGCTACAGCTGGGCTCACCTTGGCGAGCAGCTCGACCTCCTGCTTGAGCAGGCGCAGCTCCTGCTTGAGCGTGTCGCGGAAGTGGCGTAGGTCGCGCTCGTGCTCGGCGCGCAGGCGCTTGGCGTGCGCGCGCAGCTCGCCCTCCAGCTGCTGCTCGGCTCGCTCGGCGGCGCCGCGTTGCGCGCGCGCCAGCGCCTCCAGCTCCGCCTCGTGCGCGCGGCATAGGCTCGCCAGCTCTGCCTCGAACCTGCGACAGTCACACCACCCCACCCAATTACACTAACCGCTAATATGTGTTGCCACACACTTTGGCACCGCACAGGTTTCAAGATGATCTCCATATATATACTACCGGGTGTTTGTGAAACGCTCCCGAAAACGAAGACAGGCGATAGTACTAAACTATACCTTTGATGATGGGTGAGAAATAAAATCATATTTTCACAATGTTTTACTAGTTTTATTCACGCTCCATCATGTTAGTACAGCTAAATGAAACAATAATTTAAAAAAAAATGAAAATACTTAAACATACAACCAGCACTGAAATTACAATCACCTAGGGGTTACGCCAGGACGCCAAATTCGCGCAGCCAGCAGCTAGCGATGGTACTACAATACCTAATAATTTACAACACTTGTCTAAATACCTGATTTATCTACTTAATCTACTATTTTGCCACTGTGCTTGTCTCCACCTAGCCACTTTATTCACAGGTTAAATAAACCATATACCTGGTTCGATTCCCCGCTAATATAAAAATTACTTGAATGAAATGTTAACAAGGTTAAAATCATGATTTTTTATCCATCTTGTAAGTATTTTTATTATTCTGATTATTCAGTTATGTACCTATTCAGATGAGTTCAGTACTATTTAAAAAAAATAGGTATAAAACAGCTTACCGATATAAATCCTAAGTATGAGATTCTCCAAGGCACATTAACATGTTGCCGTATTCACGAGCACTATAAACGTTAACGGTAAAACGTAGGAACGTTAATAATAATTAAAATTTAATAATTTAAAACAAAACAAGAAAAACAAAACGTAACAATAAGAATGAAATAAACAAAACATTTGAACTGTCGCTCACGCGCACCTGATAGTCAACACGGAACTGTCTCAAAAACTAAAATTAATAATCAATCCCGCCAAAACAAATGCCCATGAGGCATTCGTCCTTGAAGCACTGAGTACTTCCACAGACCGTAAAACCCTTACGACAAGGCTAACGTTTATTTTATTTATAAGTCTAATTATCCCTACGATTAGTCTTCATATGGTATTTAGAAATTATGGTTTTTATTTTTAATACAATTACACAATCATTTGTACCCTGACGCAACAAGCAGTTCTTTAATAGATAAATTATATTGAAATTAATAAACGTACCTAATTGGGTACTCAGTACTCACTCACTTACACAATTACGAACACTACTTCATCGTTATCTTTTATTTTGTATAAGAAAATAGAAATTAAATGGTACTGACTAATTTAATAGATAAAATCAATTGCAATTATGATCGACAGTTAATTAATTTATCAGAAATAATTAATGTAAATAATAATACTTTTACCTTAGTTTAATTGAATTTTCGTATTTAATTCGACCAATACTTTAAATTTAAAAAGAGGTACATCAAATTTATTAAAAATTACTTGCAAGTTTTATAGTGATTGCCGCCTCTAATTCTTATGTCGCCGGCAAACTAAATTTCGGTGCAACATGGCAACGTTGCCATCACCAATTTGACAAATTCCCCGAAAATTCATGTCAAATTCCCCAATTTAAGGACAAAAGTTCAACAGATTCTCCACAAATTCTCCTCAATTTTAATTTAAAGAAATAAATCAATTTTTAAATAATTTTATAAGATTTACTTTTTAACTAACATATCTTTCTTTAAAATTATTAAAAAAAAGAAATGAAAAGCATTAAATGATACACAAAATTTGCCGATATAAATCGAAAAATTAAATGTGTTGCAATGAAGATACAATTAAAAAAGGGAGTAATCCCACCAAAAACATTCTGTAAAAAAACTAGCCAAGTCTCGATGGAGCTGCTTGTTTATCTCTAAAAAGTAATGAAATCTAGACAAAGTCGTGCCAAGTCTAAGGTTCCTTACTGCGATTTCTTTATTATTATAGTTAATGTTGTGTGACTTGGCCGTTGAAGGGTACACAGGGTACAAAACCAGGCGCTACATGACACCATTGCACCAATCTGTCGCCAGAACCGCTACCCATTGACGATGGAAAAGTGCTTCTTGGAAAACGTTGATTGAATAACCAGTCAATTGTAAGCTTGATAAAGTTGCGTTTACACGTAATGTTGCACGTAATTGTGTTTACACGTAATGTTATATCTGTTGTAACTACTTATGTTTGTTAAGCGAGATAATAGCCCATAGTGGTATTGGTAATTGGACGCTAGTGTCTCATTTTAGGCGGTTGTTGATTGTGCAACACATGCATTCAGCATTCACAATGCTGACTTCTACTCTCTTCTTTTTCGAGCGTCAAATCGACCACCGATCTAACATAAAATAGACGTACATACGGACTTCTATCAATGATTAGAAGTCCGCCTGTACTGGAAATAATTTTTTATACTGTTTGTTTCAGGCTCGCCTATACAAAAGTATTATTGAAATACGCAGCTTTATCAAGCCTACAATTGACTGGTTATTCAATCAACGTTTTCCAAGTGGCAATTTTCCATCGTCAATGGGTAGTGGTTCTGGCGACAGATTGGTGCAATGGTGTGTATGCAATATAGCACCTGGTTTTGTACCGTTGTGTTCCCTACAACGGCCAAGTCACACAACAATAACTATAATAATAAAGAAATCGCAGTAAGGAACCTTAGACTTGGCACGACTTTGTCTAGATTTCATTACTTTTTAGAGATAAACAAGTAGCTCCATCGAGACTTGGCTAGTTTTTTTACAGAATGTTTTTGGTGGGATTTCACTGCTTTTTGTAGAAACGTGGGCATATTATGATTTATTTTATTAGATTTTCTTATTTGACACATTTTTTTAGGAGTAGTTTTTTTATTATTACAAATCTTTCTTTTCTTTTTTTCCGGTTCTGATTCTTGTACAGTAGCAACAGTTTTTCGTATTGCCCGTTCGCGTTCATTATTTATTCTTTTAGACGGTTTATACGGTTTAATATCTGAAAGATCGGCGCGGTATTTACGCCTAAGCCGGTTGTATTCGGTGATCGCTGAAGCTTGAGCTTTTATACTCTTGAAGTCAACATTTATGCACCCCATGAAGATTGGTTACTCGTGAAAGCGCCACGTAGGCTTGGCCACAAGAGAATATGGAGGTGCCAATGTCCATGAGGGCATTTTTAGACTTAGACCTTGACTCTTATGAATTGTTAGGGCATACGCCACACAGATTGGGAATTGTTCTCTGTACACGTATTTTTTTTTTATGTTCCAATAGTAGAATAAGCATTACCATATCTCTAATACATCTGAGATCTGCTGAGGATACTTGAGAACTTCGATTTTTGACATCAAATGAAGCGGCCCACCAAGTTGAATATTTTTTGTAAAGGCGGTATGTCGATCTCTTCTAATAGTTTGGTTGGGCTCTTGTGTTTCCCAATCAGGGTCCCCAGGTACTCCAGATCTTCGATTATCCTAGTTTTTACAGTTTTCCCTTTATGTGGCCATTAAACCCTAACTCTGTACCAAATTTCAGCTCTCTGAGTTTATGGGAAGTACTAGTTCTATTCTGATGATCATGAGTGAGTGAGTGTCATAAATGCGAAACTTTGCTTTCGCTTAACTTCGGAACTAAATGACCTATAGACTTGAAATTTTAAATTTTAAGTATGTGATTATAGCTTACTGGATGACGAAAATTTCTGCGTTCTGGTCTTATCCGGAGGTTCTCAAATAGAGGCCTGAAAATGCGGCGAAACGGTTCCAGTAAAGGATGGTACGGCAGTGTTTGCTTCGCGCTCGACTTGGCGGAGGCACTGCCGTGCCCCCCGATTTGATATTCCTAAGTAACCTAACAAAATGTTAAGACAAGTATTTAGATTTCTTGAATAAAGGTTCTGACTTGGCCCTGGCTATCGATTTTCAAACTCCCCATATTTTCTCCGCATAATATCCCAACCAACTTTAAATTCCCCGCAAGTTTGGGAATTCCTCACATATACAATTAAAAAAGGGAGTAATTTGATATTCCTAAGTAACCTAACAAAATGTTAAGACAAGTATTTAGATTTCTTGAATAAAGGTTCTGACTTGGCCCTGGCTATCGATTTTCAAACTCCCCATATTTTCTCCGCATAATATCCCAACCAACTTTAAATTCCCCGCAAGTTTGGGAATTCCTCACATATTGTTAAAGCTGACATGTGTAAATTCCACAGCGCGAGGCGACACGAACCGACCGGGCGGCGGTAGCGTGTGTGTGAAAGGGAAGGGTAAAGTGAGTAGGCATTGTTTCGCACCGAGCTAGATAAAATAGAGAGTTGGGTGTCCCCGAGAATATTGACCCTATTGTCAGCTGATTTTATGATTTATTTATTTTAAAGGAGATTGCCAGATCGTGCTTCACATTGTACAAAAAAGGTAAAAATATGAAAAATAATCTTATGAATATTGAAGTTTTTTGTGATAAATCGTTATTTTGTACAACTTACGGTAACATATTATAAAAAAAATAATTCAATTATTAATATGTATTTACATTTCCAATCTTTTCTAATAACATCTCAGTTTCTTTGTACGAATAACTACATACGTACGCATAAAGTATCAAACAATACATATTTCTATTAAAATATATTATAAGTCTTTGTCATATAAAAATGTTACTTATCAATTTTTATTTTCAATTATTACTATACGTCGATAATAATTATGAATTGCTTTAGATAATTACTGAATAACAATCATTGATTTTCCTGCATTTTGTGAAATGGTACACACACTTCATTGTGTCAATATCGTATGTAGTAAGTACGTATGTCAAATTAATGTAGAATATTTTCACACATTGACTAATATTTCTGCTGACGACTTATGCTTTTATTAATATACAGACTCGATCACGCCTACTTATTGACTTACTGCTAATTACTACGGACATTCTGATAATTGCATCCACGATGTTGAGATGCACTAATTGTCATATTTGCGTCGATAGGATGCAGAGGCATTTTGTGTCCTCATTTCGATTTACGATCTTAACTCTTCCTTCAACATGGAGATCTTTGCAAAAGATATATTTAGTTTTATAGCTTTTTTATAAAGTTGATAATTTATGGTCCTGCCGTTGTCGTAAAATTAGTTACTAATCTGTAAATATTTACACCTTCTACAGACACATGTCATAATAATATGTATCTTGAAAAATAATTTTGGAAATAATATTACTGTGATAAAATAATATAACTAAATAATATAACTATATATATAGTTCTATTATTTAGTATATATATATATATATATATATCATTAGCGCCTGACAATTTATACAATTTATAAAGTGCAACAAATGCTGTTCTAAAAAATAAGATAAATGTAATTATTAGTATAGTTTAAAAAAAATCGCAAGTTCTAGAGACTTCACATTATATAATTTGGATGGAGTAATAAAGAAGAAAAAAAATGCTGCATACGGCATTCGTGTACACCACACTTTTAAGTGGGGCAAAGTTCTATAGAGAATCTGGCATTCTCCTTTCACTGCTGGTTTAATGTTTAAGTATTTTCATGATTTTTTTAAATGAAATTATCGTTTTTAGCTGTGCCAACATGGTGGGGCGTGAATAAAGCTAATAAACCGTTGCGAAAAGATGATTTTTTTTTAGGATCGATTTTATTTCTCACCCATCATCAAAGGGTAGGGCAAGGTATAGTTAGTACTATCGTCTGTCTTCGTTTTCGGGAGCGTTTCACAAACACCCGGTATATATATATATATATATATATATATATATATGGACAGCAACTTTATTTTTTTCAGTCTAGCAGCGATTAGTATTATTAAAGTAACTGGTTTTTTGTACCACATTGAATTTTAGCAATGAAATGGAACCTCTACTGAAGAGTGAGACTACTTATATATTACATTATTCATATGTTTATATAAATCTTATTTAATAATAGGTAAATTTATTCCTCAACTTATTTTATATTGCATGTTGCACCTATCCGTCAAAATATATTACAATGTCCTTTTACGTTCGGTTTGTCAGGTAGAAATCACTTGAAGCGATATGACCACCGTTTCTAGTTCAAACGTTTTCCGTAATTGTAACCACTTTGTTTAAATGCAATAAAGAGTTATTTATCTATCTATCTACATCCAACAAAGCTGTCCACTAACTCTGTTCACATCACAATTATAATCACTTTGTAATATGTATATTACGTCGTATTTTATTTCACTTAAGTATATAATATAGCTTTAACTATAAAAACTACTGCTTATAAAACATTAACGTGGTGAAGCCTTACTTCAGCTATATTATTATGGGATTTTATATTATATATACCAGGGAAGTACCACGCTCACACAGAATACCAGCAGAAAATAGCAGCTTAATGCTACTAAGATGAATATAAAAGACCCGAATATACGTTGCACTGAATATGAGGCATTCAGAGTTAAAGTAAAAACGCAAAAAAAAAACATTAAAATAATTTAGCAAATAGACTCGCTGGTTCAGTTTCAATTAGTCATTTCTTATAACAATTACAGAATAACATGGAGTAGTGAATATTCTTACACGCCATTATACGGTTACATCTTACACTTAATAATAATGCTGTATATATGTACGTTACAAAAAAAATTCAAAAAAAGAAGATACTATTGGATTAAACTCTCAATCCTAACAAAACCCAGTGGAAATTGCACCACTACGAAGCAACAAAAATATATAAGTCACGCTCTAAAGCGGCCATTAACGCCTAGGCAAGCGTCAATCAGTTCGATCAATCATGATTGATGTTTGATTGTATAGAATTATTTCGACGTTACACGCTCATTCTGACTGATCGTCAGTCAAACCCAAAATTTCAGAGGGATAGGATGGATATTCATAAAAAAAGGCCTGTGCTGCAATTTCAATTGAAATTTTGTGTAAAAAACGTATAAAAAGAAGGCGCTGGGTAAAATATTAGGTTTTAAAAAGGGATTTCTAAAACCCATGTTAAGTTTTTGAGATACGGATTTCAAAAGACTATGCAAATTATTTTCGCATGAAAGAGGCTTGTTTTGATAAGTTACTGGTAACACCATACCTTAAAAAAAACAAAATACATGTATGCGGAAAGCTATAACTCCCGAAGAAAAGCTAGGAGCAACGCGATGCGTGATTGACGAAATGCCATTAAACGTTCAATCAAAATTCGTGACTGATAGTTGATTCACGTAAAAATCAAAATATACAGATATTTGTCCATCAATTTCATGCGACTGTCTTCACCGCATTAGACGGTAGGTTATTCGTCACAACCATGATTATTGTAAAAGTGACAGCAAAGCCTACTGTGTAATGGGCACCTATCTTTGATCAGAAAAGTTCCTAGATAAAAAACAAATGCTACTTGACAGCTTAAGTTTTTGAGATACGGATTTCAAAAGACTATGCAAATTATTTTCGCATGAAAGAGGCTTGTTTTGATAAGTTACTGGTAAAACCATACCTTAAAAAAAAAAAAAAAACAAAATACAGGGGTTTTTGGCGGGAACTTGATCAACGGCGGTTTGCTGCTCCTGTATTATTGTTTAAATAATGGTTTGAAGTGGACTTTGATATGTAAAAGTGGTGCGATTTTGTGTATTTATTGTCTACGCATGTGAACTATTAGTGGAAACAGTGAAACAAGTGCTCTGATGGTGATGGATTCTCAATGTTTGCATAGGCGCCTTGAGATACCATCGCCAACTATCAGCTGTCTGCTGGCTCAAGTTGCCGTCAAAATCTCTCAAGGGCTGCACAATGTGACGCATCAACATATTGTGAAGCAGTGAACTATGAAGGATAATTATTTATAATAAACCGAATAAAAATACTCAAGACTTGGCCTAAAGGTCTAGATACCAGGCCATAAACTCCTATAAAAAAAAAAAAAACAAAATACATGTATGCGGAAAGCTATAACTCCCGAAGAAAAGCTAGGAGCAACGCGATGCGTGATTGACGAAATGCCATTAAACGTTCAATCAAAATTCGTGACTGATAGTTGATTCACGTAAAAATCAAAATATACAGATATTTGTCCATCAATTTCATGCGACTGTCTTCACCGCATTAGACGGTAGGTTATTCGTCACAACCATGATTATTGTAAAAGTGACAGCAAAGCCTACTGTGTAATGGGCACCTATCTTTGATCAGAAAAGTTCCTAGATAAAAAACAAATGCTACTTGACAGCTTAAGTTTTTGAGATACGGATTTCAAAAGACTATGCAAATTATTTTCGCATGAAAGAGGCTTGTTTTGATAAGTTACTGGTAACACCATACCTTAAAAAAAAACAAAATACATGTATGCGGAAAGCTATAACTCCCGAAGAAAAGCTAGGAGCAACGCGATGCGTGATTGACGAAATGCCATTAAACGTTCAATCAAAATTCGTGACTGATAGTTGATTCACGTAAAAATCAAAATATACAGATATTTGTCCATCAATTTCATGCGACTGTCTTCACCGCATTAGACGGTAGGTTATTCGTCACAACCATGATTATTGTAAAAGTGACAGCAAAGCCTACTGTGTAATGGGCACCTATCTTTGATCAGAAAAGTTCCTAGATAAAAAACAAATGCTACTTGACAGCTCCGTGGCGCTGTGGCTAAAGAGGGTTTACACTTCGACAAGTACAGTAGCGAGTTAACTTGCGAACCTAACAAGTTAAGTAAAAAAAATCTCGTTTGAACGGAAATCAGTGAGTTAAGTATCAAATTAACAATTAAATTAAACGGGATAGCTGGGCGGGCTATTTTTGGGCGAGTAAAGTTCGAAGTGTAGTTCTCCCGCCACCCGCAAGTACACTTGTCGCTCGTAAACAAGCGAGTTTAGTTCAGTGCATAAGTTGACAGGACGCAACCTGATCGCTTCGACACTCAAAATATAAAATTGCACTTTTTTAAACTAAACTCGCCACGAACACATTTGAACGCTACTGCCCACTTAACCGTTTACTGTCAACTGTCCTGTAACTAAACTCACTACTGTATTTGTCGAAATGTAAATCGGCCATACGGCAGGTTCGAATCACGGACGGAACAAGCATTTTGTATGGGCTACAAATAATTGTTACAGGTCTGGATTCTTGTCGTAAAATGTTCAAACAATACAGGAGAAAATCCTAGTGTGGAGGTAACGTTTTAAAAGATGTATATGAAAAAAAAACCAAATGTTTGTTATTGCCGGCAACTAACCTCTTATCCTGCTGTTCTCGAAGCTGGTGCTCTTTGGCGTTGAGGTCCTGGAATTGTTTTTGTTCCTGTTTCTGCAGCATCTTAATCTCGCGAAGCTCCTGCTTGCGAAGAGCGTGATCATCCCACGTGCGACCGCTCTCCTCGTCGCCCCAAATCACCTGCATCGCAAAACATAGTTTTATACTTATTAATCATATACAGGCCATATTTGTAGGTTCAGAATAAGTAATATAGGCAAATCGTTAAAAAAACTTAATTAAAAAAAATCTCAAACATTCTGTTCTTTTTATCTTTTAAATTCAAAATGCGTGGTAATGTATTATTAACTGATTTTCTGCGCACGTACACGTTCGTAAGGGTCGATCGGTAGGCAAAAACGTTGTTGCGCATAAATCACATTTAATTTGGGATACTTTCAAATAACATTAGAATCCTTATTTACTTGTATTTTCAAAAACTACAATAACGCTATATCATTGTTTATATATTTGAACTTAAGTTTAAAATTTGGCTACTGTTTGAAAAATAACACTGTATTATTTTATTTTACTTTTATAGACGTAAAATATACAAAGTAGAACTTATTATTTAAAAAGTAAATTATGACCATTATACAGACAACTGTTACTATCATCCCGTGGGTGTCGTAAGAGGCGACAGAGAGAACTTTATACTGAAGATGGGCAGCCGCATCTTCCTGATAACAAGTCATTATAATAAAAAAAATGCAGCTGCCAACGCGCTTGCCATGTGTGGCAACATTGTCAATATTGCATCTATGACTCAATCTATAGGAGGCTTATGTCTAGCAGTGGATTTTAATAGGCTGTAATGATGATGGTGATGATATGATGTTGTTTCGTCCCACTGGCACGAAGCATGTTAGCGACTTTATACAAGAGCAGATTTCTCACAGCTTTGTCTTTCGTAGTCGACTAAAGGAGTTACGGAGAATTGACCGTTACTTAATGCGCAATGTATTAAGGCAGCAGAGCCCGTCTAATAATATACACAGAAGTCTCATTTAATTTGGTATTTTAACTGCCAACTCTATTCTCGATAAAGACCCATCTGGCACAGGGTAGAGCCATGCTGCAGCTATATTAGTGGTATAGTTGTAGCACGAATGGGTCGGCTCGACCGGGGAAGGACCACGCTCTCACAGAATACCAGCGTAAAATAGCAGCTTAACGCTGCTGTGTTTCGTATGGTAAATGTAGAGAACCAGAGACCCTTTTTACTGGAAATGAGGCATTCCATCTTAGTCCTCAGGGACGACGCATCTGCATTTTGATTCTTAATTGAGGATAGATGTAGAAGTCTATGGGTCACAGCATCATCTTGCCATCTGGTGGACTGTGTGCTTGTGTCACTCTTATTATATAATAAAAAGCTATAATATGCTGCAGTGTATCATGATTGGAAATAAACTATTATTTTAGTTATTACTAGCTGCCCCTCGCGACTTCGCCCGCGTAGAATTTACTTCGATTTCAAGGGTTTTAATTTTTTTTTCGCGGAACCCTGATTTTTTATATGTATCCTAAGTTATTCTTATGACATCAGCTATTTGCTAGTGAGTCCAATCAAAATCGGTCCAGCCGTTTCGGAGATTAGTGGGAACAAACAGACAGACAGACAAGACTAAAATGTTAAAAAATGTTTTTTTTTTGTTATTAGTACCGTATATACTTTCATATGCATTTAGTAAAAAGCAGTAAAATTACCTTTACAAACAGACACTTCAATTTTATTTATTTGTATAGATATAGACTAGCGACCCGCCCCGGCTTCGCACGGGTGAATAATGCTGGATCTCATGTCCAGAGGACCGGGTCCAATTGTAAATTTAAAGCACCCAAAAAATTTCATCAATATCGTTCGAATCGTTTTCGAATTTTAGCGAGACTAACGGACAGCAATTGATTTTTATATATAGAGATTATTTATTTATTTATTTATTACCTTAGAGGTGGTGGTCGTGACGACGACTCCGTCGATCTCAAACTTTCTCGTGCGTTTGCGCGTCTTCTTTTTAAGGTTCGCCAAGTGGATGTCCTCCTTTGACCTGAAACAATAATATATTTATATCCCTTTTGTACTTAAGTAACATTTTTTTTCATTTATTACAAGATATGAAAAGGGAGGTTTTCGCAGTACGTTTTGGAACGAAGTTCCTTATCGAACGGTACAAGTTATAAGACTACAATTTGTCCTGTCCTCGAATTATAATTAAATTCTCGAAGTTTTTTTTTATAGCATAAGAGTGACAAAGGAGCACACAGCCCACCAGACGGTACGTGGATGCTGTGGCATTTGCACATCTACATCTTTCTTCGATTAAGAATAAAAATGCAGATGTGTTGTCACCCCCCTAATGATAACATTTTTTTTATAGGATAAAGGTGACAACCCAGCACACAGACCACCTAATGGTAAGTGGTTACTGTGACCCATAGATTTAATAAAGAATCAAAATGTAGATGCGTTGTCTGCCGTCAGGACTAAGGTGGAATGCCTCGTTTCCAGTAAAGTGTCTGCGGTTCTCTACACTCACCATACGAAACACAACAGTGTTAAGCTGCTAATTTACGTTGGTATTCTGTGAAGGCGTGGTCCTTCCCCTGTCGAGCCGACACATTCGTGCTACAATCATAATATAACTGCAGCGTCGGTCTACCACGTGTAAAGTTTCCTCGCGATTTCTTTCTTGATCATCGAGCAAGTTTCACATTAGCATTCATGTTTCGTGTGAATACCATAAGGTAAGAAGGGGATCATTTAGTGAGTGAAACGTCTCTTTCATGGGTACTATGACAAATAGAAAATTGAACAAGGAACTCACCTTTGTATTCTGTTGGACGGGTCCTGTCGGTTCCGCCTTAATACGACCTGCTCCCCATTGTCCAGATCTTGACTATCTGTGTTCACCCTGGGAAAAGACATAGACAGTATTGTTATGAAGTGGTGGAGATATTCGTACACCGTCATTACAAGGTTTAAAAAAAGAGAAATGAGAAAGAGAAAGAGAGAGAGACAGAGAGAGAGAGACCTGGTGCCGCCGTTGAGGTGCGCGGAGTCGTGCGAGGCGGTGGTGGCCAGCGAGTCCGCGTCGGCGCCGCGGGACGCCACCGACCCGCTGTCCGACCGGGACGCAGACCGTCTGCAACACAAACAAATACAAACATTTTTAATCGATCATGACAACTTTTTGTGCCGCCAGGGCGGCGCCGCTTTCAAATGAGGTCAAATATTTGACAAATTTCAGAGGGAGAAAGTTGGTTGTAGGCTAATAATTTGACTCCTATATAATCTATTTGTTACTGAAAAATGTGTAATATACATATGTGGAAATAAAGTATCAAATGTTATTGTATTTATGGTTCACTATTTTGATACTATAAGCTTATACATAAAAGATAGATATATACTGTCGCAAACTTTTCCACCGACTTCAACAAGGAGACAGTAGTCAATTCGACAGTATGCTCTTCTTTAAGTGTTACCTCATAACTTTTTTCTAGGTGAACCGATTTCCATGATTCTGAACTGCAACAAATGCTGTTCTAAAAAATAAGGTAAATTTAATTATTAAAGTTCAGTTTAAAAAAATCGTAATAATTATATAATTTGGATGAAGTAATAAAATAGAAAAAATGTTGCATACGGCATTTGTGTACACCATACTTTTGGGTGGGGCAAAGTTCTATAGAGAATCTGACATTCTTCATTGTTTGAAAGTTTAATTTTCAATGAATGTATTATCAGTGCGTGTGCACGCACAGGTTACCTGTCGAAGCTGTCCGGGGACAGGCGCGTGGGCGCGAGCGCGATGTGCGTGGCCGCCGAGTCGCGCACGCGCACCTCCTCCGCGCCCACCGTCACCACGGACACGTGCGACGTGTCCTGTTGCAAATGCTACATCATCACCATACAATCACTATTCATCAACATCACCATCAACCAGTAAAAGCCTACGGCTGGACACGGGCATATATCGTGCGCATTTGCAACAATCACTTTTTTATAGAAGGAAGGTGACAAACGAGCATACAGTCCAACTGATGGTAAGTTGATGTAAATGCGTTGTCACCCATGAGGACTAAGATGGAATATATCGTTTCAAGTAATAAGGGTCACCGGTTCTCAACACTCACCATACGAAACACAGCAGCATGAAGCTGCTATTTTACACTGGTATTCTGTGAGAGCGGGTTCTTGCCCCAGTCGGGCCGACTCATTCGTGTTAGAACCATATAGCTGCAGCTTAATTGTTTACAGACAACAAAATGGATATCATCTCGTTTACAATAGAAGTAAATCATTCTAATATCGCCATCTTTCTCCTTGTGTGGTCCTTCGAGCCGAATTCAAAAATAATTTCCATGACACATGTAATTAGAAAGAAAATTAGTTATATAATGTCTTACTTGATGTTTTTTTTTTTCTTGACTAATACAATCCATAAATGTACACCACGTACAAAAGATAAAGAATACTCAAAACGACTACAAAGTTACGGTAATTATCAGCCATATAAATGGCACTTGGTTGATTTCAAATTGGATCGTGTTGTGGAGAAAAGAACCAACTCTCAAACTGAACAAAATAAAAATCCGAAGGCTCTTTTCACCTTACTGTTCCAGAAGGAAGCTGTAATTTTTTGAGAGTATGTATGTATGTATGCATGCATATATGTATATTTCTTTGTGGTAAAATTAAAAAAATACTTTCAATAATTATTAAATATAATAGAATATATATATATATATATATATATATATATATATATATATATATATATATATATATATATATATATTAAATAAAATGATTCTATTCTATTCTATTTTTGGCATGCTCTGTAGCCTAAACAGCTTGATCGGTTTTTTTTTTAAATTACTGCACCTATATATGAGTTGTGTGGAAACTTCCATACAGTGATATGACGCTTCGATACCAATTTGAGATAAAACTATAACCCACCAGGTTAAGTCCGTTGGCGACGCTGTCGTCGAAGACGCCCGAGTCCGCGGTGGCGCCAGGACTCAAGATGAGCACTTCGCTGCTGTCCAATCGTCGGCCGCGACTCTTTTCTAGGGAAAAAACATTATCATATTATTTTACTAATTATCAATTCTCAATTAAGTCCTTAATAGGTTTTTTGTACAAAAGTGAAAATTTCTTTAGAATCGTTGTGATTTGTTAAGATGATAGCTTATAGTCTTAGATTTAGAAGTCTAATAATCTAAGAAAAATATAAAATGTTTGGACATTGTCTTTTTTTTTAGTTAATGTTAACATTATGTAATTTTTTTTTTGTTAACGACTGTGTGCCAAAATAAAAATTAAAAATAAAACACAACAACTACAACTAACTTAAGGAATATCAAAATGTCGCTAAGGTTGATAAGTCGTACTTTACTAACATACAATTTTTTAAGCAAAACTAATTTGTGCGCATCTTATCGCGTATATAAATTTACTTTATAATCCCGCCATTTCGAGCACTTTACAGTCCCCATTCGACAGTTTGACAAAAAATGAGATTGGCTTCATTATGACGACCAGACGACAACTGTTCAGTGATGTATCAGTGATCGCGAGGGTGAAAACTGGCAGTAATCACCGAATGGTGAGAGGCACACTGAACCTAAACGTTAAGTTGGAGAGGTCACGTCTGATGAAGTCAACGCACCGTCACTCTCGTGCTCTAATCCATAGCCCCGAAACCTTTCAGCTCGAGTTACAAAATCGTTTTCAATGCCTAGAAGATTGCAATGAAGTGGCTGATATGAATGACAAGCTTGTGCAAACTGTCCATGCGGTCGGGCCTAAGTTCTGCAAGACCCGCGCAGACGAACACAAAAACTGCGATCACACTCTTAATCTTATGGCTGTTAGACGGGAGATTAAGCTGCAGTCTTCAGAAGATTTGACAGAATACAGGCAACTGAACAGACAGATCTCCCAATGCATGCGGCAGGACTTGCGCAACTTCAATACAGCTTGTATTTAAGAAGCGATAGCGGAAGCAAGGCTTCAAAGTTTTTGCCAGAATCTGTCGCCAGATAGAGCCTAATGTCGAAGCTGAGACTGAATGTGGCAGCATCGTTTCCGGGACACTGGAGATTTTGAGTGAGATTGAGAGGTTCCATGCGCTGCTGAACACGTCATCGTTGGAGCTACACGCAAGTGTGAGTAACGATCCAAGAGCAAGTCTTATCCAACACTATTCCGATGATTTCCCGGACGTTACTGTGAGCGTGATTAGAATGGCTCTCCAGAACCTTAAAAACGACAAGTCCCCGGGCGAGGATCGAATTAAAGAGGAACTTCTGAAAGCGGGTGGAAGACCGGTACTTTAAGCCCTTCAGAAGCCCTTTAATTCCATCCTCCATGGTGGCACTACTCCGGAGGAGCAGAAGTGCGGTGGTCTTGTTCTTCAACAAAGGCGACAACGCTTTACAGACCGATTTCCCTTTTGAGCCGCGTCTACGTGCTGTTTTCGAGAGTCATTACGAATCGTCTCGCACGCAGACTCGACGACTTCCAGCCTCGCGAACAAGCCAGTTTCTGAAAAGGCTTTAGCACCATAGACCACATACATACCCTTCAGCAAATTGTACAGAAGACTGAAGAGTACAATCTGCCACTTTGTCTTGCGTATGTGGACCATGAGAAAGCCTTTGATTTGAGATAAGTTCAACTTCGACCGAGAGGTCTATCGACGGATTCAACTCGGCTGGTAGCGTTCGGGATATTACGACACATCTTCTCATCAGGCATACCTCAAAACTAGATTGTACAACCAGTGTGTGTTGCCAGTGATGACCTATTGATCTGAGACGTGGTCCTTCATTGCTGGCCAGATGAGGGAGCTCAAAGTCGCTCAGCGAGCTATGGAGAGGGCTATGCTCGGCTTTTCTCTGCGTGATAAGACTTAAAACGAGGATATCCGCAGAAGAACCAGAGCCATCGACATAGCCCAAAGGATTAGTAAGCTGAAGTGGCAATGGGCCGCTCATATAGCTCGGAGAACCGATAACCGATGGGGAAGAAAGGTTGTCAAGTGGTAGCCTCGTACCGGGAGGCGAAATGGAGTGACAACCTGATAAGACATGCAGGAAGTCAATGGATACAGGAGGCTCGGGACCGTGCTTTGTGGCATTCCTTGGGGCAGACCTATGTTCAGCAGTGGACTTGTGAAGAGTTGTAATGATAATGATGTTGACCCCATGGTCACGGGTGACTGAGATTTTCGACGCCCCAATGTCATAGTTTACCACGCCACGAAAATTGATCTATGTCAAAATAGGTGTAACTCACCGCTGCAAGAGTTGGCGCAGTCGAGCGAGTCCAGGGATGAGGGTGCGAAGCAGTCGTCGTCGGACGATGAGCCGGCTCCCACGATCACCACCTCGTCGGCGATCGGCGGGGTGGTGGATATTGTCACCGCGTTCGGCGGAAGCTGGGAACACAAAGGTTTTGCTGTGATGAACCGATACTGAAATTTAAATTTAAATGATAATTTACTTTATGGTAAAAGACCCTAGTCGTGTGGTAAGGGTATCCGTAACAGAAATAGTTTTACAGTATTTAGCGATTCTGATGTTAGAACCGGAACGGTGCAGCCACAAGCCATGTTGGTGACGAAGACAATTAGTTTTTTTTTTTTAAATTGGTGGAGACATGATGCAGCTATATTATAGTGGTAGCATGATTTTGTTATGTTGAAGAACCGCGTTTTAACGGAATACCAGCGTGAAATAGCAACTCAATACTGCTGAGATTCGTATGGTGAGTGTAGGAAACCGGAGAGACCTTTTTGGAAATGAGGCATTCCAGTCCTTCTAGTCTAGTTCTTATGAGTGGAATGGAATCGAGGATAGATTTAAATGACTATTAGCTGAAGTATCCACTTCCATCAGGTGGACTGTGTGCTCGTTTATCATCCCAAGTCCATTAAAAAAATTCAATCACCCCATTTCATTCCGTGGGTGTCGTAAGAGTAATAACCATCTAGTTTGGGCTGGACGAACACCAATAAGACCGATTACGAGCAGCAGCGTCGATGATGCTCACGTCTGGTGCTGCGATCGACAATCTGTCTGCCAAATATGAAGATTTAGGCAAACACTCACTACGGCAGGAGACACCCATGTCCTGCAGTAGATTATTAAAGGCTGGCGAAGAAGAGCCATGCTGCAATGTTTTACGGTCAGGGCTTGCATGACCAAAAATTATGGGTTATAATGGTTAAAGGTATGACGTCATATCTTCTTATTGCGATATCTTAAAATAATGATACATAAATCTTTGGGTACCGAAAAATAACGGGTTATTTTTTTCGCCACCTAATTATCAACTTATAGCGTTTCTTTTTCTTGTGGTTCAAAATTACCTTAGTATTCAATAAGTTTTTTTTTAAATATTTCTTATAGGGTAGGGTGATAAACGAGCACTCAGTCCACCTGATGGTAAT
The DNA here is from genome assembly GCA_963668995.1 of Parnassius mnemosyne. Taxonomy (NCBI): domain Eukaryota; kingdom Metazoa; phylum Arthropoda; class Insecta; order Lepidoptera; family Papilionidae; genus Parnassius; species Parnassius mnemosyne. The sequence continues at coordinate 4,372,197 of CAVLGL010000082.1, read as the reverse complement.
TGGTGGCTGTGATCCATAGACACATATGCATATGTGTCTATGGGTTACAGCAAGTCACAGCAGTCTGTTAAGCTGGGTGCAGCATGTAGGGTGTAGAGTGTGGGTGTAGAGTGTAGAGTGCGGCGGTACCGTGAGCGCGGTGCTGAGCACGGGCGGGTGCGTGGTGGTGACGGTGACGAGGCCGGCGGGCGACGCGGCCAGCGAGTTGGGCTCGGCGCTCACCGCCACCACCGTCACCGCGGCCGTCACACCAGATCGACGCTCACTCTCTCGTTCCCGAGCTGATGGTGGCTGTCAACAAAATCAATTCATTAGTAATTTTTTTAAGATTACAAAGCTTAATTTACAATATTGTTGAACCATGACCATGACCCCCATGACATCCTCAACCTGATAGGCTATTCAAACTGACTAGGCCTAAAGTTCGAGTCACCCCCCAACTCTTTTCTAGTCTTTAATTCCAATTAGCGACCCGACCATAGTTTCGCAGTTTTTGATTTTTTTCGCGTATAATGTCAATGACCTGAAAATATCATACATTGTAAGTGACCTCCCACTGCTAGTGACTGCCTGCTAATGCAAGATCAGTATATACAGACTGGGCCATCTAACGTTTGGAATTGGAACTATAAGTTATTTTGAGGTTAGAAGATTTGATGACATATCCGATATGACAGAAACTTAGTTTTATGTTTGACATTTATGAAATGGATAGCCTTTTGCTTGAACAAAAATGTGGAAGTATTAAAAACTTATTTCCAAAGTGGTGAGTCTAGAAGTCTAGAAGACTTCACACTGTAAGAAATTTACGAAAAAAAAAATGACAAAAAGGATGTACTAAAAACGCTGTTCGTGAAACAAGTTCGTGAAATTGTATCATTGTTGGACAAAACAACCCGTGTACGTACTCGTCCAGTGCGCTCAACTGAAAACATCGCTGCTGTTGCTCAGAATGTGCTTGAACAACCATCAACATCAACTCGTCATCGTTCTTAAGAATCGAACATTTCACGCACTTTTTTGAGAAGAATTTAGCATAAAGATCTCGGTACGAATGCTTACAAAGTTCAATTAGTGCAAACGCTGAAGCCCCATAACTATCCGATGCGAAAAGAGATTTAAATAAATATATACAACTATAGAGCGAGCATTGGGAACATTTATATACAAAAACTTTGAGCTAGTGCGCGTGTGACGCCCTCTAGCTAAAAATAGCAAAACAACGCTAAGCATTTATTAAGACAACATTTTAGGTGATCCCCAGTATGTGACGCTAAAATATATAACCTCGTTTTAGGAATGTTACCGTTTCGTTATCAAAGTATCGATAACGTCGTTGAAGATTACTAAGTTTGAAATGCTTTTCGATATAATAATAGAGAATATACATGATTGTTTTACTGTATCAATCTATTTATCATGACTTCCATCACACGAAAAAAAATCATATTAATTTTTTACGCCTCTTTAGTGTCACAAAATAAAATATTTAATTTCTAATAACTAAGATTCAATTCAAACAGCAGTCACTTTGGTTGCCACCTTGGTGGCATCTTGGATGACGTCACTCGGTTCATTAGCTGCTATAATAATAACATATGATTGATCGGTCGGCGTTAAAGACACATCCAGAAACGCCAAATCCAATAAGAGAGCGCCTCTATGTTTTTAAATTAGTTACTTTTACAAAAATACACTTCAAATCTAAAATATTTTAGGAAAACACTCAACTTAAAAGCCGTTACACGATTTTTCACGTTTCATCGGCTGCAGTACTTAAACACACTACCCACATCAATAAAAATTGTTATTTTAAGTTTATACCTTATTTTCTAACTCAGACTCTACCTACAACTTCATGCATCTAATATCTTTAACAGTACAAATTGTTTTTAATGTAACAAACCTAACCCTACCCTCTCCTATCACTGTAAGTCAGGATCTACAATGGCTTTGTCCTTGAAAACCACCAGACAACGAAGCCTGGTATGTAAAAGAGAAGACTTGCTGTATTGCTAAACATCAACACAGCAAGTATCCTCAGTATGCTCATAAGCAACAGAATATCTCATCAGCATGCCTAAAAAAATTTCCCACCCTTGCTCCACATAAAGTAGGCTACTTAGCATAGTTGGTATATGCTACTCATTTTTGGTGGTATGGGTTGACTGTTTTACCTCCTTAAATATTGTAAAGGATTAAATCGGCATCGTGTATTTTTTTTTATCGATAACCCCAATCGATAAACGTCGTCAATCACTAACTTTAACATTGGTAACTAAATAGTGACGTTTACTGGATAACAGAGGGTGCTTATTACAATAAAAATAAATGTTCTAGAACAATCTTCTAGAAATAATAAAATTTAAAGATTATTCGGTAAATATATGTTATATTTACGATAATAAACCGAAATCACGTTCATATTTTGTTCCATATCGTGACTTACAATATCTTAATGCACAACCGGGCATATTTTCTTTAAAAATATTTTTAAATATATGAAACGAATGCCTCTTGACTTTTTGACGATGTCACTAAGACTAACGGAGATATATCCTATAGGGCATAAGTTACAGACGACAATTTTGCTGCTGATGTCCGATCTATTACTACTACTACTTAAATGTCTTTGCCGATGCGTTTTCTGTTTGTCCAATGGGCCAAAGACAGCTTGGTCGAAGATGAGCATTTTTACCTAAAAATCATCTTTTCAGATGAAGCTCATTTCCACGTCATTTCATACTTCATTAAGCAAAGTATTGCAATCTTCTAGGCACTGGAAACGGTTTCGTAGCTCGAGCTGAAAGGTTTCGGGACTTTGGATTAGAGCACGAGGACGGAGCGTTGACTTCATCAGACGTGACCTCTCTAGCTTAACGTTTAGGTTCAGTGTGCCTCTCACCATTCAGTTATCGCTGCCGGTTTTCACTCTCGCGATCACTGAGACATCACTGAACAGTCTGGTCGTCATAATGAAGTCAATCTCATTTTTTGTCGGACCGTTGGGACTCGACCAGGTCCACTTTGTGTGGGGCCACTTCTTCTCGCTTCTTAGTAATTTTTTAACTTTTTGAAAATATCCTGCATGTTTCCTAGGTTGTTGTGGTTAAAGCATGTACATTGACCCATGAAGGAATTGCTAACTGCTTAGGGCAGAGTAACTAGTATTACTAACTCACACTTGTTCCTAATTATTACACTATGTAAATTACTAATTTTAATAAAATTTTGTGTAAATACATAAAATTTTCGTAAATATACAAGAAGCCAAGTTAATATTATGTATGTTAATTTCTTTAAATAAAATACTAAGAAACCCCTTTGCATTTATATTGTCATCTAATGCAATAAAATTAAACTCTTACCGTAACAGGCCTAATTTCTACTGCATTCTGCTGTCTCTTATTCCTTCTATCTTCTTCTTGGTCCTCAACAGAACTTGACCTTGAATATTCCTTCTTCTCTAACCTTCCCACTCTCGTCACTTCTATGCTCACTCTGTCTTTGTCGTCCACAGATCTGGATCTGTTCTCCCTTTCTATTCTATTTACTTCTGTGCTAACTCTATTTGTCTGCACGCAACTCCAGTCCAGGTCCGTTGAGGTGGATCGCGAGCGTTCCTTCTTGTCTCTTATTTCTATGTCAACTCTTTTTTCCTCCGTTGTCTCGGGGGTTGTTGGTCTGTGGTCGGGCTTTGGTTTGACTTCGTTGATTTGTAACTTTTCTGGTTTCTTTTCTGTCTTCTCTTCGACAACCTTTTCGGCTTCCCGGCACACCTATAAATTGTAATATGTACATTGTAAGTTTCACAGTACAAGAGCAATCGGAGTTTGAACAACACCGTTAACGCTGGAATTGTTAATTATTATTTTAAGCGCTGATCTACCACGTGCTAGGCGGGTAAAGAAAAAGTGAAAATCGTGAATAAAACCTGCACGCCAACATCATCATTGAGATTCAATGATATTGAGCCGAGTGTGATGGACTCATTGCTTCATATCTCTATAAGAAATGAGGAAGATTCTGTGCTCAGCTGTAAGACGTAAATAGATTGTAATTTGAATTTAGTAGCTTCCTGTATAAATGTATAATCATTCTATAATGTTTGCCCCAACTAATAAGTCTTTCTTATTTTTTGTCATTCTACTATGGTAAGTGTGCTTTTACCATAATAGTAAGAAGTTGCTATTAACTTCTTTTATATAGCAAGGACGACAAACGAGCACATAGTCCACCTGATGAAACAGAGATTTTTTTATTCAATGTAGATTACAAATAATACTTATAGAAAGTCACTCTTACGTATAATTACCACTGCAATGGTTCGAAAAAATAACCTCTGGCCTGGGAAGAACTAGCAAGAAACCAAGCAGGACTCTTTTTAAAAAAACAGCTTACCATCATGTATGTTACACAATTAACTTCTGTGGTATGGTGGTAAGTGGATACTGTGGCCCATAGCCATCTAAATCAATCTACGATCAAGAAATAAAATGCAGATGTGTTGTCACAACTGAGGACTAAGATGGAATGCCTCGTTTCCAGTAAAGAGGGTCTTCGGTTCTCTACACTCACCATACGAAACACAGCAGCATTAGGCTGCTATTTCACGATGGTATTCAGCGAGAGCGTGTTCCTAACCCCGGTCGAGCTGACCCATTACTGCTACAACTAATATAGCTGCAGCATGGCTCTACAACATAAATAAAATCCAAAAAACAACTACAAAATAATTAATAATAGTAACATAATATATTATGTCCATGCTAAGTTACTTCTTGTTCCACGTTAGTCACGATTGGCAGAGGGATATACAATAGCAGAGTACCAAACGACTGCGCGAAGTAAATTAGGGTAATGTGTTTATTAGGCGATATACGTACGTATGTAATTATGTTTGTTTCTTTGTGGCGATCTAGAGAATTTTTACGTCAATCTTGTATCACTGAAGACATGACAGTAATAAAAATTCAATATGACGGCAGGCAATACAATGGCGACAAGCAGTCGCCATATTGTAAGAGAGAAAAAAAATTAAATTCGTCAACTATGTCAAGTGGAGTATCAATGAATAGTACTTTGAAAAGTCATCTTTAGATTTCTCTAGCCATTTTTTTATTTTGAATGATCTTTAAGGATCTATAATGATTTAAATTTGGCTAGCAACCATTTTCACTTAATTATTTTAAGCGGTGCTGGTTTTCTAATTTTTAATTTTTAATCAATAGGCTTGTTCCCATCGAAATAACAACAGAAATAAATGGTGGAATAAATGGTGTTATGAATGCTCTTATGGCGTGAATTCAACAAAATAACAATTGAGTGTGATAGGTTACCTGATCGACGATATGTCTTCCGGCAGCTGCCGCTGCGGGCGGGGGTGGGGGTGGGGCGGGCTGCTTGCGCGGCGTGCGCGGCGCCGGGGGTGCGGGGGGCGCGGGGGGCGACGTGCGCCCGCCGGCACCCGGACTGCCGGGGCTCGCGGGGGACGCGGGGGCGGACGGACTGGAGGCGGCAGCGGTTGGACTCGTGGGGGATGCGAGGGATGAGGGGGTGGAGGCGGGAGTAGTTGGGCTTGTGGGGGACGCGAGGGGCGTGGCCACGGAGACGGCCGCGCTGGCCGGAGACTGCGCCAACGCGGGTGGTGGCGGCGCCGGCCCTTTCTCCTTCTTGGGGGCCTGTAGACAGTATTTCCATTCGTACACAAACACAATTGTATTATAATACCTCTTCAAGTTATTATCACAATTTATTTAAAGGCTTTTATCCTACAAGGATATGTCAGCCTTATCGTGCCATACCTTATTCCTGCTACATGTATAATCATGAGTATTCAGAAAACGGTAATCAATGAGATAGAGATAAAAGGAATACTTTAGAGAGTCATTTATACTTTAACCAAACAAAACATAATTTAAAAATTATATAAAAAAGTAAAGTAGGCCTTGGAGTGCAAACCACTCCAAGGCCTACTTTACTTTGAATGACTATTTTGATTTTTATAGGATAGGGTGACAAACGAGCACACAGTCCACCTGATTGTAAGTGGTTGCTGTGGCCCATAGACATTTACATCTATCCACGTTTGCGAATCAAAATGCAGATGCGTTGTTACCAGTGAGGACTGAGATGAAATGCCTCTTTTCCAGCAAAAAGAGTCTCCAGTTCTCTACACTTACCATACGAAACACAGCAGTGTTAAGCTACTATATTAGGCTGGTATTCTGTGAGAGCATGGTCCTTCCCCGGTCGAGCCGATCCATTCGCGTTACAATTATACTACTAATATAGCTTGCAACATGACTCTTCCACGTATAAAAGAGGACAAGGAAACTTGGAATAATATAAATCTTCTTTAATTTAATATATAAATATTTGTTCAATGTGTAATATATAAATTTTCGTCCATTTAACATGGTATAGTCACGCTACAGCTATATTATGGTTGTAGAACGACGAATGACCACGCTCTCACAATACCGACGTAAAATAGCAGTTTAATGCTACTGTGTTTCGTATAGTAACTGTTCTTTACAGCATACGAAACACTGGAGACCCTTTTTACTGGTAATGAGACATTCCATCTTAGGGGTAATAACACATCTGCATTTTGATTTTTAATCGATAATGCATGTAAATATTTATGGGCTACAGCATCCACTTACCATCAAGTGGACTATGTCTACTTATTCGTCACTCTTAGTTATAGAAAAAACTAAGAGATGAAAATGGTATCAAACGAGTCCATCAATTAAAAATAGATTATAAAAGTTTACTACTGAATAAAGGAATATGCCAATTATGACAAATATCCTCTCTCCTATAAGGGGATCTATGTGGGAGACGTATGTTCAGCAGTGGGTGGCTTTTGAGATAGTGTAATAGGTAATGAAGTATATACTCACGGGCGCCTTTCTGTCAGCCAGCTGGTGGTCGTCGTCGTGGGGACGCTTGGGGGCGGGCGCGCCGGGCTGAGGGGACGGGGGGCCGGCCGCGCTGGCGGGGGTGCGGGGAGCGTGCGGCGCCGGGGGCGTGTGCGGGCTGTGCGGTGTGTGGGGGGCGTGGGGGGCGTGCGGCGTGTGCGGCGCGGCCGGGCTGGGGCTTGCCGCCGGCGGCTCCTCCGACACTGCCAAACATAACAGAAAAGCTTTATTTACTTCAGGCTTTAATGTACTCTTTTATATAATATGTAAACCTACCCCATCTACACTAGTCATAAATATTTAAGGGTAAAAGCTTTTTAGTGAAATACAGGAAAAAAAATTTAAAGCCGTAAACCTTTTTTTAAGACGAGCAAAAAATTAGAATTTTTTTTTCGGTAAAATCCTTAGAATCGGTCCAGAACGAAACATGATAAAAATAATTTAAATTTAAACTCAAGGCCAGATCTAAAAACTAGATATTTGGTTTAGTTTAGCTTAGCTACAATTTGCTTTTTTTTTGCTGTTCAATCATTTTCCTCGGAGTTACAGCTTGTTGAAAATCACCCAAAAATTTAAATTTTATTATATTCCTTAAGTTTTTGACTAGTGTATTTAAAAAGTAAGACCTCTACGGAAGTAAAACTAACTACATTTTTGGTAATAAGTACAATCAATAAAATGTCGATTTAATTCAAATTATTTTTTTCTGGTGATCAATTAAATCGATTACCAACCCGCCAGCCAAGAGTGGCAACTGAGCAGAGGGAGGCCTATGTACAGCAGTGGTGTTTATAGGCGGTAAATATGTAATCCGTTTAAATAAATGTTTTCGTAGACTATGCTAGATTGTTTTATACAGTGCCGACGAAAGAGAATTCACGACACCATAAACACCCCTGGCGTTCGTAAGAGGCATCAGAGGGAAACTGAAACAGTAGATGCTGCATTATCCTGAAAACTCAAAAAAAAAAGCAAGATTGCCAATCCGTCTGTTTAGCGTGGCATCTATGGCAAATATCCTCACTATAAAGCTGTCTGAGAGGCCTATGTTCAGCAGTGAACTTTGGTGTGTTTCGCGTTCGCTATATATTCTACACGTAACAGCTCAGGCGTCCCCCTCTTTAACAGTACTATAAAACATCTCAAACATTTTAAATTGCAATTCGTGTATATACAAGGAATATTTTTCTGTTAATCTTGGTTTTCGTATAATTAATTTAAAAAATAAGTCAAAGATATAAAAAAAAAAACACTTACTCTTGATGTCCGGCGTCTCGCCCGACCTCACCGACGTCGAGTCATCTTCCATCTCCATATGCATCTGAGAGCTGCGATGTTCCTACAAGCACGCAAAGCTAATTTTTAACAAACGTAAATAAATACTTTTTTTTTTAAAACAGTCTATTTTTCGAAGCATATCAGAGGTTCTAATATCCTGATAACTTAGATACTAACTTTTTTTCACACAACACATGTGATGGTAACAGGAAGACTTGTATCATAATTGACATTGATTCTTTCTTTACCAGCCTTATCAGAAGTACTGTTGACTGTAGGCCTCTCCATAAATTGCATTATAGGGGAGAGATTTACCATTGATGCTATTTTTAACAGGCGGGTATACAACTGACTGGAATATGCTGCAACCCATCTCCTGTTTAATTCCTTCTGTCTCCTCTTAGGACCCTCGAAGTATCTCCGGTGACACCTCTTAAGAACGGCTTAAGGAAAATCCACTTACACTTGATATGACAGAATTTTATTTTTATTTTTAGCGTCACTATAGCGGCAGTAATCCTGGAATTTTGGAAAAGCTCAATTCAGGATTGCCAGGCGTGATAAATTCGACACATTGTGATGCTACATATAGATATAATTACCGAAATCATAATCAATCATTTCGTGGCTCATTACATAGATCTTAGCTACATATATAATAAAGTTCAACTATGTTCTTCCTTGTGGGCGGGCATACAAAGTACAATATTTTTTTGATATGAGATCATCTGAAAATGCCGTTTTATTACGATAAACTTCCAACATATTTTTTTAAAGTAAACAATCAATCACCTAACATAAACTTATACTAATATTATTTTAGAGCATTTCTATTTATTATAAGAATGAAGAAATATAAGAACAATAGAAAAAATTAAAAGATACCAAAAACGCTTAAGGTGGAAGCGCCAGAGTCGCCCGCGAAATTCAAATTTTCTTAACGATTTGTGCAATTTGCAGGTCAGTGTCAGGTTATATGTTTAACAAAACATGATTCGCGGCCGTAGCGAAGTATGCGTTTACAGAATTAAAATCATTATAATCGTCAATACAACCCTCTAAATTAATATAATCCCATTGTATGACTATTTCCAGAAAAAACTCAATCAAAGGGATTATATGTGATTTTAATGATAATAATTCCGTAAACACATACTCGTTACGGTCGCGAATCATATTTTGTTAAACATACGACCTGAACCTGACCTGCAAATTCCAAAAAACGTAAGAAAATTTGTATTACGCGCGCCACGCTGGCGCTTTCACCTTAAAAATGAAGCATCATAACATCAGGTAGTATTTTACAGAAAGAAAATGTTACTTTTATAAAATGACACATTCACACCTGAAACATAATCTAACAGATAAAAAACCAAAATGATAGGCACATAGATAAAAAAGAAAAGAAGTGTGTGTACTTATGTACGCACGTAGGAAGTTATACTTCTTTACCGTAACAAAAAAAAAACTCGAGAGACAATTACCCACTGAAGTCGTCGCTTTTATGTGACAGTGTACGCGCGCATCGTAACAACTTCATGGTGTCGTTTTTAACTGTCGGTATGTGCGCGCGCATCGTAAAAATTCACTCTCATCATTTTTCCCAAACGCCCCAAAAGAAGTATAACTTCAATAAAGGTTAATAAATAATAAGGGTGGTTGACACTTAATAGAAATGCTTTTAAACTTTTATATAAATTCTATGGAGGAATAATAATTGTAAAAGACGAAAAGTAAGTGACGTCATAGTAAACATCTTCACTATAACAACATCACTATCACTGGAGTTACAAGTCCATATCTGAACATAGGCCTCCCCCAAAGATTGCTACAATGTACGTCCCGAGCCACCTGCACATCACCCGCGTGTTTCACCAGGTCGGTCACTCCATCTAGTAGGGTCAATCATTTTAGTTGTGTATTTCTGAATAATTAATTAACTTTAATTTTGACCATGCAGTGACGGTGTTAGAATTATCCACTACCCCATATCGTCCCGTAGGTGTCGAAAGAATCGACACAGGGAAACAACACCCAAAATCTAAAAGAAAGACAACAACGTTTTTTTTAATGACAACTTAAAAATAAAAACCTGCGATTACCAACCCACCTCCTGCCGGGCTATGGCAAATATCAACCGTATGAGGCCAATCTATGTGGAGGCCGATTTTCAGCAGTGCACTTTAATAGGCTGTAACGGTAACATACATAACAAATACCCTACGTCTGGGGCAGTCGGGTAAAAAATACTTTATACTTGCTCTGTATATCTGCACACGACTTAGGGCCTGTGCTCACAGACGGTATGGCACGGCGTGTCAAACGATTTTTTTTCGTGGACAAAAGATTGTCGACCTTATTTTAATTAAATTAGCACTGAAAATCCTTTACTTCAACACGAATAGACCGTAACGTCTTGCGCGAAATCGTGGAGTCACTGCATTCTATGAGATGCAGCGGCGCATCACGTGAAACGCATAAGTTACTTCATGTTGTTAAAGGAATGTGACTGCTAAGTAATTGATACAAGATTCAATTTAGCCCGTTACGGCGGCAAATCTAGCCCGTTACGGCGGCAATCTCAGAGCCTCGGGAGAGCGCCCGGTACACGAGCGCTCCTTGACTTATTTGGCATGCCGCGGAATGCCACAGGATCCTTCGGCATGACGCGAGATACCACAGGATCGTTCGGCATATCGAAGTGTGCCTTGCCACTCCGTGCCGTCTGTGGGCGTAGGCCCTTAGGTGGTTGGGATTACCGTATCCGCCACGCGTGGCAGAGGCGGATTGTCAATTTCAGTTGACATTTTCCCTTTTATACTGTTTAGCGTTGTCGTTCTGGCTATTTTTAGCAGTGGGCTTTTCATAGGCTGTAATCGTAACTCAAAAGTAACAAATTCAAATTATAATATGATGTAGTTATTTATTAATAACAGTGTCAACCACCCAATCCTTGCTAATATATAATATAATATAAAAATATACATATAATTATCAATAAGCAGCAAAGCTAAAGATACCTTTAATAAAAATATACAACACATATAGCAAAGCATTATAAAGAAAGACGGAGAGTCGTTTATGTGCCTACGACAAAATCGTTAGTTCAGAAAATTAGGAATCCAGTAACTACTCATTAAAGACAGCGGGACTTTCGAAGGTCTTGCGAAATATTGAAAATAACAATAAGTGGCAGTAGATTAAGAATCTATTCATAACCAATTAGTCCCTTGGGTGTCACAAGCTCATAAGAGACGAACATTGGAAATACCATATAAAATTTAACATCCGTTACTGTTACAGCCTTTTAAAGTCCGCTGTTGAACATTGGCCAATCCCTCTTGCATCTTAAGTGTGATATTCGCTATAGTTGCCACTCTTGGCAAGCAGGTTGGCAACAGCAGTTTTTTTTTATTTTTAATCATTATTGCTGCTGCCGATCTCCTGATTTGTTTCCCTCTGTCGCCTCTTACGACACCCACGGGATGATATGGGGTAGTGGATATTCCTACACCGCCACTACACGGTATGTCCGATAACTGACTCGACATCTAGACTGGCGATGGGAAGCAATCCATCTGACAAGTGTGGCGACTACATTTTAATCCAATATAGGAGATGCGTTTACTTACTGATTATGAACCTTTAAAAACTATTATTTATTTGGAACAAATAAAATAACACACGACACGAAAATGAACGGTAATTCTGTGATAATAAAGCTCAAACTCGCGTGTACCTTCGACGACGACGGAAGCTCTCGCGGCTGGCCGTCCGATTCGCATGCAATGTAAGCCATACACAAACAACACAATTAACGCACGGTGTTCGGACTCATACACACTTCTAACACAGTGATACAACATATTTTGAAGATATGACCTGTAGTGCTTGCCTAGTACACTGTAGGTAGAAATTCAAATCTCACGTAAATCTCAACAGGAGCTAACTTTTTGAGATAGTAGGACTTCTTTTATGTCTAAGGGCCAAAATTAATATCCTATCTATCAACGAATTACCCAACTAAAGATATAATTTTTTACGTTGTAAAGACATGCTGCAGCTATATTGTGGTTGCTACACGAATGGGTCGGCTCGACCGGGGTAGGAGCACACTCTCACGGAATACGAGTGTAAAACAGCAGCTTATTGCTGCTGTGTTTTGTATGGTGTGTGTAGAGAACCGAGATTGTAAAATTGCGAGAAAACATGTTGCTGGCAGCTACACTGCTAGTCCTGGATACAAATCTAGCCTACAGCCTACTTTACTAAGTTGTAATACTCATTTTATGTCTAAGAGTTTATCTAGATTGGTACAACTCCGTGGCTTAACATTAAGTTCTGACACCGTGAGCCGCAGGTTCAAATCCCACATGGAACAGGTATTTGTATGGCCTACAGATAATTATTCTTTGTCTGGATGTTTGTCCCTATGAAATTTATGTTTGAAAACTGCCTTCGCGATACAGGTGATAATCCTGGTTGTGTAACGGTTTTAAAAATTAATTTAAAAAATATACTCTCGCTGCTGTCAAGTAGTATTGCTTGCACTGTTGTGTTCCAGTCCGAGGAGTGTGTCCGAGCACTGTGAGACATTCCGTCTTAGTCCTCAGAGGTGACAACGCATCTGTAACCTTGTTTGTTTGACGTTGGCCTCAGGTGAAGCAAATACTGCAGTAGCCACTTACCATCAGGTGTACCGTAAGTTCCGTTTGTCACATTAATTTTATGAAAAGAAAGTACTCAACAATTGTCGGTTTTGGGGTCTGACTGTAGTGTGACTATTACATTATCTCGGATACAGCATCGAAGTCAGCTTTGTGATTATCACATCAGCACAACTGGTACAGGTAGGTTACCACAAGTGTCTGTATTACCCTGGCCCCAAATGTTGATTTCACTATTGTTAACAATCTATTACAGTTACAGCCTATCAAAGTCTACTGCTGATAATAGGCCTCCCCCATAGGATGCCAAATAGGGGGGATGTATGCCATAGTTGCCACGCTTGGCAAGCGGGTTGGCAACCGCGGTTTCTTATTTAATCGTTATCAGGAAGACGCTGCTGCCCACCTGATTTGTTTCCCCCTGTCGCCTCTTACGACAATCAACAATGTTTCTTGGTAGTTGTTCTTTGTATCCAAATGTTAGAATGCTCTTAGGAAACAGAGTGCATATTTTTTGTAGTAGGAAAAAAAGAATGCCATACTGGTCCAATTTAACAGGTACAAACTCACGGCAAGAGTGAACGAGATCCAATGTGTGGACGCATCGAAAATATTAGCGCGTATAATCCTTAAAGAAACCGCCATAGACCGACTCTATAGAACTCCCAACATTGCCACGAGTATTGGGACCATACTACAATATTTTTACACCGAATTGATATCTTTCAAGTATTCAGAAAATATGACCTTGGTCGAAAACCGTCCAAGATATGATTAGTTTCAAGACCTTATGACACACTTAGTACCACTACCACTAGAATAAGTTCCATCAACACCATATACTAACCAATTCTCTGGTACTGTTCCTTATTTTTAAGTCTGCTTTTCCTTTTAGTCTTTGACCGTCAATCAAAAATTGCAGATCCAATGTTAGTAAGCATGTGAGGAAAGCATCAACACGTGATATATTAGTAAACACATACATAAAAAATATGTTTATCATATACATGTAATGATAGTTAAAGTTAAATTTAATATATAAAAAATTATCAATATATAAAAGTTTATCAGATTGCAGTAAAACTTTGTCAACTGATTGCTTGCACTTGCGCGAAGGTTATAAGCATAGTACAATTAACTTACACTAGGTGGCGCGCGTATTGTACCGACAAATTTATTTGAAAGTTATATATCATTCAACTTCAATGATAATCATTCCTAATTAAACAATATAACTTTCTCATTTTAATATTATTCTGGAAAACTATTAATTTTCAACTACCTAAACACTAGTTATAAGTAAGAACACCACTGGCATATAGCATCAGTGCTAAGCCGGGGCAGCTACTAAATCTATGACATATTTAGCCGGCTATGATATGCCAATTTATAAATATGTAAACTTTACTAAATAACGACATAATCTCACCTCCGAATCGTCGTCGAGCAGCTCCTCTTCGACCACCTCAGCCCTGTACTCGAGCAGGAGATCTCTAAGCGGCTTCGAGTCCAGGTCCCCACTGACAAAATCGTGCTTGAGTAGATCGCTCGACGTCGGCCTTTTCTCCGGGTCCTGAAATGACACAGCATTAATAATAACAAAGCTCATATTAATATTTTATTTCATAAAAAAACGTGCGTACTCCCGAAGATAGTATATCTACTATGTTCTCTCCTTATAATTGATCCTGGTACTTAGAAATGAGGATATCCGCAGTAGAACCAGACCAACTGACATAACCAAACGGATTAGTAAGCTGAAGTGGCAATGGGCCGGTCATATAGCTCGAAGAATCGACAACCGAAGGGGAAGGAAGGTTCTAGAGCGGCAACCTCGAACCGGTAGGTGATGTGTAGAGCGGTTTTATAATACATGCAGGAAGTCGATGGAGTGCAGGTGGCTTAGGACCGTGCTTTGTGGCACACCTTGAGAGTGGCCTACATTCAGCAGTGAACTTGTTTCTTCAGATACATAACTTACTAGAATAATTTCTCATTGTATTGTATTGATGAGATGTTATTCCTACTCCAAATTGATTCAAAATTAAGTTGCATGACTCAATCTGTAAATGTTATATGTATACTTGTAATTGATATGTATATCAGAGAGTATATTATAAATGTGTACGTTTTTGTGATAGTGTCATATAGTGTATTATAAGTGTACTTGTTAAATAAATAAAAAAACATGCGTGAGTGTCGTGGAACACTCGGTTGGAACGAAGTTCCTTTCGTAGTATATTATTATTGATAAACGTCTTATATTATTGATTAATAAATACATATAAATGAATTACTAGCGTCAATTAAAATGACATTATCGAGGTCGTCTCATAGATCTCAGAGTACTGCAACCGATAATGATCCATTTGAATGACTCTGTTCGTAACACGAGTCAATACTTGAATGATCGCGTCACCAGAAATGAATGAATGACACATGTCTAAAAGTGCGCTTTCCGCCATTCTGACAAGACAAATCTCTGACGTCAAGAAACCTAGACTTAAGTTCAAGGTCATAGCCGGGGTCAGAAATGGTGTACCTTGACGAGCGCCTTGGCGATGAAGTCGTTAAAGGCCTTGCTCCAGCGCGAGGGCTGGTCGAGGCCGGGAGGGTCGCTCTTCTGTATCTTTAGCAGCACCCGCATCGGCGTCATCTCGTGGTTGGGCGGCTCCATCTGGGCGAACTCGATCAGCGTGATGCCCAGCGACCAGATGTCCACCTGTTGGGCAAAATTTTACTTTAGCATTAGTTCGTGGTATAGCTACGCTGCAGCTGTATTGTGGTTGTAATACGAATGACTCGGCTCGGAGGACCACGCTCTCACAGAATACCAGCGTGAAATAGCAGCTCAATGTTGCTGTGTTTCGTATGGTGAGTGTAGAGAACTGGAGACCCTTATTACCGGATATGAGGCATTTCATCTTAGTCCTCAGGTGTAAGAGCGCATCTGTATTTTGATTCGTAATCGAGGATAGATGTAGATGTCCATGGGCCACAGCAACCACTTACCATCAGGTGGACTGTGTGCTCGTTTGTCACCCTTAGAATATAAAAAATATATATATTTAACAAGCACGAGACTATCGGCCGAATACTCAAACGTTACTTAATTCTAAGATATCGCTAAGTCTCGTGGTGTCACTGTTATTTAGACTTAGGTTAAATTTACATTGCGGCGGAATGGAGGGGATGCGAATTTTTGTAACGAAATTGTACATAGTAAAATGAATTTTATGTTAATTGGGTAACGCGCAAACTAGGAGCAAAAAAAGAAGTCGCGCGTCTTCCGTGACGTTTCCGTCTACGGAAAATATTAAAATGATAGAGACAGCACGGGACTCAACGGCATCATAAAATTGAGTAATGTAGTATTTGGGCATATTTCTGAATTTAATAAAAAAAAAAGAATCCTTTAAATTGGTTCGGTCGTGATTGAAAAATCAGAAAACATTGATAAAAAAACCCATGTGTTGAATTATATATTCATCCTCCTTATTTCGAAGTTGATTACAAATAATTACCAAGACAGGAATCTGTTGGTTAGGATAATCTCACTTCCGGTAAACAAATGAACGGAAAATATGTTGCATTTTGTTTCAACAAAATGAATAACATCAGACTGCGATTTTTCACCTAGAGTTACATCACCACTTACCACCACCGGGTTAGGTCCGTAGTGAAGCATTGGTTTATAATAGGTAGAAATAAAATAAAAATTAACGGATTTAAGTCTATTATTATTGAATGTTTAATAATAATAATAAAACATTCATTGACCATAAGAAGCAAAGTGCATAAAAAGTGCTCGGTTGGAACGAAGTTCCTTTCGTAGTATATTATTATTGATAACATATATTATTATTGATTAACAAATATAAATAAATGAATTACTAGCGTCCATTAAAATGAAGAGTCATTTAAAATATCATATAAAAAAAAGACGGCTTCGTGGCGTAGTGGCTTAGCAATGAGTTGCAACGCTTGGGCCCGCGGTTTCGAATCTCGCACAGAACAAGTATTTGTATGGCCTACAAATAATTGTTCCGGGTCTGGATGTTTGTCCTCGTGCAATTTGTGTTTGTAAACTGCCTCAACGATACAGGAGAAAATACTAGTGTGGGGGTAACGTTTTTTAAAAAAGAAAAGAAAATAGAATAATATTTCTTTCATGGCAAGATAAGAAAAAGTGCGAGGGAGATGAATATTATTCCATCTCGCTGGCACTATAGACAGGGGGTCGTGGCGGAAAAATCTTATACTTTTTCTCGCCTAGCCCCGTCCATCCGCCAATTTGGTACCGTCTGATAAGGAACTTGGTTCTAATAAATTCCTATATATATTGTATGTATGTATGTAGGTCACCGTATATTCAAGAAATATTTCATTTCAGTAAATACAAAGTACATGTAAAAACTGTTTACACAATTAGGAGTATCAGGTGTTACTGTACTGAATCCCATTTATATAAAGACGTTAAAAATTATTTCACAAATATTAACAATTTTTTACACCACGTTACCTTGAAATCATATGGGTGATCTCGAAACGTCTCGCAAAGGACCACTTCCGGCGCCATCCAGTACGGAGTTCCGATAAACGTGTCGTGCTTCTGCAGCGTCGACTTATTCTTCGCCGACACACCGAAGTCAGCTGTGAAATAAAACAAAATGGTTCAAATACAATAATTGTAATCAACATTCAATCAATGTTAGGGTTAACTCTAAATTATAGGAATAAGTAGGAATAGGAATGCGCTTCCCTTAGCAATAAGAAAATCCCCTAACAAGTGGATTTTGAAAACAAAAGTAAAAGATCATTACTTGGGCTCATCTGACACATAAATATACATAATATAAACTCATAAAAATAATATAATAAATGAAATATATAATCTATTATATAAAAGCAGTAGGACGTAAATAGGCTGCACTATTTACGTCCTACTGCTGGGCACAGGCCTCCTCTCATCTCTGAGAGGGTTTTAGGACAAGGAAATGTCCGCCGAGCTGCCCCAATGCGTGTTGGCGAACTTCACATGTCTTCGAAATATTTTTTTTTCTTATTTCTCAGACATGCAGGTTTCCTCGCGATGTTTTCCTTCACCGCCGAGCACGTGGTAAATCAGCACTTAAAATTGCAATTAAGAATTTCATTGGTGCCGGCGGGGATCGAACCCGGGTTGCTCGAGTGCTGTGAAGCTTACAGCGAGCGCTAACCATCTGAGCTACCATGGCTCTATCTATTATATATTTATATACATTTAAATAAGTAAGATCTGCGTGCGCGCGCGCGCGCGTGTCTGACTCTGTGTGTGTGTGACTCTGTGTGTGTGTGTGTGTGTGTGTGTGTGTGTGTGTGTGTGTGTGTGTGTGTGTGTGTGTGTGTGTGTGTGTGTGTGAGAGAGTGTGTATGTGTGTTTGTGTATATGTATGCGTGAAATTTATCAATTTTAGGTTTTCAACGTAACTCACTGCAGTACACAATTCACTCACAAACTTTCCGGGTGGCTGGTAGAAAATGCCATATTAAATGCATATATTAAGTCCGCCGTTTGTACCTTTAGTACAATAAAGTGTATTAAGAAAGGAACTCTTCTGATATTTATATGCAGAAAGAATGTACGAGGTAAAAATTACAAAACAAACTGCAAGAGTGGTAGAGTTAGTATGGGATGCTCTACAGGAAAAATTATCGACCAAATTGGCGACATATTAAAGATGGGCCAAATTAAGAGTACCCAAAGCCGAATAGCATGTAAGCGTATAGATATATAAATGTGAAAGAAGCAAGAGAGGTGTGTCAAATGAAAGTGTGTAGTCTCTACCTATCCCTCTGGTTGACAAGCGTGACAGTTTAAATCATTGTCACAATCGCTTAGAAGACCTAAAGTAGCAGCTGACATATGACTCCAGCAACCCCAGGATCCTGATAGGACAGGACAATTGGAGAATTCTGCTAGCCACTCGAGTCCGCAGAAATCCGCCGCACCAGCCGATCGCCTTTTTTTATTAATGAATAAGGATGACAAACGAGTATGCCGTGTACCGGAAGGTAAGTGGATTCTGTGACCTATATACATCTAAATCTATCCTCGCGTATCTATGGTATCAGACGCATTGTCACCTCTGAGGACTAAAATGGAATGCCTCGTTTCTAATGAGAAGGGTCTCCGGATCCCTACACTCACCATACGAAACACAGCAGCATTCAGTTGATATTTTACACTGGTATCTTGTGAGAACATGGTCCTTCACTGGTCGAGCCAACCAATTCATACCACAATTTTAATATAGTCACAGCATGGTTCTATCACATATAAAATATATTATCCATCCGTCTATCCATTACAGTCCATAAAGTTCACTGCTGAACGTAGGGCTCCTCCATAGATTTCCTCATAGGAAAGATTTCACCATAGTTGCCACGCTTAGTGAGTTGTTATTAGGAAGATGCAGCTGCTCATATTCTGTTTTAATTTCCCTCTGTCGCCTTTTGCGACATCAACAGGACATGGGTTAGTGGATATTCTAACACCACCACTAAACGGTTTATAGAGTTATGGCGGGAACTTGACCGGCGGCGGTTTGCTGCTCCTGTATTATTGTTTAAATAATGGTTCGAAATGGATTTTAATATGTAAAAGTGGCGCAATTTTGTGTATTAAGTGTCTGCGCATGTGAACTATTAGTGGAAACTGTGAAACAAGTGCTCTAATGGTGATGTGAGTCTCAAGTTAAGGTGTCTATCTACTTAGGCGCCTTGAGATACCATCGCCAACTGTAAGCTGTCTGCTGGCTCAAGTTGCCGTCTAATCTCCCAAGGGCTGCACAATGTGACGCATCAACATATTGTGAAGCAGTGTACTATGAAGGATAATTATACATTACAACTTCAGGCTCAGAAGGGCTAGAACCCAGACCCTTAAAATCAGTTATAAAAAAATACGGTTTATATTTTAGTAGCCAGGTGAAACCAGCACTGACCAAGCTTGACGCCGCCGGTCATAGTGGCCAGCACGTTGCCGGCCTTCAGGTCCCGGTGGATGACACGCCTGGAGTGCAGGAACTGGAGCCCGCGACACATCTCGCGGCACACGTACGCGATCTGCGCCTCGTTCAGCCCCTTCTCCAGTTCCGACATCACCGAGTCCAGGGCACCACCGTCGCAGTACTCCAGCAACATCTGTGGACCGGACGGGGAGCTCTTGTTATCACTAGTTGAACAGCGGGGTTAGACAAATTGATTTTCTAAATCTTGTTAATGATAATAGAAATTGATTTTATTTATTTTTATAATTTTTTACAAACATTACGGCGGTGTCGGGGCTGCAAATTTTTTTTAAGAATAGGTTTTTAGGGATGTATTTTTGTCACTATGAGCCCAAACGACTGAGCTAGACAACTAAGATGGAATGCCTCTTTTCCAGTAAAAAGGGTCTCTGGTTCTCTACACTCACCATACGAAACACCACAGCGTTAAGCTGCTATTTTAAAGCTAACCCCGGAGTAGACATTAAAACACATTTATATGAATACTAGACATTATATTAATTTTTATGATGGATTTTATCACATTGAAGTAATTAGAAAGTCTCGGCTTTTCTAATACCTTTCAGCATCCTTGATCCATCCATCATGAGGTCCCGGGTTCGAATCCCGGGTCGAGCATTGTTTGGCTATATCAGTTTTTGAAAATTTCCATCAAGAAATTCTCAGTAGCTGCCCGGAGTCAGGAAGTAGACGGTGTTTCACCCCCATGCCTCCCGTAAAAGCCGTAGGTCCTGCGCCTGATATCCCTCCGATCGTGTCGGTTTACCGACCCATCAGACTATGAGAGAAGGAATAGAGTGTGCACCTGTGCTTGTGCATACACTTGGCCACTACAATCCTGTCCTGCGCCGATGGCTAGTCTCCGTTGAGGATGGCCGCCGTGACCGAAATTCGGTCTGGAGGACGCCGAAACTTAGTCGTTTGCGACACGTATTAGAGCCCAAGGGTTCAAAATAACTTAGTCTGTGTTATAGAGGTACTCAGTGCTTCCAACCATGCGTCCCGCAATGCCGCACCGATTTTGTACGCTGTATCTGTTCTAGTAATATATTACTTTAAAGATTTGGTCTGGTCCCAAGTTGACACTCTCATCATCATCATCATCATAACAGCCCTTCACAAGTCCACTGCTGAACATAGGACTCAAGGAATGCCACAAAGCCGGACCTGAGCCACCTGCATCCATCAACTTCCTGCATGACTTATCAGGTCGTCACTCCATCTAGTGGGTGGGCTTTCCTCCCCATCGAGTGTTCTTCGAGTTAAATGGCCGGCCCATTGCCACTTCAGCTTACTAATCCGTTGGGCTATGTCGGTTACTACGTCGCTTACGGTCGGTTATTACGGTTATATTATCTAAGTTGCTCATGTTCCACTCACCCAGAGCTTGTTGTCGATGAAATACGCCTCGTGTAGCTCCACAACGTTGGGGTGTCGACATTCCGAGAGAATGTCGATCTCCACCGTGAAGTCGGCGAGATCATCCTCGTTGTCCAGGACGCACATCTTCGCCGCGGCCAGCTGGCCTGTTGTCTTGTGCTGGGCTTTGTACACCTGGAAGAGAGGATACGTTTCATCATGTTTTTTACAGTTATATAATGACATGAGCTAAGACTAAAATTTTACAGTATACCAGCGTACAGTAGCAGCATAAACCGTATGGTGCCGGTTAAGAATATCCACTACCCCATTTGTCCCGTGGGTGTCGTAAGTGGCGATAGAGGGAACATGAAACAGGAGATGGGCAGCAGCATATTCCTGAGAACAACTCATATGCGGTTGCCAACCCGTTTGCCGAGCATGGCAACTATGGCAAAATTTCCCCATGAGACAATCTATAAGGGAGGCCTATGTTCAGCAGTGGAGTTTTTGTAATGGATAGATATAGACGGTTGCTGTTTCGTATGGTAAGGGTAGAAAACCGGAGACCCTTTTAACTGGACACAACAACGCTTCTGCATTTTTTGATTTTTTATGTTGTAGATGCACGCATATTTGGGTCACATCCTATAAAGTCATAGTTCTCCTAGCGACAATATAGCACACTATGGGAGACGACACAGTGCGTGTTCCAGTTTATGGAATCAATTCGATAACAGGCTGTGAGGCTTTCTATCTTAGAATTCACAGTTGGCGGTTTGATATTGGCCGCAGGTGTACGGACTTCCATTTAGAGATAAAATGGAAGTCCGGACTAAAAGTAAAGCAGGTTCAGCGTACCTTCCCGAAGGCGCCATCGCCCAGCTCGCCGATCATGTCCCATTGGTCATTTGGGTCGCAGTTGTCGCGGATGTTGCTGAACACCTTTTTCTTCTTCGCATCATGGCCGCTACCCAGGTGCAGCACCTGAGGAATGAGGATCAATTTACACCCACATACACTAGAACACTTGATGATCGAGTAAAAGTAAGTAAAGTTGGTCTATATCCATCCATAAGATGGGCTCAGGCCTCCTGTTAGTTTTAAAAGGATACCTCGAAAATAAATCGTTGTTTTAGGGGCGTGGCTTAGCAGTTTGTCGGTGAGACTCATCGACGACTGAGGGAGTGTCAAAATGGAAGTGATGCAATATACTTCATGTGATTTTAGATATGATTATTTACTATACATTAAAAATAATTCCATGAACTGATTCGTAAAAATATTGTGGTGGCATGGAGAAATGTTACTAAAAGAGTCTACTTTACAATTTATTTATCGAGAAAATTACGTTATCGTTTTTTTTTTTTTATAAGAATAGGGTGACAAACGAGCATACAGTCCACCTGATGGTAAGTGGTTGCTGTAGGCATAGACATCTACATCTAATGTGGAATGGAATGGACTAAGCTGGAATGCCTCGGCTCCAGTAAAAAGGGTCGCCGGTTCTCTACACTCACCATACGAAACACAGCAGCGTTAAGCTGCTATTTTACGCTGGTATTCTGTGAGAGCGTGGTCCTTCCCCGGTCGAGCCGACCTATTCGTGCTACAACTATACCACTAATATAGCTGCAGCGTGGCTCTACCACGTCCAGAAACGTGTTTTCCTTTTATTAAATCCAAGGTAACATAGTCAAAAATCATATACCAAAAATTTGGTAATCGTAATCTATAAAAATTAAAGAACCATGTGAGATAGAAAAACCACCAAAATTTCGAGGTATCACCTCAAGAAGGTTATGGAGAAATGTGTCCATTGTGGTGCTCCAGGGCATGTTGACGGACTTCAAATGTCCTCGAAATTATAACTCATAGACGAAGGGTATCCTTAGAGAACGTGTTGAATCAACACTTAACTATTAACTACTTCATTAGTGGCAGCGAGTTTCCAACACTGCTCAATGGAGTACTCACAGTACGTATTGGCAGCGAGCGCTGAGCGCCTGAGCACGGCTCTTGAAACTACTTATTGTTTTTATTTTTAAAAAGAGTCTGCAAATGAGCATGCGGTTCATCTGATAGTAATTGACCACCATAAACAACTGCAAGACCAGAGAAGATGCAGGTGCGCCGCCGGCCTTTTTAAAAAGGAACAAACTTTTCTTTCGTCGTGTTGCCTGTGATGACATATAAATCTGAGACGTGGTCCTTCACTGCTGGTCGTATGAGGAAGTTCAAGGTCGTTCAGCGAGCTATGGAGAAGGCATTGCTCGGGGTTTTTCTGCTTGATAGGACTTAGATATTAAGATATCCGCAGTAGAACCAGAGCAACTGACATAGCCCAACGGATTAGTAAGATGAATACTATTAGCTAGCAATTAGTAAGATGACAAGCAAAGATTCTCGAGTGGTCCCTCACGAGATGGAGTGACGACCTGGTACGATATGCAAGAAGTCAATGGATGCAGGTGGCTCAGGACCGTGTTTTGTATCATTCCCTGGGGGATGCCTACGTTCAGCAGTGGACTTTTAAAGGACGGTAATGATGGCGCTCTTTTCTTGAAGATCCCTAAGTCGTATCGATCCGGAGACAGCGGGTTATCTAACAGTAAGATCTAAGTTACCCTCAAACCGAGCCTAAACAAGTTTGTACTTCAAAAATTTATGTTAACCGACGTACTGATGATGTAACTGTGTAGTGTTTAAAAACTTTATTACTAAACATTATTGAAAAAAGTTTCTGATTTCAGTACAAAAATCCAGCAAATCGGCATAAATGGTATGGTTCATACATTCTCGATGCTAGCATAGCATGCATGCACGCACGCACGCACGCACGCACGCACGCACGCACGCACGCACGCACGCACGCACGCACGCACGCACGCACACACGCACGCACGCACGCACCCACGCAACATCCACTACCCCATATCGTCCCGCGGGTGTCAAAAATAGGACAGAGGAAAATTAGAAGAGATGATGGACAGCAGTGTCTGATAAGAACTCAAAATATAAAAAATTGCGGTTGCCAACCGTGGCAACCAAGTAACCATTTCAAAATCCCTATGAGGCAATCTATGGGGGAGGCCTGATTTTTAGCACCGGACTTTTATGGGATGGAATGTAGTGAAGACGTGGCAAAGAGTTATACCTTCTTGAGATTGTTGAAGAACGACATGTTGCGTCACGTTGCGCGTGGTGGCGCGCGGCGCCTCAGCCGCCTTTACTCATCCTGCTGTGCCTTCCATGGACCTGTCGGAAGAAGATCAAATTAATAAACTTTTAATTTTACACGTGATAAAGCCACTCTGCATATATATTATGACTGTAGCGGCACTGTCATCGTGCCTCAAGCGAAACGCACCGAAGCCTTAATCACGCTTTATTTTTTTATTATAGGATAGGGTGACAAACGAGCACACAGTCCACCTGATGGTAAGTGTTTGATGTGACCCATAGACATCTACATCTATCCACAATAAAGAATCAAAATTCAGATGCGTCGTCACCTGTGAGGACTAGGATGGAATGCCTCTTTTCCAGCAAAATGGGTCTCCGGAGACCCCTTTTTACTGGAAACGGGGTACCTATTCCATCTTAGTCCTCACGGGTGACAACGCATCTGAATTTTAATTCGTAATCGAAGATAGATGCAGATGCCTACCATACGATTTTGGCCATTTCTTTAAATCAAACCAATCAGTCACAAACGACCGATTGATGTACAAGGTGCTCCTCCTATAATGGGGAAGGGTTTACCGTAATCACCACGCTGGGTGCATAATCACTACAGTGACCACTGTGGTACTTCTACAAAGAGCCAATACATACGTACGTGCCACCACCGTAATATAGCCGACAACCTCGTTGGACTAGTGGTTGTAGTAGTCCGATAGCTGACCATGAGGTCCCAGGTTCGAATACCGAGTCGGAGGAACAAAGGAATCAGTTATTGAGTTTTTCCTTCAAGAAATTCTTTGTAGCTGCACGGAGTCAGGAAGTTTGGTGGGGCCTGCGCGTGATCTCTCTCCGGTCGTGTCGGTTTACCGTCCCATCGGACTATGAGAGTTAGAGAATAGAAAGTGCACCTGTGTTTATACTATAATCACTAGGCACACTATAATCCTGTCCTGCGCCGAAGGCTAGCCTTTGTTGAACCTGGCCACCGTGGTCAAAATCCGATTTGGAGGACATTATAATGACTGCAGGATTTCTCTATCACGTAATAATTTTTGGGATTGAACCCCGCGGCCCTGCAAAGTCGCAGCCAACTCACGTCCTGCACCACCGACTCGTCAACTATACAACAAATATAGCTACACTAAAAGGCTTGCAGGTCGATTTCTGTGACACCTACAAGATGAAAGGCAAAATGGTCACATTCACATTCATCTAAAACAACGTAGACCGACAAGCGAACATTTATTGCTCATATTTACTACATATATTTGAAAACACGTAACACTTTTGCGAGGCAACCTTGCTTTGCGTCCTTGCTGGAGATAACGCGGCAAACTGTTAAGCGATTATAGCATTTAATAAATAGCAATTTTGGGTTATTGTCGCGTGACACGTGAGGCTGCTTGGGAGGAAATAAATCGCGAAATATTTTTAAGGCTTCGTGTATAGTCTAAGTTATGAGCAATGGTCAAATATAAAATCGCACAATTTGGACAGTAGATAAATAAAATCACATAAATTTACTTTATAATTTACTGTACATAATCATTAGGTACTATAATTGTATCGTTTTTAATATTTTTTATATAAGATAGGGTGACAAACGAGCACACAGTCCACCTGATGGTAAGTGGTTGCTGTGACCCATAGACATCTACATTTACCCTCAATAAAGAATCAGAATACAGATGCGTCGTTACCCGTGAGTAGTAAAATGACTAGTAAAATGTGTCTCCGGTTAGTGTAGAGACACTTACCATACGAAACAGCAGTGTCAAGCTGCCATTTCACGTTGGCATTCTGTGAGAGTGTGATCCTTCCGCGGTCGAGCCGACCCATTCGTGCTGCAACTATACTACTAATATATCTGCAGCGTGGCTCTACCACGAATGAGCCATATACCTCGCAGAACCAACAACTGTTGGGAAAACATCGTTCTCGAGTGGCGATGTCGCACCGGCAGGAGAAGTGTGGGGCGGAATGACAACCTGGTAAGACGTGCAGGACGTTGATGAATACAGGAGGCACCGAAACGTGCTTTGTGGCATTCCTTGCAATAGGCCTATGTTCAGTGGACTTGTGAAGGGCTGTAATAATGATGAATATAAAAAATGTTCAAATCGAAATTTAATCTTTCTTTAAATAACTCCCACATTTTCTTTAGCCTGAATATTATGTCACTAGTTTATCGTTACTGTGTTGCTTGGTAAATGTAGTTAAAAGCACCATTTAACATTTTCTCACACATTCACATTATTTCAAAGTCACATTATGTATAATTCTCAGCTAACTGAAGAAATACCAAACTTTTACTTTCATAATATGAAAAGCGAGTCCACCCGATAGTTAGTGGATTCTGTGGCCCATAGACACTATCCTCGATTAAGGAACAAAAACTACACTCTTTCTGTGAGAGCGTGGTCATTCTCGGGTCGAGCCTTAAGTTGTTCGTGCTGCTACCTATAATTAAAACAACAATTAAAATATTTCAAGCAAATACAGAGCAAGTGTATATAAGGTCTACAATTCTACAAATAATAATTCCGTGTCTGGATGTGTGTCCTTGTGAAATTTATGTACATAAACCACGTTCACGATGTATGAGAAAATCTCACTGTGTGGGGTAACATGTTTTTTAACAATGAAATAAAAAAAAATGCTTTGTAATCTATCACTCCTAACTTGGGCCAGCTACCAAATGATTCATTAAAAGTATTTTATTAATAGCGCTTCTTTTATCGTGGTGCGCGGACGGGTTTCCGCCGACAGCGCAGCGCGATATCAATGAAGTGCTTCCATTTCAATTTCATTATAACTATATTATGTTGTTACATATTGTGACTCGTGTGTTGTTTTATTTATTATCATTGAAATAATTAATTATTTCTAAGCCTAGTTCGAGCGATGTATACGAAGCCTAAGCATTTAAATATAGTTCTCTACTGCGTTACCTTTGTAACGGAATCAATAATTCTATATCATTATCTCTATCTATATTATAATATTATCGTCGGAATATATTATTATGTATTATTATCATCATTGTCATCAACATTACAGTCCTTCACAAGTCCACTGGTGAACACAGGCCTCCCGCCAGAGAATGCGCCACAAAGCACGGTCCTGAGCCACCTGCATACTTTACCAAGTTGTCGTCAGTTATTAAATGACTTCAGTTTTGTTAAAAAGGGTACCTCAGATATGGTTCTATATAAATTTGGTCAAGATCTGATGATGGGACACACCACGTGTCACAAAATTCTACGTTAAGCGGGCACCGGGTAGTGGACAAATTGATGAATACCCAGGGAAAAAAATCGGAAATTTTTTTTTAGTTATAACTTTCTTTAAATTTTAAAATTGGACACGCTAGGATATCTCAAAAGGTACTGGTCAGACCTTGATCAAATTTATACGGGAACACACGAGAAGCACCAGCTATCAAATAAAAAAAAAAACATCGAAATCGGTCACCCAGAAAAAAGTTATGAGGTAACACACATACATATAAAAAAACATACAGTCGAACTTAGTACCGGCTCGTTTTTGAAGTCGGTAGAAAAATAATATCTCTCTTTCTGAACGAAAACAAATTCGTATACGACTAATACGCGTCACTCAAACATTGGTTTACTCGTAAGGTTAAAGACGGTGAATCGTAGTGTATTAAAAATTACAAATGCACGCCGGTGACGTCGCCCATCTTGGCTCGGCGATGATATCATTTCTATCTCATTAAGGAAGCTGTCTGTGTGAGACAAAAATCTTTGTCGCGTATGACACGTAATTTAATAGAACAAGAGAAATATTTTAATTTTAAAATATTTAATGCACTTAAAGTCTAGAATCCACCATCTTATCTGCCACCAGGACGGCACCACTTAAAAACGGGTGTAAAATTTAACAGATTTCATAGCGAGGAAGTTGATTTGTTCGATAAAGGTAAATATTAATGTTTCATTTTGTACTTTTAATTACATTTTATATTAATTAAATTAAAAATAAATAAGCCAAACTGTCTGTGACATTCAAAAAATACAAAAATTAAAAAAAAATGTTTTTTTTATGTACGCACGTAAGAAGTTATCCTTTTTTTCTTACAAAAATAAAACATGTTTTATAGATTCATATATTTGAATAACTACCTTGAATATAGTTATCAGTTCTCACGAAAACTTGAAAGTTGACAGACAATAACCAACTGACGTTGTCACTTTTGGGTGTCGGTGTGCGCGCGCATCGTAACAACTTCATGGTGTCTAACGACACCATGAAGTTAGGTGTCGGGGTGCGCGTGCATGGTAAAAATTTAATTCTCATCATTGTTCTCAAACGCGCCAAAATAACTTCAAAAAAGTTAAATATGTGCAAAAAAATTAAGAGCAACCCACTGACGCATTGTTTTGTACATTAATAACACTAGAAACTGATAAGCTTTTATTTAAAACTAACTTCTCAATTAAATGACATTGTGTACAAAAAACTTCACCTCGGTGTCAACTAGCGACAACTGGTGAGCGGATTATTAGCTCAACGCTGCTGTGTTTCGTATGGTGAGTGTAGAGGAGCGGAGACCCTTTTTACTGGAAAAGAGTGTGAGTGACAACGCATCTGCATTTTGATTCGTCATCGAGGATAGATGTATATGTCTATGGGCCACAGCGACCACTTACCATCACGTGGTAGCTATATAGACATACATAGACATTTACATTTATCCTCAGTTTAGAATCACAATGCAGATGCGTTATGACTCCTGAGAACTAAGATGGAATGCCTGGTATCCATCCAGTAAAAAGGGTCTCCGGTTCTCTACACTCGTCATACGAAACACAGCAGCGTTAAGCTGCTATTTTACGCTGGTATTCTGTGAGAGCGTGGTCCTCCGAGTCGACTCATTCGTATTACAACCATAATATAGCTGCAACGTTGCTCTTACCACGTGTGTGTTCAACTTGCTTCACTGGGTTCTAAGGTCTTTCACCTGTTAATCTGTATTCGTTACAACTCCATGCCTTGATATGTGAACATTTATTAAAAACTAGCGATACGTCCCAACTTCGCACGGGTGATTTCTAGATCTAGACAACAGCGCCACCTACCGGGTTCAATTGTGAATCGTTTAGATCATTCATCCAACACACACAAGAAATTTCATCGTAATCGATCGAGGCATTTTCGAGTGTTTGCGAGACTAAGGGACAGCAATTGATCTTTATATAATACTAGCTGTTCATGATACTGAGAGACATTCCGAAAACCGCTACTGCCTGTACACTTAAGCCGCCGCGTTATCCAATTGACTGAACGCGCAGCGGAGACTCATGTTTAATTGGTACATCTTGTTTTAGCGTTCTTTTAATTGTGTTCTAACCGGCCGAGAGGTCAACGAGAGCCCCCCCCCCCCCCTCCACCCCAATGTGCCTCTTAACAAGTTAATGACGAGATTGTCGCAGGCGTTCAAACTTCAATTTGCACTTAAGGTTATTATTAATATATAATTATTTTAAAATTTTTGTTATTACTAGCTGGCCAGGCACACGTTGTTCTGCCCTTTCCGAGGACATCTTTAAATCTATACAAATAAATAAAATTGAAAGTGTCTGCTTGTAATGTTAAAATACCAGTTTTTTACTAAATACATATGAAAGTATATACTATACATATAACAAAAACACAATTAAAAAAAATTGTCCGTCTGTCTGTTTGTTCCGGCTAATCTCTTAAATGGCTGGACCGATTTCGACGGTACTTTCACTGGCAGGTAGATGATGTTATAAGGAGTAACTTAGACTACTTTTATTTTGGAAAAATAATTAAGGTAGGTACTTACCGCGCAAAGAAAAAACTAAAACCCATGAAATCCAATCGTAATAAATTAAACGCGGGCGAAGTCGCGGTGAACAGCTAATTCACAACAAAAAGTACTGAGGGTCACTTATTGGGATAAAACTACCCTATCTCCGAAGTTGGACTAAACTGCAGTGTGCAAAATTTCATTGAAATCAGTTCAGTTAGTTAAGGGAGTTCAACCCGGACAAACGATGCAACATATAGTTTTTATATATAAAGATAAAAGTTTTATCTATGCAAATAAATTAAATTGAAGTGTCTGTGAGTGAATGTTAAAATAACAATTTTTTACTAAATGTATATAAAAGTACATACGGTACTTATAACAAAAAAATTGTCTATCTGTCTGTTTGTTCCGGCTAATCTGCGAAACGACTGGACCGATTTTGACGGGACTTTCACTGGCAGATATCTGATGTTATAAAGAGTAACTTAGGATACTTTTATTTTAGAAAAAAAAAAAATTAGGGTTCCGCGCAAAAAAATAAAACCCATGAAATCGTAGTAAATTCCACGCGGGCGAGGTCGCGAGGGACAGCTAGTATTATAATATAGTAAAAGTTATGTTAGGTTTATATGTACCGCATATAATTTTTTATATGAGCCACGATGCTATATTACGGTTTGTAGTACGAATGGGTCGTCTCGACCGTGGAAGGACCACTCTCTGACATGATACCAGCGTGAAATATCAGCTTAATGCTGCTGTGTTTCGTATGGTGGGTGGCATTCCATTTTAGTATCGAGGGGTGACAACGCATCTGCATTTTGATTCTTAATTGAGGATGGATGTAGATGTCTATGGGTCGCAGCATCCACTTACCATCGGGTGGACTGTTTGCTCGTTTGTCACCTTTTATATAAAAAAAAAAAAAAAAACTAAATCGCGACGCAATGTTCCTCCATTACTAATCTTTTTTTATAGAATTAGGGTGACAAACGAGCACACAGTCTATCTGATGGTAAGTGGTTGCTGTGACCCATAGACATCTACATCTATCCTCAATAAAGAATTAAAATGCAGATGCGTTGTCACCCGTGAGGACTAAGATGGAATGCCTCGTTTCCAGTGAAAAGAGAGACCCTTTTATCTACCGACTTCAAAAAGGAGCCGGTACTCAATTCGCCTCTATGTTTTTTTTTAATGTGTGTTACCTCATAACTTTTTACTGGGTGAACCGATTTCGATGTTTATTTTTTTATTTTAAAGCTGGTGCTTCACATGTTGTGGTCCCATATAAATTTGATCAAGGTCTGACCAATAGTTTTTGAGTTATTCTTAATAATTTATATTGAAGTCGGTTGAACAAAATTTTTAATTTTAGATTGTATTATAATAGCGACCGTTTTCTACAATCACCATACGAAACAACAGCATTAAGCTGCTACACATTACATCTTCCACCAGACAGTGAGGCATTAAATACACGTCATATCGATACTTCCCGATATATATCTTCAAGTATTCAAACGGAACCTAATCGAAAGCCATAGCTCTAAAATGTGGCACATCCTAACCGCGCCTCCGCTACACGCAGCGCATTCTAAACACCCAGCGGACGGGTCGCAAGCGAGGCCGCATTCTGACCGGCGAATTAGCATAAGTTAGAGAACGCCACACAACCAGTAGGGATGCCAACGAGCTTGTTACGACTATTCTATTCATCATTGGAGTTGCCAGAGTCGCTGACATCCGTACAAGGAAGGGAATAACCAGGCGAACCTTCAACACAATATGCCCCTTACCGACATCAAACAATTAAGGTGTCTCTTCAGCGCCGAGATTAGTTGCGCGCGACATCACTGAATAAACATGCGTTACGTAGATTTAGCAGCTGGGGGAGAGGGGAGTAGGGCGGCAAGATGTGGTAGCGGTTCGCCGGTTCGACTTCGCTCACGTTATCTATCGCATGGTTACACTGTCGGGTTAACTCTGTAGCACATATTAAACCAAATCAGTACAGTCTAAGTTTAATTTACTCTCATCAGGGTGGGCAGTTCTCCCTATCACAAGGTGTACTAGGGCACTGTCCCCATTGCCACTTCAGTTTACTAATCCGTTGGGATATGTCGGTCACTCTGGTTCTACTGCGGATATCCTCGTTTATAAGTTTATCACGCAGAGAAACCCCGAGCATAGCCCTCTCCATAGCTCGCTGAGCGACCTTGAGCTTCCTCATACGGCCAGCATTGAAGGACCACGTCTCAGATACGTACGATAGATAAGTCATCACTGGCAACACGCATTGGTTGTACAATCTTGTTTTCAAGTTTTGAGGTATACTTGACGAAATGTGTCGTTAACATTTGTAACATATCAAATGAAACTTATTTTACGAATTTTATCGCGTTTAATTTTAACTTTTTGATTCCCGACGTTTTGGGTGCTTTACAGCACCCACGGTCACGGACGGGGGGAGGGGTTACTTGTCGTACGACGAACGACGGATACGACCAACCAGTTATAATTCATAAAAATGTATGTAAGTATACAAGCGCGATACCAATATTTCAACAGAAATTTGAACTCGCTTCGAATCGCAGTCGGCAGTAGCCTCAGTCGGACTCTTTATTTTTTTTATAGGACATATTTTTATGTGACAAGCGAGCACACAGTTCACCTAATGGTAAGTGGTTGCTGTAGCCCATAGACATCTACATCTATCCTCGATTACAAATCAAAATGCAGATGCGTCGTCACCCGTGAGGACTAAAAATGCATGCCTCGGTTCCAGTAAAAAGGGTCTCCGGTTCTCTACATGGTTCACCATAAGAAACACATCAGCGTTATGCTGCTATTTTACGCTGGTATTCTGTGAGAACGTGGTCCCTCCCCGGTCGAGCCGACCCATTCGTGCTACAACTATACAATTAATATAGCTGCAGCATGGCTCTACCACGTATAACGAACGTCTTAATAGAAGAAGCGACATAGAGGGTCAAATATGTGTGATTTGAAAGATGTTGGCAACCCTAGCCACTCCTATGAATCTCAAAAACGATTTATGATTTACTTAGCCATGTTTATTATGGATGTTTGCAAGACAAATTGTATTTGTTCGGTGTATGTGTTCATGCTAAATACGTGTAGCGGCGGTGTATGTGAATGAATGTGGTGAATCTTTGTATTTGAAACAATAAAAACTCCAAAGGTTGTGACTTAAATGGAACATTTAAACACCCGAAACGAAAAGAACCGATGACTTTCAAACGGCTGAAAACATATAGATAAGAACACTCTCGGTGAAGTCATCTTTCAAACAAAGAAAACGAAATCTAAATCGGTTCACGCGTTTGGGAGCCACGATGCCACAGACATACACAGATATACCCGTTAAAGATATAACAACCAACGAGGTATTTCCCTCAGAGATAAATTTAAAGAAATAAAGATATTAACTTTGTCCTCTCAATATATTTACGACAGTTTAATGTATGAACACAAAAACAAAGATACTTTTATTTAAAATAGTGATATATATTCTGTAAATACTAGGAACAAGCACAAGTTAGTTATACCAGTTACTCGACTCCAAAGAGTCAGTAACTCCTTCATGGGGCAATGTATACGCTTTTGCAACAAAGTCCCAGAAAATATGCAGACCTTTTCTATCAAAAGAGTACATGACTGATAGTAACCCCTGGGAATGAGGTGATCGTTACCATGCTGGTTCTAGATGTTTTCATAACAACTGTATAAAATATTATTTTTTAAATTGTGCTTTTTAAATAAAAGTCCGGTTTCTTGCTGGTTCTTCCCAGGACAGAGGTTTTTTTTTTTGCGAACCAGTGGTAAATGTTAAAAATTACTTTCAATATGTATTATGTACTTTTTTATATAGGATAGGGTGACAAACGAGCACACACTCCACATGACGGTAAAGTAAGTGGTTGCTGTGGCCCATAGACATCTACATCTATCCTCGTTTACGAATCAAAATGCAGATGCGTTGTCACCCGTGAGGACTAAGATGGAATGCCTCTTTTCCAGTAAAATGGGTCTCCGGTTCTCTACACTCACCATACGAAACACAGCACAGTGTTAAGCTGCTATTTTACGCTGGTATTCTGTGAGAGTGTGGTCCTTCCCCGGTCGAGTCGACCCGTTCTTGCTACAACTATACCAGTAATATAGTAGCTGCAGCATGGCTCTACCACGTATAAATCTATATTGTATTATTGTATATCGTGCTGTAATCTATATTGAATAAAAATGAATCTATTCTATTCACCCCTCTGTTTGCTTTTGGGGTTAAAAATAAAAAAACATCTACGTAAAAAAGTTCATTGAAAGAAAAAATTTTTAGAAGTCTTCACACTACTGTCATTTCTTTAAACGCACTATTCTTTAGTTCGCGTCGAAATGTATCAATTGACTCATTACTAGCTTTTATTTTATACCAATATTGTTCTAATTTATTTTTGGTAAACCTTCCCCCTCCCTTATTTTGTATTTGCGGATGATATATAAATATAATATAGCTCATGTTACTACCACAATTTTTTTTATTCTTTTTGTTTTTATTTTATTATTTAAAAAAAAAACGTTACCCCCACACTAGGATTTTCTCCTGTGTTGTGGAGGCAGTTTACAAACATAAATTGCATGAGGACAAACATCCAGACCCGGAACAATAATTTGTAGGCCATACATACATATACTTGTTCCGTGTGGGTTTCGTACCCGCGGCCCCCAGCACAACTACTCATTGCTAAGCCACTGCGTCACGGAGCCGTCAATTTCATCGTCATTAAGGTGAATCTAACGATACTTCATATATTAAAATCTATCAAGCCGTTTAGTCTACATGCATGCCAAAGAAATAGACATACATACACACTAGAAAAACATTACCCTCCATCTAGATCAGTCGGGTAAAAAGAACCACACTCTCACAGAACACCAGCGTGAAACAGCAGCTCAACGCTGCTGTGTTTCGTATGGTGAGTGTAGAGAACCGGAGACCCTTTTTCCTGGAAACGAGGCATTCCAGTCTTTTGTGCTTAGTCAGGAGTGACGATATGACTGCATTCTAATTCTTAACAGAGCAAAAATAGCCTGTAGATGTCTATGGGCCACAGTATCCAGTTACCATCAGATGGACTGTGTATTCGTTTGGCATTCTTGCGCCTACCGTTGGTCTTGCGCCTGATCTCTCTCCGGTCGTGTCGGCTTGCCGTCCCATCGGACTATGAGAGTGAGGCAATAGAGAGTGCACCTGTGCTTGCGCACACACACGTGCACTATGACCCTGTACTGCGCAGATGGCTAGTCTCTGTTAAGACTGGCCGCCGTGACCGAAATCATTCCTGGAGAGCATTATTATTATCGTACATTTTACTTCTATAAAAAAAATGTGTGTTCACGCGCGTCAATATGCAGGTATGCGGTAGGTACATACATGACGCCTACTCATTAATATGATATTGGATAATAATTATGTTAAATCGCGTGTGTAACATTAGAGAGACAAATGTATTGTGACGAAAATTTTTTAGATTTTTAAAATTGGTAGTCACGCTGCAGCTATATTACTGCGTAGCAGCTCTCACAGAATACCAGTGACAAATAGCAGATCAATGCTGCTGCTGTTTTAGTATGATGAGTGTAGAGAACCTCCGGTTCTTCTCCACCATTTTTACTGGATACGCGGCATTCCGTCTTAATCCTCACGGGTGACAACGCATCTGCATATTAATTCTTTATTGACGATAAATGTAGATATCGATGGGCCACAGCACAGGTGGACTGTGTGCTCGTGTGTCACTTTTATTCTATAGTAGCTGTTTTTTTGCGCGGAACCCAAATTATTTTTCTATAATATAAGTTACTCCTTATAACATCAGCTATCTGCCAGTGAAAGTCCCGTCTAAATCGGTCCAGCCGTTTCGGAGATTAGCCGGAACAAACAGACAGACAGACAAAAATGTTAAAAATCGTGTTTTTGTTATAAGTACCGTATATACTTTCCTATGTAATTAGTAAAAAGCTGTTATTTTGATATTACAAAGAGACACTTCAATTTTATTTATTTGTATAGATTATGAATGACTTTTTATTCATTCAAAAAAATTGTAAAACGACCCTCAACGCTGATATTATTTTACTGTTTTATACAGCTATGAAAAGTTCATTGCCTCTACAGGCCTCCCCTATATATTATCTATCTTATTGTGGGAATATCTGCTATAGTTACCACGTATGACAGACGAGTTAAAAGCCCCAGGTTTTCTTATTTTTAATTGTTATTGGGAAGATGCTGCCACCCATCTCCCGGTTTGTTTCCCTCGGTCATCAATTACGACACATAAGTACGGGACGATATTTTGTACTGGAAATACACTAAATTCAAGCTTATATAAATATCACAGCTAATATACAAAAAAAAAACGAATAAAAAATACAAACAACACTTCACTGCTCGACTGTACGCGTATTACATACGCTGCTTGACACGCTTTCGACGGAGCCGCGGCCTCTGTTACCCCGGATCGAAACCATCTACGGCGTATTGACGCTCTAAGTTTGCACTTCCCGACTGTTTTTCGTTTTTAACTGCTGTTGACCTGCCTTTAGCTGTGTCGAATGCACGATTGTAAAAAAAATATTTTATTGAGAATTTTCCTAGAGAATACCTGTTTTCTCTGTTGTGTTTTAAAAAGGTGACGTTGCAGTGAGGCCGACCTATGTTGCATCGTGATGGGCTATGATGCTGTTGGATTGCATACATCATTTATTTTAGAATACAGTAGATTTCATTTATTACGACCTTGGTTGTAGCGACCATTTACCCATAGCGACGTTAAATCTAAGTCCCTTGAATTTAAAGCATATTTTAGTACAGAATTCATGTGGCTATAGCGACTGGATGTAACGCCGAGTTCGGGTGTAGCGACTGTTTTTAGTGAATCATTTGTAACAAATTCCTAGAAATTCCATGCAGATATTGCGACCGGAGTCGGCCGCCAAAGTCATAAAGATTACTTACTTTCACAAACATTTCTTATCTTTTGTTTACATCCACACAGATGGTCAGCAAGTGTGGAGACCTTTACCTTTTGTTTATAGATATGAGCTAAGTAGGTCGGGAAGCGTGATCGTTTCGGAGTTAAATTTATGGTTCAGTTACAAAGTGATATTCTGAGTAGCAACTGTAATGTATTGAATTTGTTACCTTTGCCTATAACGACTTCCGGATATAACGACGAAAATAGAGTGGTCCCTTCATCGTCGTTATACCCGAAATCCACTGTATATATATATATATATATATATATATATATATATATATATATATATATATATATATATATATATATATATTGTATTTACTTCTAATGCGTTCCATGAATATTTTACAGCGTAAAGTCTACACTAAGTATTGTTCATATATTTAAATAGTTAAAGAGTATTGAGTATTATGTAACATATATTATGCTCCTGAGGTTGTAATTATGCTGGATTTCTCATCGAAAATCGATATAACGATGTCGGCTACGTTTTCGGCATAGCGTGACTACTCAAGAATGTAATCGAGTTTATTTTCTAATTCGTTTTCCACAAGGTTGTAGTTGAACTTTAATAAAAAAAATTTCGACGGCTCCGTGGCGCAGTGGCTTAACAATGAGTTGTTGCGCTGGGGGCCGCGGGTTCGATCCCGTACGGAACAAGAATTTGTAAGGCTTTTAAATAATTCTTCCGGGTCTGGATGTTTGCCCTTGTGCAATCGATGTTTGTAAACTGCCTCCACAATACAGGAGAATATCCTAGTGTGGGGGTAACGTTTTTTAAAATAAAATAAAAATTATAGGTAACATGGTTCTAATGTTTCGAAGAAATTTTCCGGGTCTATAATAAAATCCTATTTATATTTTGTAACGAGTTTAACAACTCTTTCTACGAAAAGGTAAATTATGTTTTTTTTTAAATATTAAAGTGACAAACGAGGCAACAGTCCACCTGATGATAAGTGACTACAGTTATCTGCAACAAACTTTAAAAAAGAAGTCATATTATGTGGTGTGTACATGGTAGATCCATATATCCATTACTGGCAACACGCACTGGTTGTACACTTACTGTTGTTTTGTGGCATTTCTTGGGAAAGCCTTTGTTCAGCAGTAGACTTGTGGTAGGTAGAGTGTGATAGATAGATAGATAGGTCTGCAATAATAGTGGCGTATACGTGGTAGCCTTGATGCATCCATATTATGGCTGCATCGACACTCAACCGGTGGAGGACAACGCTCTCACTGAATACATAGGCTGCACTAAAAGTATCGGGAATGGAATATTTCCACTGTTCCTGTCATATTAAATTCTTTTTAATTGAAAAGTCCTTGGTTTTTTTTAAATTGAATACCATTTATTTATTTAAAAAAAGATTCTCTGTCTTGTCACAAGGTTTTGTCAAACTTGTTTAGTCGTTGAGAAAATGGAATTGACTCGAGAGAATTCAAGAGTGATGATTTATTATGACTTTCGAAGTGGTTTAACACAAAAACAGTGTGTTGACCGGATGATTTCTGCATTTGGTGATGAAGCCCCATCCAAAACCACAATTTATCGCTGGTTTGCTGAATTTCAACGTGGACGTGTCAAGCTCAGTGATGATCCCCGTCAAGGTCGTCCAAAAACTGCAGTCACCCAAGAAAACGTTGATGCTGTGCGTAAGCTGATTGAGGAAGATCGACATGTGACATACCGCGAAAGTCAGGCAACTTTAGATATTGGCATGAGTCAAATACAAATAATCTTGCATACCGCATTCGCTCTGAGCAAAAAGCGGCTCGCGTTACTTAGTGCGTCAGAACTCTCGAAAGATTCCACGCAGGATCCTCAAATGCTGTATACAACATAGTATCAGGTGACGAATCCTGGATATACGCGTACGAACCCGAAACAAAAAACCAGTCACGAGTTTAGGTGTTCGAAAATGAGTTAAAGCCAACAAAAATTGTTCGTTCACGAAGTGTTACAAAAAAATGGTGGCCACGTTTGTCTCCAAAACCGGCCATGTTACGACTATTCCTCTTGAGGGACAAAGAACGGTTAATGCAGAATGGTGTGCTAGCATTTGTTTGACACAGGTCGTTTCTGAACTCCGTAAAGAGAACTGCAACCGCCGCATCATCCTCCATCACGAGACAATGCGAGTTCTCACACCGCACACAGAACAAAAGAGATTTTAGAGCAAGAAAACATAGAATTATTAGACCATCCGCCGTACAGCCCCGACCTAAGCCCTAATGATTTCTATACTTTCCCCAAAATAAAGAATAAATTGCGTGGACAGAGATTTTCATCACCTGAAGAAGCTGTGGACGCCTACAAAACGGCCATTTTGGAGACCCCAACTTCCGAATGGAATGATTGCTTCAATGATTGGTTCCATCGTATGGAAAAATATGTCAAATTTCGCGGATAATACTTCGAAAAGGAATAAATACATTTTTAAATAGTAATGTTGTGTCACTTCCTTGATTCCCGAAATTTTCATTTTTAAATAGTAATGTTGTGTCACTTCCTTGATTCCCGAATTTTCAGTGCCGCCCTCGTACTGGCATAAAATGGCAGCGTTAAGCTGCTGTGTATTGTATGGTGAGTGTAGAGAACCGGAGACCCTTTTTATTGGAAACGAGGCATTCCACCTTAGTCCTCACGGGTGACAACGCATCTGTATTTTGATTCGTAATAGAGGATAGATGTAGATGTCTATGGGCCACAGCATCCACTTACCTACTACCTTACTTAAATTAAAATCTACACCTAATACAGATTTTTATAGAAGCAAAGCTAACATCGAGCACACAGTCCACCTGATAATAAGTAGGTCCATGGACACCTAAGAAACATCATCCACCATAGCATTTAAATGCTCGGTATATAATCAAAATGCAGATGATCAACGCTGTATTGAAAATGGTCTCGTCACTTAATATAAGAAACACAGCAGCATTTTGCTGCTATTTGCTGCTTATTTATTTTGAACCAGCTGTTCCCCGGTACTTCGCCCGCGTGGCATTTATTGCGATTGGATTCTTCGTAGCTCGCTGAGCGACCTTGACACATCCATTATTAAATTATAATTTAATTGCGTGCTAAAGAAGGATGTTTGCGATCTTTGTTTACTCCAAAACGGATTAACCGACACGAGGTAATAAATGTAGATCCAACAATGCCGAGTGACGGGTATCTATGTTATGTCAGACAGGGCTTCTTAACCACTACATTTTTTTAAACTTAAGTTTTTGGAACGAAGTCCCTTATCGGACTTGGCGGATGGAAGCTAGGCGATAAAACGTGTAAGATTTTTCCGTCACGACCCCTTCTGACGTAGTGTAGACGACCTTGGCGACTATAAAGAAGCGAGATGGAATAGTATCCATCTCCCTCGCACTTTTTCTTATGATGTAGCCCATAGACATCTAAATTTATCCTCAATTAAGAATCAAAATGCAGATGCGTTGTCACCCGTGACAACCGAGTTCAAATGCCTCGTTTCCAGTAAAAAGGGTATCTGGTTCTCTACACTCACCATACGAAACACAGCAGCTTTGAGTTGGTATTTCACGCTGGTATTCTTTGAGAGCGTGGTCCTGTCCCGGTCGAGGCGACCCATTCGTGCTACAACTATACTATAAATATAGCTGCAGCTTGGCTCTATATATATATATATATATATATATATATATATATATATATATATATATATATATACCAGTAATACAGCGGTAGCATGGCTCTACCATGTAAAAGTTATTTAGCGGTAGAACTAGGTAAGTGGATGGTATTGATGCAGAAAAGAAAAGATGTCCTATTTAGTAAGCACTTGTCAGGCTGCACTCCTACGCCGGTCTGGGTATTTTAAGTCTGTACATAATCCACGTAGCACACGACGAGCTCAAGCTTAGTAGTCTTACCCATAATTAAAAATTAAGAATTTTGTACTACCGACATCCAATATAAATTATTAAGAATAACAAAAAAACTATTGATCGGACCTTGATCAAATTTATATGGGGCCACATGTGAAGCACCAGCTTCCAAATAAAATAAAAAATTTTATCATCGAAAACGGTTCACCCAGAAAAAAGTTATGAGGTAACACACATTAAAAAATAACATACAGTCGAATTAAGTACAGGCCTCCTGTTTGAAGTCGGTAGAAACGTGCTTTCTTTTGAGGGAGCACAGTACTTTACAATAGAACACCCACCATCAAGTGTAAGTAATCTACACTCTTTCAATGCATTGAAAACTCAACTTAGTTTACTATCTACTTATATAATTACCGATCGATCACTTCTGAAGAAATTAATGGAGGTATTGAATGGATATATCTAGTTTGTAAATGATGACGTCGAACTTTGTGTAATTTATTAATGTGTTAATATTGGTAAATAAAGAGTATGTTAGGGCTGAATCTAACGAGAGTGAGAATTGTGTGATAAGAGAAAAGTGTGGTTTGCAAGATGATGTTGTGACCAGGATTAAGAAAGGAATGCTTCGGTGGTTTGGTCATATAGAAAGAATGAATGAGGAAAGAGTGACAAAGCAAATTTATATTGCAGAGGTGAACGGATGAGTCGGGAAGGGACGCCCTAGGCGAAAGTTTATCGACCAAATTGGCGATATATTGAAAATGAGCCAAATTAAGAGTAACCCTTAACCGACGAGCGTGTATGCGTAGGTATATGGATGTGGAGGAAGCGTGAGAGGTGTGTCAGGATCGCGTCAAATGGAAGTCCATAGTTTCTGCCAACCCCTCTAGGTGAAAGGCGTGAGTGACATATGTCTTTATTGAGAATAAAGTTTCTTTAAACCTAAATCTATAAAGTATAATAATAATAATAATAACGTACTCCAGATTAAATTTCACGAAACAAAGATTCACGTCTCCTTAGAGTGATATTTGCCACAGTAACCACATACAAACTAGCGAACCCACCGTTTGCAACCTCTGCAACACACCGGGGCAGTATACACACGGCGTAGGTACACGTGTCCGCCGAAGTATGGCGATTGATTAATTCACTAGAGATCCTCGAGATAGTTATTATCAACAACGGGCGACGTGTTAAACAGCGTCATTGACAGGTATTTAACGATTATCTACAAGCGGAGTGATTTGCAAATATTTAAATATAATATCATAAAGAAGTAATTGTGGGAAATATCGTTTTAAATTTGGAAGAGTTACATTTGTTAATTAGGAATGATAATACATTCATTCAAATTGAATGAAACATATGTCTTTCAAATAAATTTGTCGGTACGATACGCGCGCCACCTACTGTAAGTTAATTGTACTATGCCTATAACCTCGCACAAATTGCAATCAATAAGTTGACAAAGTTTTAGTGCAATCCGATGAAAGGTATGGTAGCGCAAAAATACGAACAAACAAAAGTATAAATTTTTATAATATTAGATATACTTATACCCAAGTACGCAAAGGCTGCTCAATTTTAAAATGTCTTAAGTCTCATGTTGTCGCAGTCACTTTGACTTAAAGTGATAGAGACACCATGAGACTTGACCGCATCTAAAAGTTGAGTAACGTTTAAATGTATTTGGGCATAAATATGTCGTTTGTATACGTCCATACTGCTAATGTTAAATACATAATAATCTGTGGTAAAACAGTCGCCACATAGTAGAGATTGTCGCCAAAGAATTTTAAAATGTTGCTAAAAAATAAAGACTAATTAATTTTGTGTGATTTCAAAATACTGTAGTGTGTCATGGCAAAAAAAAAACGTTTATTTTGTATATTAGATTTCAGTTTTTTATATATTAATGTGCAGTTGAAAGTTAAATACAGTTTCCTCAACATATACTTAGAAATTTAATTAATTACGGTCGAATTTCAACCATTATATTCTTTATTATAATCTACTCATTCATTCATTACAGCTTATCAAAGGTCTACAAAGCGCAGAATAAA
The DNA here is from genome assembly GCA_963668995.1 of Parnassius mnemosyne. Classification (NCBI taxonomy): domain Eukaryota; kingdom Metazoa; phylum Arthropoda; class Insecta; order Lepidoptera; family Papilionidae; genus Parnassius; species Parnassius mnemosyne. The sequence continues at coordinate 4,328,926 of CAVLGL010000082.1, read as the reverse complement.
TAATTGCACTACGTACAGAAGTTGCACTCCTTTGATGTTGACTGCTTGCCGACGCTTTAATAGCTTACATAGTTATTATTAATCACATTAATCGCTCACGCAAGCTAAATAAAACTATCGCTGCGCGCGAGTGTCCGTATTACTTTGCATCTTTTCACCTTCCTACGTCACGACAGACTTTCCGTGGTTACTTTAATAAAGAGTAAAAAATACATTGTGAAATGGTAAGTTACTTAGGTAAAGTACATATTCTGACTATGATCGACCATATTTCCGCTACTATGTGAGTTCTGTGACGCCCAACGCATGCAACTTACAAGGCCATTCATCTGGAATCGCGATATTGACTCGTAAGAAATAGGTAGATAATGTAAACAAAAAATAAATCGGAAATACGATTCCTAACAGAAAAGTGATCGTATTCTACTTAGTTAAAAATCTTCTAAACAAAGATTTAATTTCAGTATTTTGTGTTTTTATAACTTAAAATATTTTAAATACAAAGACAAGTATAGGTATGCAAGTAGGTACTTTGGGTAATGAAGTAAATTTCAACTAAGTTTTGTAATAAAGTACTTAGGTATTACTTTTGTAGTTAAATTATCACTTAATTCTTTTTTCGCTATAAGTACCTATCCAACAAAAAAATGAAATAAATTTACTTTTCATTATACTTCGGTAACTTAAAAAATGATATATTTGAATCCTTTTGTTTGCTCACTAAGCATCCATCCACGCAACGATTATAGTAGGAATGACGTTTCGCCATTATAATTTATCAAATAGATAGGTGATACCTATACAAAAAAATAAAATTGAAGTGTCTGTTTGTAATGTTAAAATAACAGCTTTTTACTAAATGCATATGAATGTATATACGGTACTTATAACAAAAACACAATTTTTAAAATTTTTGTCTGTCTGTCTGTCGGTCTGTCTGTCTGTTTGTTCCGGCTAATCTCCGAAACGGCTGGATCGATTTCGACGGGACGTTCACTGGCAGATAGCTGATGTTCTAAGGAGTAACTTAGGCTACTTATATTTGAGAAAAAGAATTAGGGTTCTGAGCAATATAATTAAAACCCTAAATTACACGCGGATGAAGTCGCGGGGAACAGCTAGTACATATATATTATTCTTAATTACATTAAAACATTCTCAACTATTTTATCCTACAATTAGTATTTCAACAAGTATTTACAAAAACACTGTTTACGTATCTAAGCAGCGTTAAAAAAACTTTCAATCGCCTAGAAGGCGCTAGCCCCGACTGCGTTCTGCCCCGGGGGCGCCTCGCGATTTTAGGTAATTATTTCACGCAGGTAGCAAGAGTGACAGAGGCCTGGTCAAAGTGACTGTGACACCACGAGATTTGAGTAGCCTTTTTGGTCATTAAATGTGTTTGATATTGGCAATATGAACGTAAACAATTAATGTTTTATTTAATTTAATTCATTACACTTAATCCATATATAAATTTTATATATTAAGTGTAATAATACATTAAATTAAATTTAAGTAAGCTTTCTGCACTCGCTTCTGTTCTCTACATAATCTTTAACTGTGCCAAATCTGACACAAGGCAAATATTGCCAAAAATATATACAACCTTACATGTATATTATATACCCACGTATAATACCTATTTACATAATTTATAACTAAAATATAAATTAGTTTGTATATCGCCGTAGTCACATGTCATTAAGATGTACTGCAATATACTTGAGGTTTGATTTCGAACTTTACATTATGTTTAGCGAATAAAAGAAAATTACAAATAAGTTTACCCTTCACGTAATTAATATGTAGATTAAAAGTATTTTTTTACTTTTATCACTGTTTCGAAAAAAACTCTATCTTGTGAAGAAAAAGAAAGAAACCCAGCGGCGTGTTCTACCCAAAGTAATGTTATCCAACGCTAAACACAAGTACAATTTATTACAAAATCCATTTTAGAAACAGTTTCGAAGCGATATGTCTATTCGACATGCCAAGCTGGTGGCCACTCGCCATATAAAGTGAATTGCCCCTAATTTAATTGACATGATATAGCATGTGTCTATAGCGTTAAACGTAATAAATGGCCATGTATGAGCCAATAGATCAATTTGTAACTAAATTGATGTTATCGAGCTTATAATTTAAAATGCGGTTAATCAGTAACGGAAAAAATTATATTAAGATAGTTAACCGTAATAAAACAGTAAGCACTCTGTGCACTGGCGCGCATAAATGGTGTAGACACATTTAATAACTGCGTTTTTTTTTTTAAATATTCTGTGTTCTTTTCTTTGTAGGAACATCATTCTCGTCGTAACAGTCCTCAAATACCACTGCTGAACACATGCCTCCCCCATAGATTGCCCCATAGAGTGGATATTTGCCATAGTTGTAATGTTACTGTTGATTTGAAAATTTCACCTCTCACTGTGTCATGTGCTCCTGGTAGATTATCTTCTATACATCCATCCACTACAGCCTATTAAAGTCTACTGCTGAACCTTCTTCCATAAATTGCTTCATAGGGGGGATATTTGGCATAGTTGCCACGCTTGGCGAGCGGCTTGGCAACCGTAATTTTTTATTTTTAATAGTTATTAAGAAGACGCTGGTGCCCATCTCCTGATTTGTTTTTCTCTGTCGCCTCTTACGACACCCACGGGATGATATGATATATTTTTACACCCCCATTACATGGTAAAGAAGAAGTTACGCTAAGACATTGTACGATCTAACATCTACCTCTACTTATCTATACAAATAAATAAAATTGAAGTGTCTGTTTGTAATGTCAAAATACCAGCTTTTTACTAAATGCATATGAAAATATATACGGTACTTATAACAAAAACACAATTTTTTAAATTTTTGTCTGTCTGTCTGTCTGTTTGTTCCGGCTAATCTCCGAAACGGCTGGACCGATTTCGACGGGACTTTCACTGGCAGATAGCTGATGTTATAAGGAGTAATTTAGGCTACGAGTAACTTAGGCTACTTATATTTTTTTTAAGAATTAGGGTTCCGCGCAACATAATTAAAACCCTAAATTACATGCGGGCGAAGTCGCGGCGAACAGCTAGTTTTATCATAAAAAATATACACGCATACACTCTCGTGTTATCGGCGCATGATGACTGTCTGCCGTCGCGTGAGATGACGCGTCATCGACTCATCTAACCGTTGATACATTGTTCCGCTATATTCCTTACGTCATGCACAGGCAATGACGCCACGACTTTGGAACTATTGCGATGACCTAACAGGCAACTTTATTGTATCGTGCGAACATCGCCCTTAACTTTAATAACATAGTTCATGCTACCATCTCTTTTTTAGGGAATAAGGGTGACAAACGAGCACCCAGTGTATGTAATGCTGTAGACGATAGGCATCTACATGTATCCTCGTTTACGAATCAAAATGCAGATGCCTTGTTATCCCTGAGGACTACAATGAAATGCCTCGTTTGCAGTAAAAAGGGTCTCCGTCTCCGGTTCTCTACACTCACCATACGAAACACATCAGCATTAAGCTGCTATTTAACACTGGTAGTCTGTGAGAGCGTGGTACTTCCGTAGTCGATCCGACTCATTTGTGCTACTACTATAATATAGCTGTATAAATACAGCGTGGCTTGGCACGTAAACAGGTTCAGCTGAGAATGCTTCGTGTCGATAAAGTTCAATATGAAAATATTAGAACTTAAAAAAAAAACATATATGAATGTGAACCATGCTAGGACCGGAACGCTGTTATTACGTGGTAGAGCCACGCTCTAGCTATTTTATGGTTGCTGCACGGAATGTGCCGACTCGACCGGGGAAGGGCCACGCTCTCACAGAATACCAGCGTAAAATAGCGGCTTAATGTTGCTGTGTTTCGTACGGTGAGTGTAAAGAACCGGAGACCCTTTTTACTGATAACGAGGCATTCGGAGTCCTCGGAGGTAGCATTTCGATTCTTAATGGAGAATAGATGTAGAAGTTTGAAGAATATTATTATATGTGACGAGAAGATGTGGCGTAATCTCTCGATTTCCCAGCGAAGCAGAACTTACCTAGTCGGACAATCTGCCCTGGTAAACATACTCGTCAACGACTTTGAGCGTAGTGCTCCCAACAACTACCGGCATATGTGTGACATGGACGTAACACATGACCTTTGTCTTGTCCATGTTCATTATAATACCTATCCGTTGGGAGACACTATTGAGGTCATTTAACATAGCGCTAATTTATTTCAATAACACTGTAATATACAATATCGCAAGTCTCTACTGGTTCAATTAATTTTCGGTCTAGACATATTTTCAATGGCTTCTATTTATCTATACATATAAATAAAATTGAAGTGCCTGTTTGTAATGTTAAAATAACTGCTTTTTACTAAATGCATATGAATTTTTGTCTGTCTGGCAGTTAAAAGGCACTTATTTCAATATTACAGACAGACACTTCAATTACATTTAAATGAATAGACTAGCTGTTCCCCGCGATTTCGCCCGCGTGGAACTTATTACGATTGGATTTCATAGGTTTTTTCGCAGAACCTATCGCCTAAGTTACTCCTTATAACATTAGCTATCTGCCAGTGAAAGTCCCGTCAAAATCGGTTCAGTCGTTTCGGAGATTAGCCGGAACAAACAGACAGACAACAATTTTAATTTTTTTTTTGTTTTAAGTACCGTATATACTTTTATATGCATATAGTAAGAAGCTGTTATTTTGAAATTACCCATAGACACCTACGGGATGAATGCGGTAGTGGATAATATTCTTTCGCCGCCACCTCACATCTCATAACATTAAAAGTATTTATAGAAATGTCCATAATGATTCTTTTTAAAACAAAGGATTAAATATTAGAGATTATGTTTTGAATCACAGACGTGTTTGTATGATTATGAATGCATTACGTACGTACGTTGCTATAATAAATAGTTTATGTGATAAATATTTTCAAAGGAATCCAAGTATTATGTAATTTTCAATATATCGCAATGATACATAGCTATTTAAACTATTTACGCTGTGTAACATTCGTGTGTAATGGAATGGAGATAGTGAACTGCGTGACCGGATATTAATATCAGTATTTAAATGTGAATGAACATGGTTTTCAACCGTCTTCAAAACGGAGGAGGTACTCAATTAGACTGTTTTTTTTAAATCTGTGTTAGTTACCTCATTACTTTTTTTTGGATGAACCGATTTTTTATATGAAAGCTGGTGCTTCTCATGTGATCCAATAAAAATTTGATCAAGGTCTGACCAATAGTTTTTGAGTTATCGTTAATAATTTATATTGAAGTTGGTTGCACAATTTTTTTTTTATTTTACGACTTGTACAGTGTGGTGGCGATGTAATAATATCCACTACCCCATATAATCCCGTGGGTGTCGTATGAGGCGATGATGGGAAACAAATCAGGGGATCAGCAGCAGCGTCTTCCTGATAACGACTAAAATAAAAAACTGCGGCTGCCAACCCGTTTGCCAAGCGCGGCAACTATGGCAAATATCCCCACTACAAGGTAATCTATGGAGGAGGCCTACGTTCAGCAGTGCACTTTAATAGGCTGTAATGGATGGATGTATAGAAGATAAGAATCTACCAGGAGCACATGACCCACTGAGAGGTGAAATTTTCAAATCAACAGTAACATTACAACTATGGCAAATATCCTCCCCTATGATGCAATCTATGGGGGAGACCTATGTTCAGCAGTGGACTTTGATAGGCTGTAATGGATGGATGTATAGAAGACAATCTACCAGGAGCACATGACCCACTGAGAGGTGAAATTTTCAAATCAACAGTAACATTACAACTATGGCAAATATCCTCCCCTATGATGCAATCTATGGGGGAGACCTATGTTCAGCAGTGGACTTTGATAGGCTGTAATGGATGGATGTATAGAAGACAATCTACCAGGAGCACATGACCCACTGAGAGGTGAAATTTACAAATTAACAGTAACATTACAACTATGGCAAATATCCCCCCTATGAGGCAATCTATTGGGGAGGCCTATGTTCAGCAGTGGATGTAACGTTAACGGAATGTAGTTCTTCACAGTAGGCCGTATGAGGAAGTTTCTTAGCGTCTATGAAAGAGCTATGCTTGAAGTTTCTCTGCATAACTGAATTCGTAATATATCCCACAGTAAGCCAAAAAATTGTAGAACCACACTGCAGCTATATTATCAATATATGAAGGACCACCATCTCACAGAATACCAGCGTAAAACAGCGGCTTAATGCTGTGCTGTTGTGTTTCGTATGGTGAGTGTAGAGATCTGGAGACACTTTTCACTAGTAACAAATCATTATATCTTGGTCCTCAGGCAGGGGTTATAGTGCATCAGCATTTTGATTCGTAACCGAGAGCAGGTAGGTAGGTAGGACCAATAGAGACACCAGAGATATACGTGGTAAAGCCACGCTGCAGCTATCTTATGGATTTAGCACGAATGGGTCGCCTCAACCGCAGTAGAACCACGCTCTCACAGTATACTAGCGTAAAATACCGACTTAACACTGCTGTTTCGTATGGTGAGTGTAGAGAACCGGAGACCCCTTTTACTGGAAACGAGGCATTCCATCTCAGTTCTCAGGGGTGACAACGCATCTGCATTTTGATTCTTTATTGATGACTAGCTGTTCCCCGCGACTTCGCCCGCGTGTAATTTAGGGGTTATTTTTGTTGTGTGTGAACCCTAATTATTTAAAAAAAATATATGTAACCTAAGTTACTCCTTGTAACATGAGCTATCTAACAGTGAAAGTCCCGTCAAAATCGGTCCAGCCGTTTCGGAGATTATCCGGAACAAACAAACAAACAGACATAAATTTTAAAAATTGTGTTTTTATTATAAGTACCGTATATACTTTCATATGCATTTAGTAAAAAGCTGTTATTTTGACAATACAAACAAACACTTCAATTTTATTTATTTGTATAGATAGATGTTTATGGGCCACAGCATCTACTTATCACCAGGTGGCCTGTGCTTGTTTGTCGCTCTCATTGTATAAAAAAGGACCAAAGTAACCAACATTACGCAAAGGATTAGTAAATAGAAGTGGGCAATAGGTCAGCCATTTAACCATATCATCATTAGTTCCCCTATTATTATTAAGCCTTTCGCCATTGACTGTCTCGTTGGTTTAGTGATTTTTAACGCGATTGTTGATCGTGAGGTGCCGGGTTCGAATCCCGGGTCGGGTCAAAATCAATTATAAGGTTTTTCCGACAACAAATTCTCAGTAACATCCCGGAGTCAGGATGTTGGCGGTGTTTCAACACCGTGTCTCCCTGTGAGAAGGACGTAAAGCCGTTGATCCTGCGCCTGATCTCTCTCCGGTCGTGTCGCTTGGCATGGACGGCAGTCCCATCGCACTATAAGAGTTAGGGTGTAGGTAGTGCACGTGTGTTCGCGTATACACTCTCGCGGCTAATCTCCGTTGAGAATGGCCGCCGTCACCGACATTCGGTCTGGAGGACATTATAAATGAGCCTCCTGGATAACAGCACCAAAATCAACAAACACCAACGACATTGACAGATGGCCTATTTTCATCAACCGACAATTTTTTCAGTTTTAACTACTTCTCATCTAGATTACTATTATTTACAAGTACTATGACATTGGATTAATCAAGTTAATTTCCCATTTTACGCGTGTAATTATAATATGTGTCAAATCTATATAACTGAGCTGCCGTAGTTTTAGGGCAATATGTAATGTTACAACCTATATACGTCCTACAGATGGGAATAACCTCATCATTTCTTTTAGGTGTTTAAAATGAATTTATGGCAATTTTTTGATTTACTACATGCTCAGCAGTGAAGATAAAACATCATAATGAAACTACATGTCCCAAAAATAAAATAAAATATTGTGAGACATGAATTATTTTTCAATTTTTTTTAGAGCACACAGTCACTTAACACTTTCATGTCCGGTTTTCAGACACAATAGTAAGACAATAGCAATGACCTATATGTAGTGCATGGGACAGCGAAAGGATTAATGTAAATTGAATGCTGCAATTCATAGGTTTAATCTTTTCTTAATTAAAAATCAAAATGCGGATCCTTGTCTTCCCCTGAGGACTACGATGGAGTCGCTAAAAAGGCACTCCATCTTAGTCCTGCTGGTAAAGACCAGCAATCAAAATTATTAATTCCAGCCGCCAAATTTCACGAACACATATCGCGGCAAACTCCCGATACCATCTACACTATGTACGTTTTACTAGGAGTTTTCTTCCTCATATGATCTCCCTGTGGAATAGTTTACCGGACCGATACGACTTAGGGACCTTTAAGAGAAGAGGTTACTCCTTTCTAAAAGGCCGGCGATGCATCTGTAATTCCCCTGGTGTTGCCAGCTGCATGTTTTATGGGCGGCGGTAGTCACTTACCATAAGGTGAGCCTTAGGCCATATACAGAAAGAAAGCTGGCAGACTATCAGCGCTTATAAGGACCGGTCCACGCTGGTGACCGGCGCAGGCATTTATATGAACAGGTGGCGATAAGCGCCGAAAGTCGCCGAAAAGTTCCGACAATCTTCGACACGCGCCGGTCAGCGCTGGCGCCGCCCGCCATTTAAAATTAATGAACACCTATACGACAACACGTACAACTACGACACGCCTTAGAATAACACGCATATATTTTTGTTAAATAGAGGAATGAATAGTGACGTGTTGATTGTACGGAAGACGGCATATCAAGGGTGACACTTTAGATCCTTTTATAATCGCTCTTATCTATACAAATAAATAAAATTGACGTGTCTGTTTGTAATATCAAAATTACAAAGTTTTACTAAATGCATATGAAAGTATAAACAGTACTTCTAACAAAAATACAGTTTTTAAAATTTTTATCTGTCTGTCTGACTATCTGTTTGTTTCGGCTAAACTCCGAAACGGCTGGACCGATTTCGACGGGACTTTCACTGGCAGATAGCTGATGTCATAAGGAGTAACTTAGGGTACTTTTATTTTAGAAAAATAATTAGAGTTCCTCGCTAAAAAATTAAAACCCTAAATTACACGCCGGCAAAGTCGCGGGGAACAGCTAGTTACAAAATAATAATGTCTGTCTGTTACGCTTGATCTGCTGTTGACTGTACACGTGTATATTTATACCACGTTAAAACATTTTAAATTCGTCAAATCATCAAATTTCAATTGTGTTACAAATAAATTATGGTATTCTTCGAAACGATTCCTTTCTCTATTAATAGGATGTATAACTTATTTTGGCATTTTAAAATACACATTTTCTAACAAAACTAATTCATCGTCCGATGAGTACGACATTTTGCTCGCTCTGCTTCAATCGGCTTGCTTTGTGTAACTGTTACCAGAATAGACAAGCGCCGATAAGTGCTGGTAGATCGGCGCCGCCTACCAGCTTTCTTTTTGTATACGGCCTTAAGCTTGTTTGCCTCTCTCCTATAAAAACAGCAGTGTTTCCAGCATTGCCGTGTCACACAGCCTCATATCCTCCCAAGGGTCTCATAATAGACGATAGAGGGAAAATGTAACAGATGGGCAGCACCATCTTCCTAATAACAACTCTATAAACTATCAATAAACTGCGGTTGCCAACGTGCTTGCCAAGCGTGCCAACTAAGGCAAAATCCCCCCATGAGGCAATCTATAAGGGAGGCTTATGTTCAGCAGTGGACTTATATAGGCTGGATGTATAGAAGATAATCTACCAGGAGGACATGACCCACTGAGGTGAAATTTTCAAATCAACAGTAACATTACAACTATGGCAAATACCCTCCCCCCCTATGAGGCAATCTATGGAGGAGGCCTACATTCAGCAGTGAACTTTTATATGCTGTACTGGGTGGATGGATGACTAGCCCATTTAATAGAAAAATAAAAATCGGTTTACAATTGACAAACAATGAAAAATATTGACAAACTAAGAATCTCCACTTTTTTTAAGTAGGCTAAATATTCCGCAAGTGTTTAGAGAATGTTATCAGATATGAACATATCTCTCTCAGTTATCTTACAGCATACTGATAACAAATTTCTATGGAGATAATTTCATTTCGAACCCATGATATGATGTGAATGAATCTAAAACTTATTTTAGTACTCAAATTGTTCACAACAAATTGTCTTGTTTGGCCTCCTCCATGTCTAAGAAAATTTAATAGGTTTTTATATTTTTTATTAAATGGCTCAACTGACAATAATATGAAATGTGAGTTAAGGGAGTTTAAAAACCTGTCAAATTTTTTGTTAGTGAGTTATTTATACATATAAATAAAATTGAAGTGTCTGTCTGTAATATTGTAATAACTGCCTTACATTGAGCTAAGTGGGTTATTTGCATGGCACTAAGCCAGGACAACCGTTTTTAAAATGTTTGTCCGTCGGTCTTCTTCTTTGGAGTTTCTGTTTATCAGGAGTGGTTAAGGGGAATATTAGTAATGTAACATTATTTAAATAGGCTAGTATTTAAAAAAAATTATAACTGTACATAATGCTAAGTAGAAAAGTGCAATGCAACACAGAGACATTCTGGATTTGCAACTTTTATGTATAATATTCAGAAATAACTTAGATTGCCCTTTATTATTAAGTAAATTTAATTTTCCAAGTAGAAATCCTCGTAGATTCATTACTCCTATTTCACCGCCTGTTCATACAAGACTTTTAAATACTTATAATAATATAGAAGATATACACCACGACTCTTAATGTTTTTCGGCACAAAATTTATCAAAATATTAATGGTTCTTTGTAGTATTTTTTTTTTGTATTCAATTAATAATTTTGTCTTATTTTTTATTTTTATTTTGTATCGTATATTTTTAGCTATTTGGTAAAGGGCTTGTAGGAAATGCTGTGAACACTAAGCATGCGGTGTTTACCTATTATTGAATGTGCACTTAGTTTATATTTCTGTATTAGAATTAAGCCTCAATTATTATTTGTCTGGAGGTCAGAGTAGGATCACTGTTGCAGTTTTCTGGAATAAATTGCTTTTAGCATTAGAACTGCCTAGTGTAACAGTTTTTTTTTTATTGTGTAGTAATCTATCTCTGTAATAATATATTCTTCTCTACATAGTACAAAACAAAGTCACTTCCGCCATCTGTGCGCTTAGATCTTTTAGACTAAGCAATGGATTTTGATGTGGTTTTCATCAATGGACAGAACAATTCAAGAGTAAGGCTTATATGTATAATACATAATATATATTGTATAACCAGCTGTCCCTCATGACTTCGTCCACATGGAATTTACTATGATTTCATGAGTTTTAATTTTTTTGCACAGAACCCTAATTTTTTTTCTAAAATAAAAGTATTTTAAGGTACTCCTTATAACATCAGCTATCTGAAAGTGAAAGTCGCGTCATAATTGTTTCAGAGATTAGCCGAAACAAACAGACAGACAGACATAACAGGAGACAAAAATTTTAAAAATTGTTATCTTGTTATTAGTACCATAGAATATAAGATATTATAAGGTGTAAGAAATAAATGTTAGTTATCAAGAAAGACTTAGAAAATTTTTAATATTAAAATCTTCCCATACACACATTCCTAGAGTACTCATATTTTATAAAAAAAGATTTTATGATTGAGTTTTACTTAGTTCCTCTTAATTTAAATATTCTATACTGTTGGTTACTAAAGTACCATTATTTAAGTCTACTGCTGAACATAGGCCTCCCCCATTTATCACCTCATAAGGGGGATATTTGCCATAGTTGTAATGTTACTGTTGATTTGCAAATTTCACCACTCAGTAAGTCATGTGCTCCTGGTAGATTATCTTCTATACATCCATACATTACAGCCTATTAAAGTCCACTGCTGAACATAGGCCTCCCCATAGATTGCCTCATAGGGGGATATTTACCACAGTTGTAATGTTACTGTTAATTTGAAAATTTCACCTGTCAGTGGGTCATGTGCTCCTGGTAGATTATCTTCTATACATAAATCCATCCATTACAGCCTATTAAAGTCCACTGCTGAACATAGGCCTCCCCCATAGATTGCTTCATAGGGGGATATTTGCCATAGTTGTAATGTTACTGTTGATTTGAAAATTTCACCTGTCAGTGGGTCATGTGCTCCTGGTAGATTATCTTCTATACATCCATACATTACAGTCTATTAAAGTCCACCGCTGAACATAGGCCTCTCCCATAGATTGCCTCGTAAAGGAGATATTTGATATAGTTGCCACGCGTGGCAAGCTGGTTGACAAGCAAAAGTCTATTATTTTGAGTTATTATCAAAAAGATACTGCTGTCCATCTCCCGTTTCATTTCTCTCTATTGTCTCTTATAATCATTTAAAGAATGATTAAGGGTAGTTAATGCTCCTACACCAGTTCTACGTGGTATTTATTAAATTAAACATGTTTAAAAATATTATAAGTCTTATCACCACCAGATTATTACAGACTAAAAAATGGCATTATTACTCTTCCAAACAAGATAAAAAGAACATTTAAGCACTCTTAAAGAAGCAGCTAATAATTTTTTCAAATTAACATACTGTGTTATGTACTCGTTCAATTGTGACATTGAGTACACTTAGGCTTGTGTGATTTCTTCATAAACAAACATAACATAGTGTGATATTTCCGAAAAACTTATGTTTGCTAACTTGAAATTACCTAACATTCAAACATTTCAAAACAAGGCAATATGGAATGCAATATAACAGGTTGAGAGATAATTGAACAATAAATATCCCTGGAAAGGTGATTAATTACACATTATCTGCAATTTGCACCTGTAACCTTATACAGACATAAAAACCTAAAGATGCAGACAATATCTTATTTCTAGCACAAGTAAAGGTAAACAATATTTTACCTAATCCAAAATGTCTTACAGTATCTTGGCCAAAATCAACATTCGAAGCACATACTCGAACACTGCGATCCAAAAGTGAAAACTCACACAAACACTGCATCATACGCTTCGAGTAGAGAAATTGCTCAGGCCGCGCCTGTCTCTAATTCAATTAACCGTGCGGGCGGTCGGACTACAAATATTTGAGGACGACTACGACACGTCTTTAGTAAAGTGTGCAACCGCGACGACACCGAGACATGAATGAGGAAACGATATTAAAAGTGAAGATTTCATCCGGCCTCGCCTAGCTCGCGTCCTCCGCAAAAAACCTGTTATAGCGATTCACCTACTGATCTAGAGAACTCTTCGGATAGCGCTGTTGCGATTCACAATATTATTATTTTTTATTAAATCCGTGGTTACGCAGATTCAATAGCATTTCTGATAGGTCGACACTTCAGGCTTTAAATATTTGATGGGTGAAAGGAGACCTACCTTTGCGGAAACTTGTGTCCAACAACGATGTCACTTTATTAACTATTTTGAACAAGTATAAGCACTTAAACACTGAATAAAAGTCCACAAACAGTTAATAACACAAATAAATAGTCCACACCACGATAAGTAATATAAAATTTACAAAGTGTGCGGCGGAAATATGCACTATCCCATGAAAGACGCCATTTTGATTTCGTCAACTAACGCCTAAAGACAATATTCTTTTTATTAATGTTTTTGGCTCAGATGCTTATCTTTTAAGCCATGTCGTAATTTCATTCTGAATCTACGTTTTTATAGATTTTTAGTATCAAAAATCTTTAATAGTTCACTGCTTCACAATATGTTGACGTGTCACGTTGCGTAGTTTTTGGGAGATTTTGACGGCAACTTGAGCCAGCAGACAGTTGGCGATTAGGATCTCAAGACGCCTAAACAGACCTTATCTTGAGATTCATATCACCATCGGAGCCGTTCTTTTACCATTCCCACTAATAAATTGATCACATGCACATTTTTTTTATGTAAGTTAAAGACAACACAAATATAGACTTTTATAGAGTATTTTTGTTTTATAAATCATAAAAGATAGTATGTCTATTAATTATAAAATTATATAAACTAATATTATTTAACAAAGGTGATTATGTTAGGTGATTATTAAATTAAGTTTATCAACACTTCAAAATTTACGGTGTACTGGCAAATATAACATGAAATACATAATTTATTTTGCGTTAAAGTACAAAAATTATACAGCGTAAAGTGTTCCTTAAAAACATTATTTTGTTAACTGAATAAAATTAAACGTTAGATTTTTTTTTATTATTATATATATAACCTTTGCTAACCCCTTTTTAATTTATTAAAATACATAATTCCTTAACAATTAGGGTAATACACGATTGTCACGTCTTGCTGTTGTGCCTTGCAGAAACAGTAATTTACCCCACACTAGAAATTTCTCACGTATCGTGGCGACGTTTTAGTATTTGTAGGCAATAGAAATTCTTGATCCTCGCAGTATTCGAACCCGTGGGTCACAGAGCCACTGGTTTTGTGTTTGCACCATAAGTATTAAGATTTTATAATAAAGGTAATTCTAAAGGTCTCACAACGGTAACGACGACACGGACCGACTTACCGAACACGATCAAGTGGCTACAGATTCCTTGCTACGAAAGATTTCAACGCCCACCACGCTGAATGAATCGGTTCTCGTTTAACTCTGATTGGGGGTGACTAAATCCAACCCAGTTTAAGCCCCAGAACACAGGTTTGCATTTTTAACGCCAAAAGAACCCGTTCGTTGCAACTTTTCAATTTTAAGGCTCGAATGCCGATATCGAATGGCGTTTAGTTCTGAATTCACCTGGAAGGGTCACTAAAAAGCTTGATGGGCTTAGTAGTGGGATAGTATTTTATGCTGGCTCACTGCTTGCAACATTACAAGGCGCAAGTTCGGCTTCTCATGGAATGTTCGAAGCAACCTTGAATATTGTTCTCAAGTTTGGTCACCTTACTATGAGGTTCATAAGAGTGGAATTGAACGAGTACAGCGGAGGTTTCTTAGTATGCTAGCATTGAAATTTAACCGACTTCGCTCCTTAACTTCATATGATGAACAGCTAAAACATTTCCGTATATCTTCTTTATATAACAGGCGGAAACTTTTGGATTTGAGCTTCCTCTATAAACTGTGCAATAATGGCATCGACTGTTCTCAATTACTGGAAATGGTTAACATTAATGCTCCAAGCAGATTACCACGATTGAATGTCTACAAGCTGTTTATGGTCCCACCTCATAGGACTAACCTCGGTCTTAATTCAGCATTATGGAGAATGTTTAGACTGTATAATGATATATCTAGGCCTTCTGATTTAGATATTTTCAATGACAATTTAAATATTTTCAGAAGAAAAATGTTACTTTATTTAGAATCTTAATGATGAATGTAAACCCTTTTTAATTTATCATAAATACGCAATTTTGCTACTGTAATATTAAATTTTATGATAATTAACTTTTCGCAACATTACTCTGTGTAAGCTGTGGTTGCCTATAACTGGGTGAGCACATTTCATGTTTCTCTCAATGCTTGGATCTTGTTTTTAGTATCTGTGTATCATCTGTCGGTGACCCTTATAAATAAATAAATAAATAAATAAAAATATTGTTCTCATCTCTGGGCCGGGGCATCCATGGCCAGCTCCTTTCACTTGACCGCAACCAGTGCAAAGCGGTAAATAATTATTATTCCATTGCCTTAATTATGAGGAGTGGTGAATAAGATCTGCAAATTGGTGTATTGGTTATTCTCTCCCAATACAAATCCTTAATATAATCAGACAAATAATAAGAAAATAATTAATATAATAAGACCCCTCGTACCTGACCATAGCCTTATTCAAGGGAGAGGTTTACCCCTAAAGCAAGCACGATGACACAATTTTTATGATTCCAATTGGTATTTAAATTATCCCGTAAATACCTGAAACAAGACTTTTTGTTAAATGACATCTTATTCGTTATTTACATTTCATATATTCAAAGACCATTTATTTTCTTATTATACCGTTATTTCTAAAAAAATCTAAGTTTTGATAAAACATAGTAAAGATCTCACCTGGCATTGCTCTCCATCTGTTCCTAAGGTTTAATCGCAATCGATTTAGTCAATCTGAAGATTAGACCGAACAGATAGATAGACAGACAAATAAAACCATGCGTCAGTGTCATGGAACACTCGGTAGGAACGAAGTTCCTTATTGTTGATAAACGTATTATATTATTGATTATACGTCATTTAAAATAAAATACACTATGACGCAAGGGGTAATGACAAAAATCTTACACTTTTTGTCGCCTAGTTCCCATCCGCCAAACCCATACCGTCCGATAAATCACTTCGTTCCAAAATTTCAAAATGGTTATTTGTCTTAATTGGATGCGAGTAACCTCGTGAGCATAATAAAAGACAGCTCTTTCAATATTACAGACAAAAACTTAAATTTTATTTTAAAAAGCAAATAAATTCCATCGCTGCCGCTGTGGTAAAGACATTATCAGTCATCACGGCCTGGCATGCCAGCGGAGTGCTGGTCGCATCTCTTGCCATACCACCATTAATGACGCTGTCTGACGGGCCTTCTGCTGTTGCCAAGTTTTCTTTTTTTATGTCTAAAAAGCGGCGCAAATATCCGCCCTCGGAGAGGGATATATGTTTGCGGTGTTTGGTGTAGAAACGCTGGAGCCGTGAAGAATGACATTTGTACCAGCAGACGGCGGTGATTTAGCGAGTATATTTACATGGTAATCATAAGGTATAAGTTAATAAAATACTTTTTTGTTTTGATTTCTTTAATATTTTAATTAGAAAAATATATGTTACATATCTTGAATTAAAATAATGTTTAATTACCATGTTTGAACATGTTTAGTGACCGTTACAACACATATTATAGTTATGCTGATTTTAAGATTCTCAAAGATAATTTAATTAAACATACAAAGATACAGCTAGACTGCAAAATTCAGTAATTCAATCAGAATATACATATAAGAAATTACATATGTAGTGTTGGCGTAAGAGAATCGACCCGTGGGTGTGGTAAAAGGCGTGCTAATAACATTTTATAACTTCCGATAGATGATATATAACTATCGAGTTTACGTCAGACATGAAAACCCGAATGAGAAACTCAAACCGGTGCGGTGATGGGAATAAAGACATTTAAGTAGGCCTATAGTATATTTAAATCTTTTTGAATGGGAACTTACGTCAAATGTGTGGGATGCCTTGTATTGCGATCGTCAATCCACCTGTCATACGTGACGAATAAGATTCGTGTAGAATCTACTAGTTAGTCTGTGCGAATAAGTCAAATAATTCATCGCTAACGCCGCAAAAAGGGGTTGAACCTCAATTTTTTTTAAGATTACAGGAGAGCAAGAAAACATTTATCACTCCCCGATTACTAACTTTTTTTTCATTAAAAAATTAATTGTATTTGTAGTTTTCCATTAAATCTAATACTTATAATTTTCTATAAAAAAAAGAGGTAGTAATCGGGGAAATATAAATGTTTTCTGGCTCTCCTGTATTTAAAAAAAATGAAGTTCGCCCCTTTGCAGCGTCAGTGACGAATTGTTGCAACGGGTCGGGCCCATTTGTAGCAGTAGATTTTTATGGTCTGATAAAGACGACCAGAGAGTTCAAACGAGTAAGAACGTGACGGTAGGCATATATCATTAAATCGATATACTAACCAGAATCCATATTACTTACTATCATCGGCATGTGATATTTCGTAGTTAATTGGACCTTTAAACCTAAAAAAAGGGGACTTCGGGCAACTGGTTCAGCCCAGTATCAATCTATAGCCTCTCTATAGGGTTTTCGGTGGCGCGGTGTCACTATATTCACCACGTATTTGGTAACTTTATTATTATTATACGGCAACAATTTAGTTGTCAAAAGAAACTTGAAAGCAGCTGTGCTTGTTAGTACGTGTGTTTTCGTTTGATATGATTTTATCAAAAATGGCAGAGTAAAACGGTATCCACAACATTCATAGATGCGAGAAACGAATTTAACATGTCCAGCCGCCGTTCTTTACTCGGATCGGCATTGGACGCTCTTCCAGCTCCCACAGACCCGCTTCGGGAGTTGTTCGAGGCTTGTAAAACGGGAGACGCAGCTCGAGTGAAGAAGCTTATAACACCTCAAACAGTTAATGCTAGAGACACAGCTGGTCGTAAATCTACACCTCTGCACTTCGCTGCAGGTATTATTTTCTATATGCGATCATTATATGCTTGTTTATGTCAAGAAAATGTAAGAAAACAATGGAAAAGTGAAAGGTGCATTTGGTGGTAATTTTTTGAGAATTGCATAATTGGTCACGCTGTCTGAACGCGACTGGCGTGATTTATCCATTTCTGGTTATTGTTCCAAACTGTTAAAATCAGTTTTGTTGATGATTTGCGTTGGTTTGATTTGTGCTTTCTGAATACAAAATTGAAAGTGTTTCTTGTTTTTAATCATGCAAAGTAAAGATTCATGTTAGGTACCCATTTATAATAAACATTAGTGGTACATTTATGGTCAGTTTTTTAAATTATTGAATAACTGATACTGGTAAAATAAGAAAAATGATGTTCCGCTTACACACAATAAGTATGTAATAGGAAGCTTTGTTTTTTGTGTTTGTTAGTTGCTACTAGAATCTATTTAACTAGAAAAACTAGAAAACTACATTCTTGAGCTTTTAGTGTTTTTATTTATAGCCTGTATTATTGTATTTTGTTCTTTGTTTAGAGGAACTTTATTTTAAAAGGTAATATTTAAAAAGAGTGCAATTGTGTACACACGTACGAAGTGAAACTTCTTTATGACATCATTTTTCTTTTATTTTGTATTTTACATAAGTAGGTTAATTAATATTGTACTCATGCAGACCCAGCCGTGAAATTTATAAGAAAATGTATCATTTTTAGGGTTCCGTACCCAAAGGTTGGGTTTCTTAATTGTCTTCCCAGGGCAGAGGTTTTCCCGGTAACAATGGTAAAAGTAAAAAATGCCTCAATTTTTTAACTGGCTTAAAAAGGAGGATGTTCTCAATAGAGTGTATGTTTTTTTTGTATGTATGTTACACAATATCTTTGCAGAATGAAAACCAATTTTGATGATTCTTTTTTTATTATATATCTTTTCTTATTTATATTTTTTATTAGGTTACACTTAAAGGGTACTGGGGGCCGTCTCTGCGTAACTTTCATCATGGGGGGTATATTGCCATAGTTGCCACGCTTGGCGAGCGGGTTGGCAACCGCAGTTTTTTATTGTATTTTGCCGTTACCAGGAAGATGCTGCTGCCCATCTCCTGCCTGTTTCCCTTTGTCGCCTTTTACGACACCCACGGGAAGATATGGGGTAGTGGATATTCTTAACCGCCACTACACGGCAAACCAAGTCTCCAAAGTCTTTGCCAGAGATCTGTCTGCCAGAAAGAGCCAACTGTCAAAGCTGAAGACCGAATGTGGCAGCATCGTTTCCGGGGCACCTGAGATTTTGAGTGAGATTGAGAGGTTCTATGGGCAGCTGTACACGTCATCGTTGGAGCCGCACGCAAGTGTGAGTAACGATCCAAGAGCGAGTCTTATCCGACATTGTTCTGATGATATGCCGGACGTCAGTCTGAGCGAGATTAGAATTGCTCTCCAGCACCTTATAAACGGCAAGGCCCCAGGCGAGGATGGAATTACAGCGGAGCTTCTGAAAGCGGGTGGAAAACCAGTACTTGAAGTCCTTCAGAAGTTCTTTAATTCCGTCCTCCATGTTGGCATTACACCGGAGGCGTGGAGCAGAAGTGTGGTGGTCTTGTTCTTCAAGAAAGGCGACAATGCTCTCTTGAACAACTACAGACCGATTTCCCTTCTGAGCCGCGTCTACGTGCTGTTTTCGAGAGTCATTACGAATTGTCTCGCGCGCAGACTTGATGACTTCCAGCCTCCCGAACAAGCCGGTTTCCGAAAAGGCTTTAGCACGATAGACCACATACATACCCTTCGGCAAATTGTACAGAAGTACGAGGAGTACAATTTGCCACTATGTCTGGCGTATGTGAACTATGAGAAAGCCTTTGATTCCGTCGAAATTTGGGCGGTTCTTCAGTCCCTTCAGCGATGCCAAGTTGACTGTTGGTATATCGAAGTGTTGAAGTGCTTGTACAGTAGGGCTACGATGGCTATCCGAGTACAGAACCAGAGTACGAAACCTATCCAATTGTAGAGAGGTGTAAGACAGGGTGACGTCATATCCCCGAAACTCTTTACCGCTGCATTGGAAGATGTTTTCAAGCTTCTGGACTGGAAAGGATACGGTATCAACATCAATGGCGGGTACATCACTCACCTTCGATTTGCCGACGATATAGTCCTTATGGCAGAATCGCTGGAGGACCTAAGCACTATGCTCAATGACCTCAATAGTGTTTCCCAACGGATAGGTCTTAAGATGAACATGGACAAAACAAAGATCATGTTTAATGTCCATGTCACACCTATGCCGGTAGTTGTTGGGAACACTAAGCTCGAAGTTGTTGACGAGTATGTTTACCTGGGACAAATAGTCCGACTAGGTAAGTCCAACTTCGACCGAGAGGTCAATCGACGGATTCAACTTGGTTGGGCAGCGTTCGGGAAATTACGGCACATCTTCTCCTGACGAGTATACCTCAAAACTTGAAAACGGGACTGTACACCCCGTGCGTGTTGCCAGTGATGACATACGGAACTGAGACGTGGTCCTTCACTGCTGGCCGGATGAGGAAGCTCAAGGTCGCTCAGCGAGCTATGGAGAGGGCTATGCTCGGAGTTTCTCTGCGTGATAAACTCAGAAATGAGGATATCCGCAGTAGAACCAGAGTGACCGACATAGCCCAACGGATTAGTAAGCTGAAGTGGCAATGTGCCGGCCATATAGCTCGAAGAACCGACAACCGATGGGGAAGAAAGGTTCTCGAGTGGCAGCCTCGTACCGGCAGGCGAAGTGTAGGGCGTCCCCCCACTAGATGGAGTGACGACCTGGTAAGATATGCAGGAAGTCAATGGATGCAGGTGGCTAAGGACCGTGCTTTGTGGCATTCTTTGGGGGAGGCCTATGTTCAGCAGTGGACTTGTGAAGGGCTGTAATGATGATGATGATGGTGACACTTCAAGGGTGGTGGTCCCATATCAATTTGGAAAAAAAAATCCACACCTAAGGGTAGAAAATAAGTAACATCTTTTTTAGCAGTTTGAAGTAGTTTTTTATTTTTTGTTAAACTATTTAATTATTTTATCTTTATATATAAAAATTACATGTCACATTGTTTGTCTGCTATGGACTCCTAAACTACTGAACTGATTTCAATAAAATTTTGCACACTGCGTTCAGTTTGGTCCAACTTGAGAGATAGGATAGTTTTTATCCTGATAAATGACCCTCAATATTTTTTATTACGAATTTAAGGATTTTTTATAGGACAAAAGGTCTTCGGAGAGGGCAGAACAACGTCTGCCTGGCGAGCTAATTATATATAAAAATTACGTGTCACATTGTTTGTCCGCGCTGACTTCCTAAACTACTGAACTGATATCAATGAAATTTGCACACTGTGTGCAGTTTGGTCCAACTTGAGAGATAGGGTAGTTTTTATACCGATAAGTGACTCTGAATCTATGTTTTGAAAATTTAAGGATTTTTATAGGTCAGAGGATCGCCGCAATATACACATATGCATAATATGATATTTAATATTAAATAGTGGTACAAGGTTGATTTCACTTTATTACAATTTTGTGGAAGGTTGTTTGCTTGAATAGAATAGATTTTTACAATAAATATTAATCATTAATATCGTTCCTTCTTGCCAACTGGGCAGGATAGTTCGATCATCCATCAGCTGGACATGCCAGCACATGTAATAGAGATTTTTGGTGAAGATGTCATGATTAGCCTCTCTTAGGTTCTGCTTTGTCCTAGATGCATGATTCTACACAAGGAATATATTTATGATTTAATACAACAATCTTGACAGAGCCGCGGTAGTTCAGGTTCTAAGCCGTAAATTATACAGTACGGGAGCAACCCGGGTTCGATCCCCGCTGACACAAATGAAATTATTTTTTAATTTTTTTTGTAATTTGACGTGTTGGTTTACCACGTGTTAGGCGGTGAAAGATAACAGCATGTCTCAACAATTATGAAACTAGTAGATGAAGTCCGCTAAAACATATTGAGGCAAGGGATGTGCAAGTGAAAAAATATATCGATATATATGTCGTATCGATATTTTTAAACAGTATGGAGAATATCGATGTATCGTCATGTGTTGCATATGACAAGGCCCAAAATTTTATTAGTGGATTGGGCGACGAAAATAACACATGAATGCTTTTCTAGCTGCTTTTGTTGCTTAATGTTTTATCGATTAATACAACATTTTAAAATATATACAAATTGATACGAATTAGATACTCTAAAAGAAATATTGAAAATCGAAATTAAAAAATCGTGATTAAAGATATCGTCGGTATATACCTATATTTGTATGTGAAAATATTGATATTTCGATATCGATATTTTTTACTCAAGCCTAATTGGGGCAGAGCTATACTTCTTTGTCCACAGCTTGGCATAGGCTTCTCCCATTGTAGGGAGAATATTTTACGTGGTAGAGCCAAGCTGTAGCTAAATTATGGTTATTGCATGAATGGGTCGGCTCGACCGGGGATGGACCAAACTCTCACAGAATACCAGCGTAAAATAGCAGCTTAATGTTGCTGTGTTTCGTATGGTGAGTGCAGAGAACCGGAGACCCTTTTTACTGCAAACAAGGCATTCCATCCTCAGGGGTGACAATGCGTCTGGATTTTGATTCTTAATCGAAGATAAATGTAAATGTCTATAGGCGACAGCATCCACTTACCATCAGGTGGACTGTGTGCTCGTTTGTCCCCCCATTCTATTAAAAAGAAACCGGCAAAGTGCGAGTCGGACTCGCGCACCGTGGGTTCCGAACAAATCTGTAGGTATATAAGTTTAAAATTATTTAAAATATTTTTATTATATGATGTAACTAAAAATTTATGCTTTTCGCAATTATTCCTTTCTGTGCTATAAAACGTTGCTTCGTACCAAATTTCAAGATTCCGAGTTCACGGGAAGTACCCTGTAGGTTTTGATTCCCTTGCGAATGTCGAAAATTTACGGTATAAACGGCTGTATCTTTTGATTGCGTTGGCTTAAAAGTTTGATTTTTTCACAGTTCTAAGGAACAGTAGACTTGAGTATTTGGTATTAATTTCAGCTTAATACCTCCACGCGTTCCTGAGAAAAAGGGTCTTGACAGACAGACAGACAGACAATAAAGTAATCCTATAAGGGTTCCGTTTTTTCCTTTTGAGGTACGGAACCCTAAAAAGATTTGCTTCAATTGCCACGTCTCGTAGGTGGACTGATGATAGTAGCGCCACCTGTGAGCGCCTTCGACACTGCTCCTAGACGTCGGTATGGGTATTTTATCTATGGCGAATACGAGGGAGTGACAGATCATAATAATAATAAGTCCTCCAGACCGAATTTCGGTCACGGCACACGAGTGTTGGGTGTACTCTCTATTCCCTCACTCTCATAGTCCGATGGGACGGCTAACCGACGCGTCCGGAGAGAGATCAGGCGCAGCACCAACGACTTTACTTGCATTCCGAGGCACGGGGGCAAGACACCGTCATCTTATTGACTGAGAATTTCTTGGCAGAAAAACTATAACTTCTTTTTGGCCCGACCTGGGACTAGAATCCAGGACATGAGGTCGTATCACTATTGCGACCACTAGACTAATGAGGCAGTCAGGAGTGAGATCATAAAAATAAGTCTCGGTTAGTTCAACATTTAAATCATAATGAATTTATGTAACACTGGTGATTCGCTTTTCAGGCTATGGTCGTAGAGAAGTTGTGGAGCTGCTGATAGCCGGTGGCGCGGCCCTTCAAGCTCGTGATGAGGGTGGCCTGCAGCCCTTGCACAATGCTTGTTCCTTTGGACACGCCGATGTAGTGAGAGCCCTATTGACAGCAGGTGCGCCCCCAGCGGCCCGCGATAACTGGGGCTATACACCGCTGCACGAGGCTGCTGCCAAGGGGAAGGTTGACGTGTGTATAGGTGAGTTAACCGGTCCAAAATAAATAGAAAAAAAAAGAAACACCATACGAAACAGCAACGTTAAGCTGGTATTTTGTGAGAGCGTGGTCCTTCCCCGGTCGAGCCGACCCATTCGTGTTACAACTATACTACTAATATATCTGCAGCAAGGCTCTATTACGTATAATAATAATTAATATAAAAATTTATAATAAATGAAAGAATAATTCATTTAAAGTATATTTACTTTTTTCGTAATTATTAATAAAAATTAGTTGAATGAAATTGAAAGTTTGAATGAAAAAAAAACGACTTGTGATTGGTTGTGACGTTGGTGTGAGGCTGTGAGCCAATCGCAATCATGCTATACTTTTGTATTTTCTACTAGCTATTCCCCGCGACTTCGCCCGCGTGGAGTTATTTTTCCAAGCCCAAGTTACTCCTTATAACATCAGCTATCTTTTTTATCTTTTTTCTTTTTTATCTTTTTTTTTTTTATAAAACGTTACCCCCACACTAGGATTTTCTACTGTGTCGTGGAGGCAGTTTACAAACATAAATTGCACAAGGACAAACATCCAAACCCGGAACAATTATTTGTAGGCCATACAAATACTTGTTCCGTGCGGGATTCGAAATTCGGCTATCTGCCAGTGTGTATAAATATTGACAAATATTGACATTAATATTTATACGATACTAACGTCACTCATTTGCTGTTCTCCCACTTGCCCCTCCATTTCGTAGGACTGTGCTTGGTAACAACTCTCCTGTTAAGTAAACTTTATAATGGGCTCAGTAGCTGGATAGATATAAATTTTGTTTCCGCGTACAAGTTTCGCAAGTACTTGTTAGGTACAATATCAAATTAAGTTATTTTTTTTGTATGTTTTTTACACATAATGTCTAAATCACTGGTTGTTTTGTTTTAAAATGTTTTAATTATATTTTTTTTCTAAACATAATATGTAAATTAAGATTTTATTTATGGTTTAGCGGTGTTTACCTGTAAGTTATTGTGCAATTAGTATAAGACTTTATTATACATTTAGATTTAGTATGTTAAATTGTAACAATTGTAGGTAGGCCTTTCTGGAACCCCTTCACTAACACTTAAACTTTATGGTATGGTATTAAAGTTCAAATTGACTTTTAAGTATTATTACGAATCTTTTGTACGGGAATATAGAAAAGTGTTGTTTTTAGACTTTTGCAGGCAATCTTTAAAAATTTTCTCTCCGTAAGAACCATCTTCATACTTCAAGGAATATTATAAAAAAAGAATTAGCGAAATCGGTTCAGCTGCTCTCGAGATATGGCGCTTAGCAACACATTCAGCGATTCATTTTTATATTATAGATATTCGGATCACCAATTTGTGTAATCTCGCGCAAGTGCAAGCAATAAGTTGAGAAAGTTTTAGTGCAATCTGATGAACGGTATGGCACCGAATAAAATACGAACAAACAAAAATTAATTTTTATATATTAGATTCAATTAATGTATTATCATTCCTAATTAAACAATATAACTCTATCAACATTATATTATCCAGCCACACCCAATGCAATCAACCTGGATAGATAACAGAGTATTGTGTAGACGCGACACTGTAACAGCATTAAGACTCAGATCTGGACACATTCCATGCAATAAATTTTTATACTTGATGCGAAAAATTGCCTCACCAAATTGTTCAATTTGTAATATTATCGATGATGTTTATCACATTTTGATAGAATGTGCCCAGAACTCAAGAGAAAAAGCAAATTGTAATTTACATTTGTCCTTAATTCGTAGTAGTAACAGTATTTTATCCGACCCGTTATCAGATGATGCCAAAAAACTGTATTTGTTAGTAATTATATTTAAGATTTTTTTGTAACTACCAGGGCGGCATAATCGCATCAGCGACAAAGCCCTTTATATATGAATAAAAAAAAACATTATATTAATGTAATAACATTAATTTTTTTTGGCGTCCATTGTTTTTGTGCCTGAGTCAACCAGTTCATAAGGAATTTCTTTCAGCTCTACTCCAGCATGGAGCAGACCCAAATATACGAAACACAGAAGGAAAGACTCCTCTGGATCTCGCTGATGCTGCCACTAGACCTGTACTCACGGGTGAGTTTGGGAATTGTTTTTTTTTAAATTACTGAATCTTGACTGTAAGGACAGCTAAAAAAAGTTCAAAGACAATTAATTCACCTAGTTACATATCTGTAACTGTCTATTTTGCTCAATTTAATAAGAGAGATATTAATATTGAGATAATTTAATATTAAGAATGTGTACCCGGGTTCGATCCCCGCCGGCACCAATGAAATTGTTAATTGCAATTTTAAGTGCTGATTTACCACGTGCTCGGCGGTGAAGGAAAACGTCGTGAGGAAACCTGCATGTCAGAAAAATAAAAAGAAAAAAGTAATATTTCGAATACATGTGAAGTTCGTTCATGTGAACTGCAATGCGGCAGCGCGGTGAACATTTCCTTGCCCTAAATCCCGCTCAGAACTGTGAGGAGTACTTTGTCCTGCCTGTGTAGGTATTTAGGCTGTAACTTTAACCTTATGTGTACAATAATTTTTGTTAATATATTTGAAAATGTAGACACCGACACTATCGTAGAAAGTAGGGAGGAATGGAGGCGAAAAATTACCCCTTTAAGCACCCTTACCTACCCTTTTAGATTGTTTTCTTTTGTAAAATCACTACTTTATTGCCACTTCACGAACGTTTACCGTACTTTGTCACCCCCACCTCTTCCCGGTCTTCCTCTTCAGCATACGAGGGTGTCCGACAGGAAAAAACAACCCACATCAAGACTCTGAACAATAATAATAACAATAATCTTTATTGAGATAATATGAGGTTACAAAATAGCTTATGAAGCCTCTGAATCCTAAACTAGGTAAAAACCTGTATGTGAGGATTCAGCACTTTCTCCCATGTTTCTTAGCCTAATTCAATTCAAGACAATTTTCCAGAGTGTGTTTAGAGAATTAAGTAATAAAAATAATCCTCGAAAGAATGTTATTTGATAATTTTGCGGGCCATACAATTTGTTTCGTGTGGCATATATAATAACATGTGTAATATTCTTGTGGGACTCCACCGGGGCATACGCACTACACATTATAAGCCATAAGACCACTGCTGAACATAGGTCTCCCTCATAGAGGAGATATCAGCCATAGTTGTCACGGCAAGTGGGATTGTAAACGCAGTCATTTTTACTATTATTATTGCGTTGTTATCGGGAAGATCATCGGGAAGGCCCATCTCCTGTTACAGTTTCGCTACGTCGCAATATGACACACCAATGGTACGATGTGAGGTAGTAGAATGTCTACAGGGTGACAAACGAGCACACAGTCCCCCTGATGGTAAGTGGTTGCTGTGACCCATGGCTCTACCATGTATAAAGGCATATATCGCGCCTCTACATGGCACAGATGTATAATATTATACTTATTTAAGTCGCAAGTTTACGGTAAAATCAGGTTTTGATCAAAAACCTAGGGTTTTGATAATGGACCGGAAGAATACAAAATTATTACTTAATCGTATCATTAACCTGAAAAAAATCTTTTCTTTTGAAATCGAAAATGAACTTGTTTAGATTTATGATAAAATTTAAGCTTAGGTTAGGTTGACTTTATGATAAACTTAAATCAGTCTAGGTTTTTGATGAAAAACCAGGTGCTGTCATAAAACTGCGACATAAAAAAACCGCGGTAGCCCAGATGGTTAGCGCTCGCTGTCACATCACATCACAGTACTCGAGCAATCCAGGTTCGATCCCCGCCGGCAGCAATGAAATTGTTAATTGCAATTTGAAGTGCTGATTTACCACGTGCTCGTCGGTGAAGGAAAACGTCGTGAGGAAACCTGCATGTCAGAAAAATAAAAAATAAAAAAGTAATATTTCGAATACATGTGAAGTTCGCCAACTGCAATGCGGCAGCGCGGCGAACATTTCCTTGCCCTAAAACCCTCTTAGAAATGTGGGGAGGCCTGTGCCCAGCAGTGGGACGTATATAGGCTGTAACTTTTAACTTTTATATAAAAAAAAACAGATCTATACTGATATTGGGCATGTCTTAGGTGAGTACTGTGCGGCGGATGTGCTGGAGGCTGCGAGAGCGGGCGCGGATGACAGGCTGGCGGCCCTGCTGACGCCCCTCAATGTGAACGTACACGCGGGAGATGGGCGAAGATCAACGCCCCTCCATCTAGCGGCCGGGTACAACCGGGCGAGGGCGGTGAGGCTGTTGCTGCAACGTGGTGCCGATGTGCACGCGAAGGATAAGGGGTGAGGATTCTTGATGACTTGACATCTCCCTTGTGGAATCGACTAGGATAGAATAAGGGTGACAAACGAGCACACATCCCACCTGATGGTAAGTTGATGCTGTGGCTCATAGACATCTACATCTATCCTCGATTAAGAATCAACATGCAGATGCGTTACCACCCCTGAGGAATAAGATGGAATGCCTCGTTTCCCATGAAAACGGTCTCCGTATATCCCAATTCATGTAGTTGAATTAATGCATCTTATTTAAAAAAATGGTTATTTATATCTTAGCAAGCAAATAATATCCTGACCTTAAAAGAAACCAGTTATTTCAATATTACAGATAGACACTTCAATTTTATCTATATGTATAGATAAATAATTTAAGCGACATTAGCCCAATGGTAAGGCACGGACTGCAACTCATAAAGTCGTTCTTACGACTACTATATTTTATCTATACTATATGTATATTCTTGCTATATTTTATCTGAAGAAACTTCTAGATTTAGAGTTTCATTCCAATCTTAGCACAATATACGGCAGTTTGTTTCAATATTACAGACAACATGTACGGGTAGAGCCACGCTGTAGTTATATTATAGTTGTAGCACGAACGGGTCGGCTCGAGGGACCACGCTCTTACAGAATACCCTAGGTTCAAACCCGCCATTAGACTACTGTGGTGAACCACTTAATAAAAGCATTTTGAAGCTAACTTAGTGTGGTTAAGAGGAGGGTTAACAATGTTAATAGTGTTTCTAATATATATTTATTGAAAAAAAAATTAACGTCCGCCCTAGGATTTTCTCCTGTGTCGTGGTGGCAGTTTACATACATAAATTGCACAAGGACAAACATACAGACCTGGAACAATTATTTGTGGGCCATACAAATACCTGTTTCGTGCGGGATTCGAACCCGCTGTCCTCAGGGCCATAACTCAGGCGCTGCGCCACGGAGCCGTCTGTTATGGAATATTATTTATTATAAAAAACAACACTGACTGCAAATCTCGTCTTACAGAGGTCTAGTGCCACTTCACAACGCTTGCTCCTATGGCCACTACGAGGTTACAGAACTGCTTGTGCGAGCTGGGGCTGACGTCAACGCAACCGACCTTTGGGCCTTTACACCCTTACACGAAGCAGCCAGCAAGGCGAGGCTTGAGGTGAGCGATAGTGAACCTTAAAGTACATATGTTAAGGTGAAATTTGTATGCGAGTTGTAAGTAAAAATTTCTAATTATGTTCTTTTTACGGTTAGGTTAGGTTAGAGCGATAATGAACCGTAAAGTACACAGGTTAAGGTCGGTAAATTGGTATGCGAGGTCTAAAGTCTAAATTTCTAATGATGTTCTTTTTACAGTTAGGTTAGGTTAGGTTAGAGCGATACTGAACCTTAAGTTACATTACGTCAAGGTCGAAATTTGTATACGAGTACTAAAGTTAACATTTCTAATGATGTTCTTTTTACGGTTATATTGGACTGTTTTCTACCGACTTCCAAAAAGGAGACGGTACTCAATTCGACTGTATGTTTTTTTATGTGTGTTACTTCATAACTTTTTACTGGGTGAACCGATTTCAATGAGAACTTTTTATTTGAAAGCTGATACTTCTCGTGTGGTCCCATATAAATTTGATTAAGGTCAGACCAGGAGCTATTGAGTTATTCTTAATAACTTATATTGAAGTCGGCTGTACAAAATTTTTAATTTTTAAATTATGTTAACAATTTTGATTAATGATTTAATGCAAGCAAATCTTTCTTGACAAAACAAGTGGTTGTTGATTTTGTAGAAGGTGTGTTGTAAGAATATCCACTATCCCATATCGAGTCGTGTCATAAGATGCGACAGAGGGAAATAAATTAAAAGTTGGGCAACAGCGTCTTAGTAACAACAACTTAAAAAAAAACTACCGTTGCTAACCCGCGTGCCAAGCGTGGCAACTATGGCATATATTCCTGCTAAGAGGCAATCTATGTATTTTAATAGGCTTTAAAAGTAATATTTCTTTAAAATAGTGACCAATCTTTTCTTTTTGTTTGTCTAATTAATCAGCTTGCTTGCAGTGGGGTACATGAATCTTGATATTATTAATTTTTCTTCTCTACGTCTAAATCAACTTTAAAAGTAAAATATTACCTGAATACAATTTTCATTTCCAAATCGTTGGAGCCGATACCAAAAAAACGTAAAAATTCATTCGTTCATTAGAGCATTTGTTCCTTCATTCAATTATTCATTCATTCGTTTAGGCCATCCCAAAGATTTCTTCATATCAGGCGGTCACGGTTCCTAACTTAGGGGTTTTCCCCCTAAATTTAGCGGGCAAATAACTGGGATGGAACTTTTTTAGGGGCTTTATATTTTTAAGGGTAATTTTAGGGACTTTTTTTCACTTTAGCTGATTTTGGTTTAGAAGTTAACGATGATTGCAACGCAGCTGGCTGTAAACCTTTTGAAAATGTCTGAAGATTCGGGCTGTATGTTTTGCTTTAATTATCGCAGTGGCAATTTTTTGTTATCTGTTGAAATGCTACCAAGTGTGATAATGATCTGATTCACATTGCAACGAAATAGCGCATCATTTAGTATATTTAATCCATATATTGCCAACCCGCTTGCCAAGCGTGGCAACTATGGCAAATATGCCCCCTACAAGGCAATCTATTGGGGAGGAGGCCTATGTTCAGCAGTGGACTTTAATAGGCTGTAATGAAGGGGTGTGTAGAAGATAATCTACCAGGAGCACATGACCCACTGAGAGGGGAAATTTCAAATCAACAGTAACATTACAACTATGGCAAATATTCCCCCTACTAGGCAATCTATGGGGGAGGCCTATGTTCCGCAGTGGACTTTAATAGGCTGTAATGGAAGGGTGTATAGAAGATAATCTACCAGGAGCACATAACCCACTGAGAGGTGAAATTTTAAAGCAACGGTACCATTACAACTGTGGCAAATATCTACCCTACGAGGAAATCTATGGGGGAGGCCTATGTTCAACAGTAGGTTTTAATAGGCTGTAACGGTGACGGTAAGAAAATGGTAGAACTCAACCATCTTCTCTATAGAAATTAGGATGTTTTTTAATTTCAAATTTCAATAGCCTCACAAAACATCCTTCGTGGGAATCGGTGTTCTTTAGTGAGGATTTGTGGTGTATCAAATTTGATATATTTTTTTGATTTCGCTATTTTTCCGGAGCGTCTTCACGTCAGCTATATTATGTTCTTTTTGGGGGTTTATGGATTGTTTTGTTTGTCCTATGTAAGAGAGGCCACTTTCACAATCAAGCTTGTACTCTTGTATTGGAATATTTCACTTGACCGATGGTAAGAACTGACGAATAATCTTCGGCAAATTGTAGTAAAAAAAAAATTAAACACAACAAAATTCATTTAATGTGTTGTATTCTCGTAAATATAAGAAATCATTATTACACTCTAGTTTTTTCACACAGTGAAAAAAATTAACCAATCTATACAGTGGTGGTTGCTTATTTAAAGTATCAAGATTTATGTAGCGTTTGTTAGGGTAGTATTATATTCATTAAAATTACCTCTTTGTTTTAGGTGTGTTCGTTACTGCTGAGCGAGGGAGCGGACCCAACTCTACTGAACTGCCACGGGAAGTCAGCCCTCGATGTGGCACCAACACGAGAGCTGCAAGAGAGACTGGCCTGTGAGTATCATTTGCTTGTAGAAACTGCGGTATTAAGTCATTTTGTCTTTCAAAAGTAGTGAAAACTGCCTTTAATTATGACACCCGTCTATGGGATTTTAATCAATAATAATGTACTCGAAGACGCCTGAACCGATTTGAAAAATTCTTTCTTTTTGTTTCAAAGTGTTGGTCGCATTTAAATATTATCGAAATCGGTCGAGCGGTTTTAAAAAGTCAGTAATAAATTATATTGAAGTCGGTTGTACAAAATTTTTAAATTTACCACTTGTATTCTTTTTAGTTCCTTGAACTCGGCTTCTTACCTTTAATTAAGTCTAGTCTTTTTTGAACACTTTGAGTTAACCAAGAAATATCACAAGCTCTAATGTCCTAAATAGTTAGATTAAAAATTTAATTCCCTATTTTTTAACCGACTTCAAAAAGGAGGAGGTTCTCAATTCGAGTGCGTTGTTTATTTGTATGTATGTTACGCGATCACTTCACGGATTGTGAATCAATGTTGATGATTTTTTTTTATTAAATATTTTGTTTTTCGAGGGTGGGCCACGTTTCATTACGTGGTAGAGGTTCTCTACTGTCGCCATACGAAACACATCAGTATTAAGCTGCAATTTTACTCTGGAATTCTGTGAATGCGTGGTCCCCTTCCGAGCTATTATACCGCTGGAGCTCGGTTCTACCAACAATTGTGCATACCATATAGATGATATTCTTGGTCAGTAATACAAGACTTTTCTTTCTAGTCGAGTATCGAGGCAATTGTCTTCTAGAAGCGTGCCGCCTTGCAGAACCGGCTAGAGTGAAGAAGCAGTTGACCGTAACCAACCAACAGCAGATGGTGAGTTGAAAGTTCCAATGAAATTAATTTTTACGGATCCACCAATGTGTTTTGGCTGACTGACAGAAACACTGTAAGTGTTTCGGGCATAATTTATTTATTTATTTGGTTCACCAACAAATGTTACAGTAATACATATGCTTAATTCTAATACAGTAATATAAACTAAGTGCACATTCAATAATAGGTAAACACCGCATGCTTAGTGTTCACAGCATTTCCTACAAGCCGTTAACAAATACCTAAAAATATACGATACAAAATTAAAATAAAAAATAAGACAAAATTATTAAATGAATACAAAAAAAAAGTTACTGCAAAGGAACATTAATATTATGATAAATGTTGTGCCGAAAAACGTTAATAGTCGTGGTGTATATCTACTACATTATTATAGGTATTTAAAAGTCTGCAAAGTCCGGGTATTGTGGAATTAAATCCCAGTACAGTTCTACGAAGAATCGGCGAAAGTCGAGTAATGAATTTACGAGGATATCCAGTTGGGATACGAAAATTAAATTTACGTAGTAATAAAGGGCAACATAACTTATTTCTGAATATTTTATATAAAACTTGCAAATCCATAATGTAAAGAATGGCAACCGCAGTTTTATTTTCGAGATGTAATTAGTAAGACGCTGCGTCCATTTCCTCCAGTATATCTAAATTAACAAGCTGACTTAGTTTTGCAGCATATGCTGAAAGAAAGATTGGAATTCTCATTAGTTACTTTTAAAGCGTAATCACTTATGTAATTTTGCTATGGGGCAATGCGACAGACATTGAAGCCATATTTGTTTTGCAAAACAAAACAAACAAAATTGTAAAGATTCCCTCACAGAAAATTTTAAAGAAATACACATATTAATTTTGACATCGCAATGTATTTATAAAAATGTAATGTATGTTCAAGACGCGGCACGTAAGTCTAGCGCTGAACGCGGAGCGGATGCGCACGAATTGAATTGTACGAACACGATTGGAGCGCCAATCAACGCGACTTATGCGCAATAAAGGTCACCGCTAGACTTTCGTGCCGCTAATTATACATAAAAACATAAATTGTTTTAATAAGAATAAGGATGTTCATACTTTAAACACTAAGAATACCAACATAAACTTGTAATGCCAGTTACTAGACTCCATATAATCAGTAATTAATTTATGGGGCAATGTGTAGGCTTTTACAACAAAATCCCAGAACATGTTCAAAGTTCGTCAAAAAACAATTTTAAAAGTTTTATTAAAGAAAAACTGTACAAAAAGTTTATTATAACTTTACAACCAGTGCATGTTGCCAGTGAAGACTTATGGAACTGAGACGTGGTCCTTCACTGGTCTGGAGGAAGCTCAAGGTCGCTCAGTGAGCTATGGAGGGGGACTATGCTTGGGGTTTCTCTGCGTGATAAACTTAGAAATGAGGATATCCGCAGTAGAACCAGAGTAACCGACATAGTCCAAAAGATTAGTAATCTGAAGTGGCAATGGGCCAGCCATATAGCTCGAAGAACCGACAACCGATGGGGAAGAAAAATTCTGAAATGGCAGCCTCGTACAGGTAGGCGAAGTATAGAGCGATCCCCCACTAGATGGAGTGACGACCTGTTGAGACATGCAGGAAGTCGATGGATGCAGGTGGCTGAAGACCGTGCTTTGTAGCATTCCTTGGGGAAGCATTGTGTTCAGCAGTGGACTTGTAAAGGGCTGTAATGATGATGATGATGATCATGATGAATACTGCCAATGTCTTTTAGCAGAATTTTATTAAGAGAAGCCATAAAGTAAAGAAAAACTATGTACAAGCATATTATGTATGTTTTTACTCTAAGGCCCATGTCAAACACTTAATAGTCTGTGATCAAACAGTCGCACAGAGTACATATAGTCGCTAAAGAATTTTAAAAGTAACTGAATTTTGTGTAATTTCGAACTCTTTCAATAGTGTATCCATTATTTTAAATGAAAATATCTATGTTTTATAATTAATAAATGTGCATTAGAAAGTGAAATCCAGCTTGCCTAATATACAAACCCTAAAATAATAATTATAACTTAAATTTAAAATTTAAAAAAACCCCCGAAACAAAGAGCTGATGATCTTCAAAACGGTTGAACAGATATTATTGAAACATTTCTAAGAACACTTTCGATTAAGACAACTTTCAAACGAAAAAACAAACTTAATCAAATCAAAAACGGATGAGCCGTTCAGGAAATGTGATGCCACAGACAGTGTGTGTGACAATGTGTGATACACAGATACACACACACACACATACACACACACACATAACCACAAATACACATATAGATACGTTAAACACATAACACCTCTCCACCTCTAGTTTTTTTATTACTTTGGTCTTACTCTCAGATAATTTCGTCTGTATTTTTCAACAAAACATGGAGTAGCCAATACTGGGAATTGTTATTCTAAAGTTGGGTTATATTGTACTCATGCGTCCAGTGGTCGTAAACGCGGCCGCTGATTCGAATTTCGATTCGAATGTCGGGTCCGGTCAAAAATCAGTCATTGAGATTTTTTTTATCAAGAAATTCTCAGTGGCAACCCGGAGTCAGGAAGTTGGCGGTGTTTTGCCGTCGTGCTTCGAAAGCACGAAAGTGGTTGGTCCTTGCGTCTGATATCTCTCAGGTCGTGTGGGATTACTCTCTCCCATCGGACTATGAGAGTGAGGCAATAGAGAGTGCACCTGTGCTAGCGCACACACACGTGCACTATGACCCTGTCCTGCGCAGATGGCTAGTCTCCGTTCAGACAAGCCGTCGTGACCGAAATTCGGTTTGGAAGACATTATTATTATTTGGGGTATATATATATATATATATATATATATATATATATATATATATATATATATATATATATATTTCTCATCTGGAGCTGTATAAATATATAATTGTAAATGAAAATGATAAATATACACAAATATCAATAAAATAGAATAAATACGTAAAAAATACATAAATAAATAAAAACCCAACCAGATGGAAGCCCTCGGCAGGGAGACCAAACGGCCGAGGGTTAGGGGGAAGGGAAAGAAACCGGCGGACGATGCTGGCGGTATCGAAGAGCACCGCCTACTGCATTTGAGCCTGGAGCGGTCCGTCACGGAGTCCCAGTCGCCTCAGATGATCTGAGATTCTGACCGGGATTAGCCCGTTCGCAGAAACGACCACAGGAATAATTTCGGTCGGCAGACCACCCCACATATCGGTCACCTCGTGAGCCACGTCCAGATATTTTGTCAGCTTGTCTGTTTCTATTGTGTTATTATTATTATTATTATAATGTACTGGTAATATGTAATTGAGCTACCGTCCCTGCAATGGTGGTTGCAGCAGTGTGGGCAAGTTGCGGGCGAACCGGGCGTAAGTGCGGAGTGCGTGGAGGCGCTGGTGAACTTCGCACAGGCGGTCAGCGGCGACCGTCCGCTGCACTGCGCCGCCGCTAGCCTCTACCCTAAGCGCAAGCAGGTACCACCACACACCCACAATCTACCACCCACCACTCACAATCCATCACCCACCACTTGCCATCCATCACCCACCACTCACCATCCATCACCCACCATCCACCAATCACCATCCACCAAACACCATCCACCAAACAAACATACAATCGAATACAGAACCTCTTTCTTTTTTTTAAGATATCAAAATTAAAAAAAACATCGATTACGTGTTAACTCGGTTTGCTTACACGCTGCTTATATTTAAGACGAGTAAGAACTCGTGAGCATGCCTGAGCTACAACTGTTAAAAACCGCATTTCTTATACACCAGGTGATGGAAATACTGATAAGGAAGGGCGCGAGAGTGAACGAGAAGAACAAAGAAGGGCAGACCCCCCTCCACGTGGCGACGGAGCACGCGCATCTGGACGCCATGGACTTGCTGTTGCGACACGGTGAGGGCGATTTAGATTTGTTATTTATTTCATTTAAAGTTACAGTTTCAGCCCATGTACCTTCCACTACTGGGCACGGGCCTCCTCTAATTTCTGAGAGGGTTATAGGGCAAGGAAGTGTCCGCCGCGCTGCCCCAATGAGTGTTAGGGAAACTCACATCTCTTGAAATAATTTGTGGTTAATCAGCACTTAACATTGTTAACAATTTCATTGCCAGGTTGCTGTAGCCACTTGACATTAGGAAGGGTATAAGCTGTTTTTTTTTATAGAATAAAGTTGACAAACGTGCATACAGTCCACCTGATGGTAAGTGGATGCTGTGGCCAAAAGACATCTACATTTATCTCCGATTAAGAATCAAAATGCAAATGCGTTGTTACGCTCGAGGACTGATATGGAATGCCTCGTTCCCAATAAAAAGGGTCTCCGGTTCTCTACACTCACCATACGAAACACAACAGCATTGAGAGGAACTTATAGATTTCGGTCTGATTTTGAGAATGCCAGTTTTCATCAGATCTCTATGTTTTGAGTTTCCTAGGAAGCTGTTCATGTATTTATGTATGTATGTATGAATGTAAATAAAATTTTGTCGTACGATATCTTTAGAACGAACCTACCGATCGAGATGGGCGACACGGCGTTCGAAAATGTTCATTGAGACTTCGAGATGATTAGATTTTCAAGTCAATCGGTCGAGCCGTACCAGATTTAAAAAAAAAAATGAAAATTAACTAGATTTCCGTGCGTTGCGCTCGATATTAAGCGGGAAGTTCCAGGGATATCCTGCAGGGTCAACCGCATTTAAGATTTTTGGAGTTTACTATGTATTTAAGAATCGATTTTCATATATAAGCCCGGGGTATGAAAATTTATGTGGAGTAAAATCGAACGTTACGTCATGCGTTACGTTATGTATTATCTTGCGCAGCCCCCAGCACAGAGTACGCTTTTTTTGCGCCCAAAGCAAGGGCTACCCTCCGGGAAGCGGGAAAGGGAGGTGGTGAATGCTCGTGGCATACCACGTAGCCGGCTGCGTGGTAATGTGGGACTCACTATGAAGTGCCTACCCACTAAACACCACCTGTGGGACTGGCTTTGGCCTGTAAGGCCTTTCTGCCGAATCGGAAGCGACCCCCTTTAGGGAAAGGGGGCGCAGTGAGAGTACTCTCGGCTGTACTAATTTATATAAACCAATATAAACAAATAACAACTGTCAACTTGCGGAGTTTTGATATTAAATTTCATATACTCGTACAATCGTTCGTAAGGAGGTAAACTCCAGTCGTGCGTCGGAGCTGACACACACACACACACACACACACACACACACACACACACACACACACACACACACACACACACACACACACACACGCACACGCACACGCACACGCACACGCACACGCACACGCACACTCACACTCACACACGCACTCACTCACTCACTCACTCACACACACTCACTCACTCACTCACTCACTCACTCACTCACTTTTTTATTTTATTATTTTTTGTTTGTCTTGAAGCAGTTGCTATGTAGCAATAAGATCGCATTTTGTTTTCCTTTAATATATTATATTTGTATATTTTGTTATATTTTTTCTTGATTTACAATAAAGAGTATTGTATTTGTAATACTATAGTGACTTAGATTTCAGAAATAATTATCAATAATCCTTTATTTTATCAACTATTAACCTTTTTACAAAAAACAAAAGGTATTTGGATGAAATATATGGTTGAGATAACTCCTGGCATTGCTCTATCTATTTGTGAAGTTTCATCACAAGCGGTTCAGCTATTCCGATGATTAGCAGGCACAGACAGACAGACAGACAGACAGACAGACAGACAAAATTTTTGTAAATGGTAATTCACGTCTTGATGGTGTATACATAGGGTGTTATTTGCATGAGCTCGATCGATACAAGGCACTTACTTCGATATTACAGACAGACAATTATATACACTCTTTGCTGTGCGAACAGAATTGTACTTTATTGTGTCGTAGTGGAGACGTTATTTATTTAAATGATCTGTACCTTGTACCTAAGTATTCAGTGGTGATGAAGTGGGCGGTGAATTGACGCAGGTGCGAAGGTGAACGCTTGTGATGCTCGTGGCGAAAGTGCATTATGTGTGGCGGCGCGCAGAGATTCCGCTGCGGCGTGTCGCCTGCTGCTGGCGTGCGGGGCGGACGCTCGTACGGACCGGCCCGATCCGGACCGATCCGATCCGGACCGGTCGGACGTGCCGGACAGAGCGGATCACACGGAACGCACCGACCACCCGGATATCGCGCACGCTGACGGTGAGTACCGCATGCATACAGATCACACGAATTGTGTTACCGCCGTTTCTCAAATTAAAATATTCCGCGTTTTTTGTCAATCTTATTGACGCATCGGATTTCCACTATAATACCTTTCATTAATTCCTTCTTGCGACCGACAACCGGGTAGAAGAAGAAGTCTAACTAAGAACACGCCCGCACGCGGAAGCATATTGTGTCACGCTCGCTACTCGTATATCTATTTAATTATAATACGCTAAAATCACGTCCGTGAATTGTATAAAATAAGTGTAAATCGCGCAAGAAAACTAGGAGTGTACCACGCGAGTGTCAACCTCAAGTACGAAGAGAAGCTGACGACGTTCTCCAGGTGCGTACCTTCAGTTTTATGTGTCGGTTGCAAATATCAACGAAATCCAATTCCAACTACCTATTACAGTCCACTTTATTCCAAATTTTGAACCACGCGTCACCAAATCGTGAGCACAACTGGACCGTGTTATGCAGAAATGTTTCAACCCCCAAAACAAAGTTATATTGATTTGAAATATAAATGCATTTTTCTTGTGACAGAATCCCTAATATTTTTTTTATTATACTCCATATCATCTCGTGGCGATAGAGGGAAACAAATAAGGAGATGGGTAGCAGCGTCTTCCTAAAAATGTTACAGCTTATACACTTCCCACTGCTTGGCACTGGCCTTCTCTTAATTCTGTGAAGGTTATAGGGCAAGGAAATATCCGCCGCGTAACTCCAGTGCGTGTTGGCGAACTTCACATGTCTACGAAATATTTTTTTTTCCTATTTCTCAGACATGCAGGTTTCCTCACGATGTTTTCCTTCACCGCCGAAAACGTGGTAAATCTTCTTGATAAAAATAAATAATAAAAAACTGCGGTTGCCAACCCGCTTACATAGTGTGGCAACTATGGCAAATAAGAGGTAATACCCCCTAAGAGGTAATCTATAGGGGAGGCCTTTGCTCATCAGTGGATTTAAATAGGCTGTAATGGATGGATGTATAGAAGATAATCTACCAGGAGCACATGACCCACTGAGAGGTGAAATTTTAAAGCAACGGTACCATTACATCAATGGCAAATATCCCCTTATAAGACAATCTATGGGGGAGGCCTATGTTCAGCAGTGGACTTTGATAGGCTGTAATGGATTTATGTATAGAAGATAATCTACCAGGAGCACATGACCCACTGAGAGGTGAAATTTTAAAGCAACGGTACCATTACATCAATGGCAAATATCCCCTTATAAGACAATCTATGGGGGAGGCCTATGTTCAGCAGTGGACTTTGATAGGCTGTAATGGATTTATGTATAGAAGATAATCTACCAGGAGCACATGACCCACTGAGAGGTGAAATTTTCAAATCAACAGTAACATTAAAACTATGGCAAATATCCCCCCATGATGCAATCGATGAGGGAGGCCTATGTTCAGCAGTGGACTTTAATAGGCTGTAACGGTAACTATTTTTTATTATTGTCATTCACTCTCAGTATATTGATTGAAAAATGTACACATTACTGTCACATTGTGTCACAAAGTTGTTGCTCACGACTGGCGCCTCTGTTTATACTCGCATAATTTGTTTGAAACTTTTTTTTATTTGGTAAAGGACTTCTACGCTTGTATTTTTGCCAGTGTCAATAATAAGAAAATAGTCTTTTTAATATATCGTTTGATAAACTTATTCACAATATTCTGATACGTCACGTTGCATAATTTTTGGTAGATTTTAACGACAGTTTAACCCAGTGGACAGTCCTCTCGCCGACTGTCCACTGGTGTTCATAGTTTTTATGGTGCCTAAGAGGACAAAATAACTTGAGGTTTATATCAACATTTAAGCACTTGTTTAGTCGTTTCCATTAATAATTCACATGAGCTGACATTTAGTACATAAAATTGCAACTTTTATACGTCCAAATCAACTTTGATAAACTTAGAAATGAGGATATCCGCAGTAGAACCAGAATGGCCGACATAGCCTAACGGATTAGTAAGCTAAAGTGTCAATGGGCCGACAACCGGTGGCGAAAAAAGTTTCTCGAGTGGCAGCATCTTACCGATAGGCGAAGTGCAGGGCGACCCCGGACGCAGTGACGACCTGGTGAGACATGCAGGAAGTCGATGGATGCAGGTGGCTCAGGACCGTGCTTTGTGGCATTTCTTTGAGGATCTCTGTGTTCAGCAGTGAACTTGTGAAGGGCTGTAATGATAATGATGATTGAAGGTGAAAGAGAACAGCGTATAGAGACGCATAGATGAAATGAGTATCAAGCAGGCCACGAGCACGTATGTCAGTGTGTTTACGTCACACACTTGATTGTATCGCGATGATTCTGTGCAGGGTTGACAGCTCCCGTTTTATATTGTATGTTCATACGCTATGTAACATAGTTTGTTTCTCTAAAATCGCGCGGAAACTCAAAGTGATTTTTAAACTCTGAACTCAACTAGCTAGATAGATTTTAACTTAGGGGACAAGAACAATTTTTGAGTCTGAGAAATAGAATGCCCTTTAAAGTAATATACGTCTGGCAACCCTAATTATGTGGGAAGTGGACGTGCTATGGTCATCAATGATTTATTGATGTCGTGTCTGTCAATGGAAAATCATCAAAGGTCGCTCTATACATTTCAGTACTCTGTTATCAGTGACAATGTATGTCGTTGTCGTGTCGCCTAATGAGAAAACATTCTTAAAGATAGTTGTAATACATATATGCGCTGCTATACCGTTCATCAGGATTGCGCTAAAACGTTGTCAACTTACTGCTCGCACCTGCACGAAGGTTATAGGCATAGTACAATTAACTTACAGTAGGTGGCGCGCGTATCGTACCGACAAATTTATTTGAAAGACATATGTTTCATTCAATTTGAATGAATGTATCATCATTCTTAATTAAACAATGTACCTCTACCAAATATAAAACGATATTTCCCATAATTATTTCATCTGAGGCAGCAACGCGCCGGGTACCAGCTATTAAGATATCTAATATTAATTGTATATGTAGTTTTATTAATTATATTTCAACTCTTTTCTTATCCTCGCTAATTTATTTCATACGCTTCGTAAATCGGATTAAAATTTTTTATCATTTTTGTTGCCCATTTGTTGAATTATACTAAAGTTTTTTTTTTGACAAAATGCGCTATGTGCTAGTAATTAATAATTATTGTTAAGGAATGATCTAATGAACAAATAATTTTTCGTCGGAACATGGGAAAAACTGCACATTCGTGTGTGGTTTTTTTCTTTTTCGGCGTAACAAAACTTGTTAAACGATTTGTTTCGTTGCACACACTAATTTTAATTTAATTCTGAAAAAAGATTAAATCTGAACTTACAACGTGTGCACTTCAAAAAAACCCTCAAACAAACGGCAACATTCAATAAAAATGATAACCTTAAAAGTACAGAAAAAATCCTTGCATCCCATGCGTAAAGTCACTTTATTTATAGAAAACAACATGGTTTAAATTTTACCATATTTACTAATTTAAAGGGCAAGATAACCTAACTTTTTTTTTATAGAACGAGAGTGACAAACGAGCACACAGTCCAGCTGATGGTAAGTGGTTGCTGCGGCCCATAGACATCTATATCTATCCTCTATTACGAATCAAAATGCATATGCCTTGTCACTCCTGAGGACTACGATGGAATGCCTCGTTTCCCATGAAAA
Organism: Parnassius mnemosyne; assembly: GCA_963668995.1. Lineage (NCBI taxonomy): Eukaryota > Metazoa > Arthropoda > Insecta > Lepidoptera > Papilionidae > Parnassius > Parnassius mnemosyne. The sequence goes on along the minus strand of CAVLGL010000082.1, from coordinate 4,286,081 downwards.
CCGTCTCTGGTCCTCTAAACTCACTATAAGAAACACAGAAGCATTAAGCTGCTATTTTACGCTGGTATTCTGCGAGAGCGTGGTCCTTCCCCGGTCGAGCCGACCCATTCGTGCTACAACCCATACTATAGCTGCGGCGTGGCTCTATCACGTAAAAGAGCTTCTACTAGTAAAATAATGATATAGTAAATGATCGTTGAATTGACGACGTCTATGTATAGCGCGGCGGAGCGGGCGGGCTTCAGGCGGCGAAAGAATAAAAAGGAGACAGCATAAATAATATCTGTATCTTGCCAACATAATTACCACACGTGGTAGAGCCATGCTGCATAGTTGTAGCACTAATGGGTCGGCTCGACGGGGGAAGGACCACGCTCTTACAGAATACCAGCGTAAAATAGCAGCTTAACACTGCTGTGTTTCGTATGGTGAGTGTAGAGAACCGGGAACCCTTTTTACTGGAAAAGAGGCATTCCATCTTAGTCCTCACGGGTGACAACGCATCTGCATTTTGATTCGCAAACGAGGATAGATGTAGATGTCTATGGGCCACAGTAACCACTTACCATCAGGTGGACTGTGTGCTCGTTTGTCACCCTATCCTATAAAAAAAAACGTGCCAAGTTTAAAAGTTTTATGTTGACTAAGTATTTAGTCATAGTTTGGCATCGATATATCGGTATCACTGTTTTCCATTGAGCCTGAGTAAATGTTAGGTACAATCCACATGCAGCACACAGATTAAGCTAGATGTGTGTGAGTACGTTGAAGTAGAGGATGTCGTATTTTCGCGGGGCAGGTCGTGAAACTGACCTGTCGAAATCGTCTTCTGCTTCGAGGAATTATTTTTTTATTGTAGGCGTCATGCTAAACGTACAAAGTTAAGATAATATAATATAATTAGCTTGGAAAATCCAAAAGTGCGCGCCTCATGAGTGTTTCATTTAATTTTGATGGAAAAAATAAATTACCAAAATTAATCGATTTCTCAAAGTATAAAATCGATATAGGCTGTATGGTACATTTGTCCTTTGTCTGTCAAGGGCTAAAGAAGAAAATTAATGCGCCTTAAAATTTTTAATAACGATTAAATTTATAGAACTTGAAAATCATTTTATTAATAAACTGAATACCAGCGTAAAATGGCAGCTTGATGCTGCTGTGTTTCGCATGGTGAGTGTAGAGAACCGGAGACCCATTTTACTGGAAAAGAGGCATTCTATCTTAGTCTTCACGGCTGACAACACATTTGCATTTTAATTCGCAAACGAAGATAGATGTAGATGTCTATGGGCCACAGCAACCACTTACCATCAAATGGACTGTGTGCTCGTTGGTCACCCTTATTCTATAAAAAAAAAACTGCGCGTGTAGGGAACACTTGATGTAATTCTGAAGCTAATAAAAAAAAACCGGCCTCGATATGTACATTTTTCGGGGGTTATCGTGACCACATACAAAATCTACATCGTCGAAGTCCACGTAAAATTTTATTTCAAACCGTTTTTTATCAAAGTAGCAATATAAAATGATTTGTTAGAATATATAAGATGCATTAATTACAGTGTTTTCCTGATATACGGCTACTCATATTATCTTATAAGTGCAATATGGTTATGATAGAGAATTTAAGAACACAAAATTGCTTGACCTTGACGTGTAATAGACAACCTAATAACTCTTTGCGTTATGAGGCGTGCAATATAATGGAATTTGTATTCAATTTTGCTTACAAGAATACTTTTTGAAAGGTAAAGCTTTGCCACTGCTTGTTCTTAGTATTTATAGGATGACTTGGTATAACAACACATTTTTACTGAAACGATTTTTGTTATTATATTAAAAGTTAAAGTCACAGTCTATATAGTGCCATAGTAGGGCACAGGCCTCCTCTCATTTCTAAGACGGTTTAAGGGCAAGTAAATATCCGCCGCGCTGACCCAATGCGTGCTGGCGAACTGGCACGTCTTCAAAATATTTTGTTTATTTCTCAGACATGCAGGTTTCCTCATGATTTTTTCCTTCACCGCCGAGTACTTGGTAAATCAGCACATAAAATTGCAATTAACAATTTCATTGGTGCCGTCGGGGATCGAACCCGGGTTGTTTTTGTGTACATACATTAAATTATATATAACTCATCATACTTAGAAACATTAGAAAATATTAAATAGAATTTGCATATCGAAAGTCGGACCTATAAAAAGTTTTTAAGACTGCATGTCCTGAAGATTATTTTTGGACATTTAAATTATTAAAAAAAAAAACATTATTACTTACGTAATTCACTGTTTCTTAACTTTTTTCAACATGCAAAAATCACTAAAAGCAAAGGATGTTTGCTTTTAGTGATTTCTTAGTCACAGACACGACAAATATATTTTTTGTCGTTAATATACGGTCCAAAATCTTGAAAGAAAGAAGGTACTCTTATTGGTACTATTCTTCAACTGCGTTTAATCTTGTGTTTTAAATGTTTAATTTTATGCCACACGTGCTCAAACTTAGTCATTGTAAAATCGAAAATCACAATTTTTATTTTTATAAAAAACTTAATAAGTTAAGTAGTATTAGTTTTTAAAAAAAAAAACAGTTACAAGCTAGAAATATTTTGAAACTCGCGACGTCAAGGTCGAACAATCACGGTTATTCCGAGAGAAAATCAATTGGTTATAATAAATTTGTTGCCGTCGTTCTCAATAATGTGTACTAAAGTATCAAATTTCACACTTAACAAAAATGTAATTTTGAAAAAAAAAGTACTATTTTTCCAGACTGTTGCAGATATAATTTTTGTATTTTATTTTTTTCTGAGTGGTCGAGGTGCCCGTCACTAATATCTGCGGGGTTATCCATTACTTACCTGACAACCTGTATAAAGCCTAGATCACTCTTAACAATGCTCTCTTTCTGTTTGTGAAGTTTCAGGACGTCAAACACCTCAGTTCCCCTGTTACTATGGATGCTGTAGAGCGCTCGAACAGTCGGGAATTAAAAAGATTGAATTAAACGCAATAAAATCCGTAAAATTAGTTTCATTAAATTTAATAATTATTTGTAAAATATAACGTTTTATTTTGCATTTTAATTATAATAATAAAAAAATAACAGTTTAACAAATTTTATTCAGACTTATCACTATGTTCATGCTTCTCGCCCATTCCCCACATATTCGTCCCGTCGCCAGTTCTATCTGACCTCGCCCTGATCATGCTATCCGGTACCGTTTTAAGGTCATAGGCCCATCCGATCCATGCGAAAAAATCAATGAATAGTGTTGAAAGGTTCAACCAGTTATTCCCCAATTCCGCTGCACGGTAGTCCCACGGGTAGACGTGGTGGTAGTTGTGAAAGCCTTCGCCTAACGCTATGATCGACACTGGGATGTTCTGGACCGGGATGATATTCTTGTCGTAGGGTTTGTTGCCCCATAAATGTGCAGCGCTGTTCACCAGGAACATGACGTGGAGGTTCAGGACGTATCTTAGTAGCGCCATGTGCCAGGCGATTTTGAGGCTCTCCCCCCAAAAGTAGACCGGTATTAACGTAGGTAGAGCGAAGCAAATTAAACCGATGACGGGTACGGCGTATCTAGAATTTCAGAAAAGGCAATTATTGTTCACTTTTTATACTATTGCGCTAGTATTCATGGTCATTTAATGTCTGCACACGCATGTCATGGTAAGTGAATGCTGTGGCATAAAGACATGTACATTTATCCTTGATTAAAACTCCAAGTGCAGGTGCTTTTCACCCTCGAGTATTACTATAACACACAGCAGCATTGATCTGCTATTTTACGCTGGTATTCTGTGAGAGCGTAGTCCTACCCCGTAGTGCCATAGTCTCACGTAGAAGAACTACGCTGCATCTATATTAGGTTTGTAGAACGAATTGGTCGGCTCGACCGAGATATGAACTACGCTCTCACAGAATACTAACGTAAAATAGCAGCTTTTCGTATGGTGAGTGTAGAGAACCGGAGTACCTTTAACCTTTAAAAAATCTTGCTGATGTCAAAAAAGAAAATTGTTTCAAGTAAGTTTTTAGCCTGTGCTTGACTTCAATCCTACAGTGCTTCACTACTATCCTACAGTGCTTTACTACTGTCCTACAGTGATTCACTACCATCGTACAGTGCTTCACTACCATCCTACAGTGCTTCACTACCATCCTACAGTGCTTCACTACTATCCTACAGTGCTTCACTACTATCCTACAGTGCTTCACTACTATCCTACAGTGCTTCACTACTATCCTACAGCGCTTCACTGTTATCCTACAGTGCTTCACTACTATCCTACAGTGCTTCACTGTTATCCTACAGTGCTTCACTACTATCCTACAGTGCTTCACTGTTATCCTAAAGTGCTTCACTACTATCCTACAGTGCTTCACTACTACCCTACAGTGCTTCACTACTATCCTACAGTGCTTCACTACTATCCTACAGTGCTTCACTACTATCCTACAGTGCTTCACTGTTATCCTACAGTGCTTCACTACTATCCTACAGTGCTTCACTACTATCCTACAGTGCTTCACTACTATCCTACAGTGCTTGACTACTATCCCACCTGGTTTTAAGTTTAAGTCGTAATGTTATAAACCTTGTTTTTGTAAAATTAAATACCAGTTGCAGCCCATTTACGTCTCATCGCTGTGCATAGGCTTCCTCTGATTTCCTCACGATTTTTACTCCCATTTTTCAGAAAAAAATTTAATCGGATCATCGTTCCATATTATATTGGGACTCGTTGAACACTACGCTTTCTAGTATGGGGCTGTCACTCGAGTCTTCTCACTTCTTCCATCTAGCTATATGGCTAGATTTTCATTTAGCTATAAGACTAATTGCTCCATAACTTTATCAAAAATGAGAGACCTGTGCCCAGGCGTGGAAAGAATATAGTAAAGTAAAAACTTAAAGTTACAGCCTAAATACGTCCCTCTCCTGGGCACAGAACTTCTCTCATTACGGAGAGGGTTTTATTGCAAGGAAGTGTCCGTTACGCTATCCCATAGGCTGCTGGCGGTCTTAACATGTCTTCAAAAACGATTTTTTTTATTTCTCAGATATGCAGGTTTCCTCACGATGTTTTTCTTAACCGCCGAGCACGTGGCAAATCAGGACTTAAAATTTCCCTTAGCGATAATTGGTGCCGACGGGAATCGAGCCCGGATTTCTCGCGAACTGTGAAATTTACTGCGTGCACTTAGCCTCAGAGTGTCACGGTACTCGGGTGTATATAGGCTGTAATTTAACTTTCTGTTTTATGCAATTGGTTATATAGTGCAGAATTCGAACCCCATAGCATATGTACTACGGATCCGTCGTCATAAATATACAAAAGTTAAATAATGCACCGTAACGTTATTAGTGGCGGAATTTACTTTTTTTGAAATCTTAGCACAGGATTTGCGTAGATGTCGCTCATGTCGATGAGCTTGCCCCTTTTTTGACTTCCGGATGCTTCCTCACCAGCAGCCAGCCGATGTGCGAGTAGAAGAAGCCCCGAGTGGCGTTGTGTGGATCAGCATCCGTGTCGCTGTATCTGTAAGAGATAAGTTTTTTAACGTGTTGTTGCTCCACATCATGGTTGCAGAGTGAATGAGTCGACTCGGCAAGAGAAGGACCACGCTCTCACAGAATAAGGAAATGTATTAGACTGAAATATAGGTATTTATTTCTTCGACGCAAGAATATATAATCACACGAGTAAAGAAAATATAATTTCGTTCGTAAAATGTCATTCTTTTAATCCTGCTAAATTTACTACTGTTTCGAAATAAGGTTTCTCTGACCGCAGAAGAAATGGCGAAAGAAAATTCACAAATATGTTTTACATAGCGTAGTATATTATAAACAATGGAATACGATCAAGAGTACCCTAAACCGTAGAGCATGTATGAAGCGAATGATGAAAGTGGACGAAGCGAAACAAGTATGTAAGGATCGTAGCAAGTGGAAAGAAGTGGTCTCTGCCTACCCCTACGGGAAAGAGGCGTGATTATATGTATGTATGTATGTATGGACTACGATAATACGCATACGCATCGGTAACTGAAGTATGTTCTCTATGATGTACTCAAAAAAAGTTTATTAAAAGTTTGGAGCTAGATCGGACCAAAAATTTATCGTACGTACGTATACATCGGGACGTCAAACATCCCAGTCCTTCTCGTGACAATGGGTGCTGTAAAGCACTTGAAACGTCGGAAATCTATCCAAATAAATAAAATTGAGGTGTCTGTTTGTAATGTCAAAATTACAGCTTTTTACTAAATGCATATGAAAGTATATACGGTACTAATAACAAAAACACAATTTTTAAAGTTTTTGTCTCTCTGTTTGTTCCGGCTAATCTCCGAAACGGCTGTACCGATTTTGACGGGATTTTCACTGGCACATAGCTGAGGTCACAAGGAGTAACTTAGGCTACTTTTATTTTAGAAACAGAATTAGGGTTCCGCGCAAAAAAATTTAAACCCCAAATAACACGCGGGCGAAGTCGCGGAGAACAGCTAGTTTTAAAAATAAGAAAATTACACGTGATAAAATCCGTAAAAATAGTTTCATTCAATGTGTAGCATTCGCGTAAATATAAAGAAATTATTCTAGAATTTTAAAAGAATCGTGGTTGCGATCACTTCATTCCCAGGGGTTATTTTCATTCATGTATTCCTTGATATTATTATAACCCTTTTTGTACAGTTTTTCTTTAATAAAACTTTTTGTTTGTTGACAAACTTTGAACTTTTTCTAAAATTTTATACTAAAACCATACGCTAAATGTATACACATTGCCCCATAAATGAATTACTAATTCTGTGGAGTCTAGTAACTGTCATTGCATGCCTATGTTTGTTCCTAGTGTTTAAAGTATGAACATCTTTATTCTTGTCAAAGCTATTCATGTTTTACGTACATACATTATGAATTATGCGTTTTTACCCACGAAGACTATGGTGTATCTACATATAATAATTCACTCCTAGTTAAGTGAAATTAAGGTCGTCGCCGCACGAACTTATTGTACCATGTCTCTGAAATAAATAAATAAATAAAGATCTCGCGTTGCGTACATACAAAAAACAGACTAAAATAAGACAATGTTCCTTACTTATGATGCAGTCGATGGTCGCGCACCCAATCTGTAGCGGTGTTCTGAAAGGCCAGGCTGTTCATCAACATGAGGATTATCTGCAGCGGCATCTTGGCTTTGTAGGCCTTGTGCGTCCACAGCCGGTGGGCTCCAGCTGTGATGCCGATCGTGGACAGCACGAGCAAAATATATACTGGAAATTTAAGGCCTCAAATAAGATTTGATAAGGAAGAATATTAAAAATGTAAAAAAAAATACTTTGCTTATATCCGCTGAAATAAAATGATGTGTCTTACCTAGTTTGGAAGCGCACCCTACCTTAATTGCATGCACTATTCCCGTCACCACTACTCCCAGCACACTACACTAAATTGCTTTAGTTCGTTGGCTGACACAAAGGGAGATGAGTTGCTACGTATTAGGAACAACAACTAAACAACTCATGAAGGGATGGATAAAGCACAGTAAGTTTGAGAAGAGCGTGTCTCTTGATGACTCGATGACACGATGCGCTATGTTGACACTAAATCTACAGTTCTGATTTCTTCTCTATAAAGTCATGTGCACCAAACAAACTTCCAACGATTAAATAATATTAAGACAACATATACGCGACGATTCGCGTGCGACAATGACTGGGATGTCCTGCCTTTAGCGGTTAGCGTCGACTACTGGACGACACAGCGATCTGTGCCACACCAGGTATGTGCCACAAAGGAAGAGATAGGGGGAGGGAATTTGTGGCAGCCAATACTAACTCACAAACTACAAAAATGCAGACGCGACCATTATGTTTTCTTTTTAATATATCTCGTTTTTCACATTTATATATTGTCATCCGAATCTCAGCTATTTTCAAAAGTTTGGGAAGCTTAGTGGGAAGTTTAAAAATCCGTTACTAAATTAGACCCGAACAGACACTTGACTGATTTACTACGGGTTTAACCTAGTTCACTTATAACAATAGTTAACTCTAATACAAAACAATACAATAAAATGGTTAATAAAAAAAGACAAAACTAACTTAAAAAAATGTTTTCATATAATAGCTTCTGAAGTTTGTGTTAAGACAGTTTATAGAAGATTTTTTAATGGGTAACAAACATGATGAAAACAAACGAGCACACAGTCCACATGATGGTAAGTGCATACTGTTGCCCAAAGACATCTACTGCAATGCCTTTTATCCAGTAAAAAGGGTCTGCGGTTCTCTACACTCACCATATTAAGTACAGCAGCTCTAAACTGCTATTTCATGCTGGTGTTCCGTGAGATCGTAGTCTCACCCCGGTCGGGCCGACACATTCGTTCTACAACTAATATAGTTGCAGTAGTACTTTTTACTGAAAACAAGGCGTTCCATCTCAGTCCTCAGGGTTGACAACGTATCTGCATTTTGATTTGTAATCGAGGATACATGTAGATAGACATCGGCCACAGCATCAACTTAACATCAGGTGGACTGTGTGCTCGCTTTTCACCCCCCAATCAATAAATAAAAAATGCGTCAACTTACAAAAGAAAATGCTTTGCCATTTAGCGCTGGTACAGACTAGATATAGTCCATACAGAGCAGACGCGTGCGCGTATCCGAACGTGAGCAGGTTTCTGTGTACGATCTCGTACTTCCTGGGCGCCGCTTGTGGTGCCACCAGCTTCTCCAACTGTGCCGAGTCTGGATCGATCACCTCCATCATTGGGACGTCTGTTGCCATTTTTAGCTGGAAAAAATTATTAAAGTAGTAAATCAATAAACTGCTTTACGTATTTGTATTGGGGTACACATTTTTCGGTACTCCTCTTTGTGCGGTGCTTTAAAGATGATTAGTATAACTGTTAAAATAAACAGTTAAAAAAAGTAACAACTAAAAGTAAAATAAACCATATTGAATAAATTTATCATATCCAATCCATTCATAACAATCCATGATTTAATAACGTACCAATTTATATTAAATTAGTCGTATTTAGGCCATCCAGCGTCTATTTTACGTACCACCTTGAGAGTCAATTAATTTTTGTTCGATATAACGACTTTACCTATATATTGTAGAGTAGATGGCGCTATTACAAAGCAATTTTACTCACAATTTTCTAAAGGTTTCACTTTTACCGCGTTTGAACTGCACACATTTTTTTTTTTCATAAAAAAACTAGCGACCCGCCCCGACTTCGTCTAATGATCTATTTATATGACGATATTTTTATTTTTAAAATAACCGTTATTGATCATTTATTTTATTAATACTTATTTAATTTAAAAAAAGATTCCTACTTTTTCGGGAAAAATATAGAGTAGATTACTTCTGGCATTGCTCTGTATACTGGGTGGCGCTTAGTTTATCACGTTAAATAGCATAGCATGGCAGTTAATACAAGTTGATATATTTGTCTGTTAAAATAATAAAATAGAATAAAAAATGCATCTTTCAAACAAAATAAATAGCGTAAAAAACTACACGACATAAATAATCCTTGATAATATTAGTTTACTGACCTGAAGTTACCTAAAAAAGCGGCAACGGCGCGGCCAGCGGTTCAGTGCTCACGCGACATCGACATACGTAATTATAATAGCTACACTTGCCCATACATTGGTAATTAGGCACGCTTAGGGCGATGCTAATCCGATGTTGTCAACAAATCACAAATTTCATGGTATTGTTTTTATCCAAATAATCACACAAATTTTGAAATCACTCAAGTTTAATAATCAAAACAAATCACATTTTTAAATTTTCAAAATGTCCGCCGTGTACCTGAATGCATAATTGACATCGTCGCACGATATTATTACAAACTTTTCGAAGTAGGTCACAATTGGCTGCAAAATTTTTTATTTTGTCGAAAACCCGAATTATTTTTATTTTTATGTCCTCGACGGTCGTTACTTTAGTGGAGTACATCTCATTTTTTATGTAACCCCATAAAAAGAAATCTAACGGTGTTAGGTCCGTAGAACGTGCTGGCCACCAAGAAGGTCCGTATCGGCCAATCCATTTCTCTCCGAACATCTCAGTGAGGCGACGCCTGGCAGCCACCACTGAATGAGCAGGTGCTCTATCAAGCTGATACCATAACCGGCTATCGGCCCCCAACGATAGCCCATCAACGTAATCCGCCACAGGGCCGTCAAGCGGTTCCAAAAATTTAGACCAATTAAGGTTGCCTTCGATAAACACGGAACCAATTATTTGATCTCTGTGTATTCCAGTCCAAATATTAACGGCAAATCTGTATTGGTGCACAGACTCTCGACACAGTTGCGGATTTTCTTGACTCCAGTACAGTATCGTAAGTTCTGACGATTCCATATTCCGTTGCATGTGAATGTGCTCCCGTCAGTCCACATTATGTTTGCTAAAAAGTTAGACTAATTAGCTACTTTGCTCAGGAGCCATTCGCCTTCCCTGACTGGCTTATCTCTATCTAATAAAGCATGTACCTTTATGGTGGCTTTCCACGCTTGCCAAGCCTTGGCAAACGTCTTCAAGCCCCAAGCATTCACAAATCTCGTTTGGCATTTGGAAGTCGTTTTATTGCTTGTGAATGTGTCAGTGTGCTACACCCAGGCATGGCGGACACCGAACTTGTGTCAGCTATTGCGTTTGGTTTAACATACTTTGATTTTAAATACAAGCAAAGTAATACAAAAACATGGCAAGCTCGAAGAATCCTGTTTGTCTTTCAAATGCTTGCGAAAACTTGTCATCAATATTTCTTTTTTGGCTTTTAATTCTTTTACTGGCTTTCCCGTTAACTCGGCAAGACGACTCCAAGCATCTGCAACTTTCTTTTTATCTTTATGATTAACGTCTTTGGGGTTCCAGATAGATAAAATAAATCATTATCGAATATTTTATAATAATAAAATAACTACTGATAATGTTTTAATAATGCATGTAAATTTATAATTAACATAATTTCGCTCTGGTAATATTTCAGACACGATAAACTCTCTTCGCCAGCCACTCATTTTAAACAAAGAACTAAACATACGCTCGTCGCGAACGACTCGACTTGGCAACATATAACGCATGCACCCTGAGTACTGACGAGATGGTCCTGGAGCCGTAAGAAGAGATAGACAAGTTGCGCTGGTATATTAGGTATAGGATCATCTGAGGTCCGAAGAGAAGGGGAGGACACAGTAATCCTCGAATCCGACAACTTGTCCTATCACCGGGAGGGCGACCATTTGTCTCAAGTAAGGTGTCGGATTTAACGTCCACAAGTCTTTCGTTAACAACGTTGCAAATATTGGGAGTGTGTCGACGAAGGTTCCGTACTTTATACGACAGAATAAATAATAGTACAAGAACAGAAGGCTCAATCTCTGAGAGCAAACTTGCGAGTTTAAACCTAGTTACAACGTCGCTAATGTTCATAATACTTTGCACACCTCGAACACGACCGTCAGATTAGCCTACCGAATATATCGTCGAAAAAAATTAATGCGCGTATTAAATCAAAATGCACCTTAAGTCCGCGTGCGACAGTCTGTATTGTTTAAATGTTGTTGCTATATCTGGCACCGGCTTTAAACTAATAACCAGTATATTCTGCATTAGTAATCGAAAACTACGAAGCTGTGATCGGGTCGCTAACCAAATAATAAAACTGTAACTATGGCGTCAGTATCTAAGTACCTAATTATCTAGTTCTACCTATAAATAATAATATTTTACTTTTCGGTATACTTAGGAACAGTAAAGAATGAAAAGTCGACCTTTCTATTGTTATTTAAGCACCCGTATGCTATGACCACCACCTTTTGACTTTTAAAGAGGCCATACTTGAATAACAACTCAAAAATAAATATCAAAAGTGCCTTATCCTTTTTATCAAAAATACTTATTAGAGAAAAATATTTTTTATGTTAACGTAAGACGCGTGTCAGCTAGAGCGCGCGCGTGACATCCTCACGAAATTAGCTCTGCATACGGGGCCGCGCAGTGTAGGTATAGACAGACAGTCCTGCTTATATTCAGAATCACCAACCGGTATTCACTGCAGGTCATACAAGTTTACACACCAAACTCGGCACATCCCGATGAGGAGATGGAGGAAATGTATGAGGATATCTCAAAAGGCATGCATTACTCCAAAACTACCACTACTCCTAGTGCTATTATACGGTGTTAACGGGAGACTTCAACGCAGAACTAGGCACGAGAGACAATGGTGAGCTGAAGGTAGGGAAATTCGGGATAGGGCAACGGAACTCAAGAGGCCAAGAGCTGGCCGACTTCATGGAGAAAGAGTAACTAGACGTCGGTTCGACAAAAATTTTGATTTCTCAGTAGACCCGAGGGTGAAAACTGGTAGCGATCACTAAATGGCAAGAGGCACACTGAACTAGTCGTGAAGTTGGAGAGCTCACGTCTACTGAAGTTAACGCTCCCTCCCCGTCGTGCTCTAATCCGAAGCCCCGAAAACTTTCAGCTCGAGTTGAAATGAAGCTGCAGGCTTCAGCAGATTTGAAAGCATACAGGTAACTGAACAGGTAGATCTCCAAACACATGTTGCGGGACTTACGCAACTTTAATACAGCTCGTATTGAAGTAGCGATCGAGCGGAATCAGAGCTCCAGTTTTTTTCCAGAGATCTGTGTGCTAAGAAAAGCCAACTGTGGCAGCATCGTTTCCGGGACACCTGAGATTGAGAGTGAGAGTGAGAGGTTCTATGGGGATCTGTACATTTCTTACTTAGGCCCCGGGCAAGGAAGGAATTACAGCGGAGCTTACTGAAAGCGGGTGGAAATCTAGTACTTGAAGTCGTTCAGAAGCTATTTAATTCCGTCTTTCATGGTGGCACTACTCCGGAGGTGTGGAGCAGAAGTGCTGTGGTTTTGTTTTTCAAGAAAGACGACAACGCTCTCTTGAAAGACTACAGACCAATTTCCCTTTTGAGCCGCATCTACGTGCTTTTTCGAGTGTCATTACGAATTGGAATACGGAAAAGCCTCGGTATATACACATAACCCAGGTTGGGTTGCTGGCTACGCCGCGTGCTTTCGAATTTGTTTTTATTTATTTATAGTGGCATTAGCTACAATGCCTTCAGCGAAAAAAAATTAAAAGCTGTAATTCAATTTTAAATTATAAATTTATTATAAATTACAAATGTACGTAAGAGGCGACTAAGGGAAACAAACTAGGAGATGGGCGGTAACATCCTCACTTAATAACCAGAGAGTCAAGCTGTGGTGTAGGTACTATGATAAAGCAATATAACAGGAATATTAAATGATATCATCACTCAACGTGGACTCCATATAAGGAGTAGAAATAACATCTATTTAGTTCAGTAATATCATATTATATTTATAGAAGAAGATACCATTCATGTGGCTCTACCTGGAACCACGTAACACAAACCCTGCCCCCTACCTATGTACCTACGTCACAACCACTATATATAAGTCTCCTCCAAACCAATAAAGAGAGAGTTATTAAACTGCATCAGTGAGTTTAATTTATTGCATTGTTCAAACATTACATGGCGACCCTGCCAGGATATAATGAATTATAAAAATTAAAAGTTTAGTTAGATTTTTAAATTTTTAAACATATGACACTATATGCATTATATACATACTTTCTTAAAACTACTCATAATTTTTATAATGTAATTATTATTACGACTTACATATGTCTTACAGTATACTTATTATAAAGTCGTGGGTTATACCTATACCACAAAGCGTACCAACTATAGCAAATATCCTCCTTGTGGGCCAATATATGGGCAGGACTATGTTCACCAGTGGACAACGCATCTGTATTTGATTCTTAATCGAGATGGATGTAGATGTACGGTAGATATCAGGTAGACTGTGTGATCGTTTGTCACACTTATTCTATAAAAAAAAAAATATTACTAAAATTATTATATACGTAATTCACCTCAACATGTGAAAAGCCGGTGTTTGTCTTTTAGTAATTTCTTCGTTACAGACACGCCAAATATAGTTATATACTGTACAAAATCTTGAAAGCAAAGGAGAGTACCTTTGCTTGACTAGACTAGACTGAGACTATTCTTCAACTGGTACAATAATTATATATGGTATTGGTTTTTGTCTGCGAATCTAGATGACGATACAAATTTTTATAGTTATGATTGTTAAATCTCAAGTAAATCCTATTGTTATATAGGTTCCCACACCTTTTAAAGTGATAATTTTTATATTTTACAAAAAAAGATTTAATGCATTTTTGTGTTTAATTACCGAAACTAATTGATTATCTTAAATATAATTAACACTACATTAATAAGTCCTATCCAGGCATAGAGCAACACGGGCTGGAGTGGATTAGCTAGTGTTGCCCAAATGCAAGAATAAGACGAGACTTAGCCAGTCTTGGTCTTGGTCTTGCGCCAATACACCTGGTCTTGTTCTTGGTCTTGGTATTGCGCTCAGAGCGAACTAATCCGATTAGTCATACGCAAGCGTTCTCCGCTGTCAAAATATAAATCCACGCAGTTAACAAATACAAATAAATAAATTACTAGCGTTTATTAAAACGAAGCGTCATTGATAATGCAATAATAATATTTATTTCATGGCAAGGTAAGAAAAAGTGCGAGGGAGATGGATATTTGTAAGGACCCAACAGACAGAGGTTAGTCATTCATTGACGTTCTACCCCGAAACATAAATCACACCACGTTGGCTTCGGGAGCAACGAGGCGGATGTGACCCCCGTGAAGGAGTGTTACACGAGAACATCTGTTGCCCTATCTGAAAAGAAAGGTTAGACGACTAAGTTTACGGGTCCCTCTGGAGTGGTCCCGGTCTCGCCGTTCTGGAGCTGTGCACTGTATCTTGTTTAAATAGTTGGAAGGTGCTTTAGGAAATAAAACAGTGATTTATCTTCTAAATTTCCCCATAAGAGTGCAACGTTGAAACTTTCACCACTTTCCCATCACTTTCCTATCGGTTTTTCTTTTTTGATTTAAACTTATAAACTGGTATGTGGTCCCGATCGAATTGCCACACTACGTAATCGTCTGCGTGTATGCTATGCACACAGCAGGTATCGGGCCTCGGGGCACGCCCCCTTCGCCCGGAATCTCCTCGCGGTGCATCATTATGCACCGGTCGTGGGAGCCGTTTTGCGTTGTAAGTATGAAGCAGCGACTCGGGTTTGATTCCCCGGTCGCTGTAATCGACTTAAAAATCTTCATGAAAAAAATTTTTTTTCAGGAGGCGGGTAATATGGCCCGCTCCTGAAAAAGTGGTATAATATGGCCTTTTTTCCTGAAAAAGGCGCCTAATTCGTCCTAAGCCTGAAAAAGACGCCTAGTTCGGTTTGAGGTTGTCTTGTCAGGTTAATGTGGCCAGGCGGCTAATGCGGCCCGGCGTCTGAGTTGGCCTGTCTGCGGCATTGAGGGTTGTTACTCGACTCTCTAATCTCTATAGAGAGGAGTTCTCTTGGCAGAGGTCGCCCGTCCGGTGGCCGAGCATATAGAGGTGGATCGAATTGCCAAATTACCAGTTTACTATCCCAGTCGCGAGCTATACGCGATAGAGAACCGCGCACCGTGTGCTATTACGACATATCTTTACATTGAGTTTCACTATTGCACCCTTGCATTTTACCTTTATTATCTTTATTTCTATAAAACATATCGTTACACAATTTTATTTATAATAATGACATACAAAGTCTTATTATTTTGATATACATTACATCATTATCACATAAAAACACATTAAGTTATTCAACAAAATATACCCATTTTACAGAACATTTTTAAAATTAGAAATCTTAGATAATCTAACACACAAGGTCTAAATAGCAATCTCTATTAATAAACATGAATAAATTAACTAATACAATAGTTTAATTCACAATTTTAATGGTATTTTACACTTTATTTTAACTTTAATTTTCTTATATAAATCTATTTTTATTTCACTACATTTATATTATTCTAAGCCAGCGCTTGACTATAATCCCACCTGATGGTAAGTGGTGATGTAGCCTAAGATGGTGAAGCACACTGACTTAACAAAAGCCTATTAACTCTTGCCTTGAAGACATCCACATTATACTCGGATGGAAACACAGATGCTGGCAACTTATTCCACTCCTTTGCTGTATGCATGATGAACGATGTAGCAAACCGTTTTGTTCGAATGCGTGGTAAGTCAACAACGATGGGGCGGAGACTGGCCGAACGTCTGGTCGTCCGATGGTGGAAAGGAGGGGGAGGATTTAAATTATGCAATTCCTGCACACGCTCTCCGAAATACATCCTGTAGAAAACCGAAAGGTTGGCTACTTTGCACTCAATGAACCGCCCGATGTTCATATTTGAGGATATTTCAACCCCAAACAACTGAAGGCGGTGGGTGTACTCCAGTGATACATTTCGGAAAGAAGGAGCCAAGGTGAAATGGCTCCTTTTTGCAGTGAAGAGACACGCTTGTGTCTTGGAGACGTTGAATTTCATAAGATTAGCATCGCCCCATTCGGAGACTGCCTGTAGTGTGAGATTCACACGCTCTACCATAGTTTCTCTTTCGGACTGGATTTGAGCCCGACTAGCCCGAGGACTTGGTTGGTATATTTCCACAACTGTGCTATCGTTTGCATACTCATAGATACCGGGCATAAGCAGATCATTAATATGCAGCAGGAAGAAAGATGCGGAGAGAACGGACCCCCTGAGGAACACCGGCGTTAGTCGCAACAGGATCGGATGAGCAGCCATCTACGACGACCCGTAAAGACCGTTCACTCAGAAAGTCCTTTACCCAGTCAATCAGACCAGGGGATAAGCCGTACGCTGGAAGCTTAACCAAAAGGCTAGTGTGCCGAACTCTGTCAAAGGCCTTCGAGAGATCAAGGGAAACAGCAAGTGCTTCCCCACTGTTATCGATTGCCTCGCCCCATACGTGTGTGGCATACGCTAGAAGATGCCCAGCTGACCGATTTCATCGAAACCCGTATTGACGGTCACTAAGGAGGTCATTCTGCTCTAGGTATGCCGTTAAGCGGGCGTTCAATATACGCTCCATAATCTTGCAGAGTATGGAGGTAATTGAGATTGGCCGATAATTGACAGGGCCGGCACGGCTGCCTATTTTTGAAACTACACGTTGGCCAGATTCCAGGATTTTGCCACTATTCCAGTCCTAAATGAGAGTCGGAATAAGCGTGTCAGCACAGGAGACAACTCAGGTGCACAAGCCTTTAGAACTATAGCTGGTATACCATCTGGTCCAGTATATATAGCACAAATTTAGACACTTTTAACACAAAACTGTTCTTTTTAGCACTCACAGTAAACCTGAAACATATATTACTTAAATCTACATACATTACTGAAATTTTCACAAATCAACAAATTTTATTTCTTATTTTTATTTATTATTCGGATTCGGTTTAGATCTATCACAACATGAACAACCAATTTCTACACGACCTTTATCACATCGGTAGGAGGCTTTTTCCGTGCCCACTTTCCCTAAGGGGGTCGTTTCCGATGCGGCGAAGAGACCATACAGGCCAGAACCAGCCCCACAGGTGGTGTTTAGTGGGTAGGCACTTCTTCAAAATGAGTCCCACATAACCACGCAACCGGCTGCGTGGTATGCTATGAGCATTCACCACCTCCCTCCCCCGCGTCCGGAGGGCGCCTTGCATTAGGCGCAAGAAAAGGAGGCTTTTCTTGTCTAAATTACATCTTTGTTCATTATGAAACATTATTTGTTTACATATGCTATATTTATCAGCCATAATGAATCTTATCTCTTAACACAAGAGCCAAAATATATTTTCATCTAAAACAAGAATCTAATGTAATATAATACTTTTAATCGTATTGCACAGCTGATTACTGTAACTTTCGTTCGACATTATATTGAACCTATTTATTTTCAACATAGATTATCTCTTTACATCGAAGTGCCTTATACAATTTAATAGCAATGTATTCGACTGTAAAATTATTTAATTTTTCTAAGAAATGAACTTCACTGACAGGTAGAGAGCAATGCCAGGAGCGAAATAGGCTTTATTTTATGTGAAAAAATTTAAAATTAAAAAAAGAAAAAACGAAAAATTTATTAAATAAATGTTATTTCACTATCACCTTCCATATATATGATATATATATATGTATGATCTTCTTGGGTAAATAGTAAAGATTTTTTAATGTGCCTTTATAAAATCGTTTACTAATGCGTTTGTCGCTAAAAAATATATTTGCTATATGCAATGATGCATGGATTTCGTGTCTATCATAGACACAAACAATTAAAAGTCCTTCCACTTCCGTATCTTTGCATATTTATTTATTTTTTATATAAAAAAAACGTAACGTTAGGTAACCGAAAAAGACGCATATATATCATATGTAAAAGGAAATACATAAATGCTTATCAACTTAGTTTGAGTTACATCAACGGTTTTAAAAACTACAATTATTATAAGGGATTCTTGCTTCTTATCCGGCGGCGAAGGACCAAGAATATTAGGGATTTTAGTGGACTGTATGAATTTACAATTGCAAGTGGACTGTATGACTGACTGATTACTACGCTAGGGGACTGCTCAAAGAAAAGATGGTCTGTAGAACTATACTGTGCACGACGCAACAATATTAAACAAACGAAAGAAAATCCTTATTGTAACCGGCGCTAGTTGAACAACCTAGGAGCGGTGGGCGGAGCCATGACGACGGTGTAATTATCAGGCCACGCCTCTGGTTCGACAACTAGCAAGGGTTATACGGCGGAACTAGCGCAACCTTATGTTGAATTTAAATTATAATTTGTGTAAATAATTGTATTACTTGTATCGAACGATAAAAAAATAATAATGATTGCATTATAACTAAGTTTAAGGTTGAGTTGTAACTGTGCAATAACTCTCCCAAATAAAGGCACCGTATGAACAGGGAGAGTTAGCATAGGCTTCTAATGAAAACTATAATAAATGTTTACTTTATTATATAATAAATATATTAGGCCGTTAGGCACATAAAATAATAGTAGTAGTGTAACCAAAGAGCATGTTATCGTGACGCGGCCGCGGAGCAAATGAAGCCACGCACACCGCGCCACGACGTTTTATATTTATAGTGCTGAGGCGGGGGGAAGGATTCTCCGCCTAAAGCAGCTGAAAATTATAATGTAAACCTGTAAATAAGTAAAAATATTGATATGTACACCCTAGTCTAACAAGTAGTTATAAGAATATTATATAGTGAATTATGTTTATTAGTTTGTAAGATTATTAAATAAATAAAGATAGGCGCGGGGGTGAGGCAAGGGTCCGCTGGCCAGCAGCGGCCAAATCATATAAAAGACGGGCCGGCCGCTAGGGTCAGCAGTCGCTCTCCAGCCACCGAAAAGGCACCAGCAAGAAAAGAAAAAGTACAAGTTCCTCCTCACCGCCGCTTGCCTCCAGTTAAAAGCAAGACCAGCGCGTTTTATTCCATTTTTCGCACGGCATTACGGCGATCCGTAATATTAATGGTCCTTCGAGAAGCCGGATTACTAGAAGAAAAAGACAATATCGGTCTTGGTATTGCCGGAAGAAAGAAGCAAACCGCAAGAACGAAAAAATATTATTGTGAAGAAAAATGGTGATTACGCGTAGTAACAACGGAGAATCATCGAAGCGTCGCAAGGATGAACAAACAACCCAGGGGGCCACAGAAGAGGCCTCCGGGGGCGACTCAGCCGCTAGTGGTTCAACAAACACCACTAGCGAAACCACAACGGTCAGCGATACGACCGCTACCTCGGCAACCGATAGAACAACCGCAACGGAAGAAACCCAGCAAGAGGGTGATCAAAGATCGCAGTGCACATTGAAGCCCGGCGAGACTAGGTCACGCCGCTCCGTAGCCTCACGCAAGAGACTCCTCGCGGAGTTAGAGGCGAAAGAGCGGTTAGCCGAACTCAAGCTCGAGCAGGCTCAGTTGCAAGCAAGAACAGAATTGCAAGAAATACACGTGCAGCGACTACAAGCAGAAGCCGGATCAACCGATGAAGATGAAGAAATAGAAGACGATTTGGCATCAGTGCGCATTAGTACATGGTTGCAAGAAAAACCTACATCGCAACCCGCGCCTCAACCCGCGCCTCAACCCGCGCCACAACCCGCGCCGCAGCCTGCGCCGCAACCCACGTCGTACTTCGCGCCGCAACCAGCACTGCAGATCGCACCACCCGTACTTCAACAGTGTGCGCCGCAATACGCTCCGCAACATACCGCGCCGCAGAAAGAAGACTATGGACAGGCGCAGCAGCAAATCGACGTCGCTACCTTAGCCGCTGCTCTATCACAAGCAGTACGAAGCACAAGGGAGCCGCCGAAATATATACAAGAGCTGCCCTCATTCAATGGTAGCAGCAAGGAGTGGCTCAGCTTCAAGATAATGTACGAAGAATCTTCAAAGTACTTCACGGCGAACGAAAACATAGCGAGAATACGCCGAAGCTTAAAAGGGACAGCAAAAGAAGCCGCAGGTTGCCTACTTATAAGCCAACCAGATCCCAGAATTATAATAGAAGCTTTGGAAAGGAGATTCGGAC
Source organism: Parnassius mnemosyne (assembly GCA_963668995.1). NCBI lineage: Eukaryota > Metazoa > Arthropoda > Insecta > Lepidoptera > Papilionidae > Parnassius > Parnassius mnemosyne. Next base: position 4,265,414 of record CAVLGL010000082.1, on the reverse strand, counting down.
GACCAGAAGCGTTAATTCACTTGGAAATAGAGAAGCTGAAGCTGCTGAACAAAGTTACGGACAATCCCAGGGAGCTATGCATATTCGCAAATCGCATAGCGAACGTAGTGGGCACCGTGGAAGCACTCAAGAAAGCACACTATCTGCATAGTCCAGAAATGACGCGAGTTATCACAGACAAACTCACGCCCATATTGAAAAGCAAATGGTACGACTATGCAGCCAGAAAGAAAGAAGATATCCCAGAGCTTAAGAAGATATCAATGTTCTTAAACGAAGAAGCGGATAAATGCAGCGCGTATGCCTTGCCGGAGTTCATCGCAGAGGACAGCGAAACGAGAGAGCGAAGACCGAGAAAAATAGAACGTGCCTTCGCCGCAAGCAAGAAACCATATGAAGAACGCTGCCCTCAATGCAAACAAGAACACAAACTGCCCGATTGCAAGTCATATGCCGCTCTGTCCACAAATGACAGATGGGAAGTAGCAAAGAAGTACAATATCTGCTACCGCTGTCTGCGAGGCAAACATCGTCGATTACTGTGCAAAGCTCCACCGTGCGGAAAAGGCGGATGCATGATGAAACACCATAAATTGTTGCATCACGACAGAACAGCAGTAATGGAAAAAGAACCCGCTATGGAAACCGCAACATCGGCAAAGGAGGTCAACACAGCGACTCGACCGTACAAGCACCGCCGCGCTTACCTAAAGATTGCGCCCGTAACAATAAGGGGGCCGCTAAGCTGCGTCGAAACATACGCATTATTGGATGAAGGAAGCACGGTCACCTTAGTCGATGCCTCAATCGCCGACGTCATCGGCGCCGACGGCCCAGCCCACACAATGTAGATACAAGGGGTCGGCTCGGAGGTGAAACACGAGAAGAGCAAGATCGTCAGCTTTAAAATAAGAGGAACGTACGCGCAAGAAGAACACAACATAGAAGCAGCGCGTACTGTAGAGCGGTTGGACTTCGCGCCAGAATCCGTGAATGAAGATCACTTGGGGAATTGCCCACATCTGTTGGATATCAAAGAGGATATCACCTACGAACGCGCCTCACCGAAAGTACTAATCGGGCAAGATAACTGGCACCTCATAGTGTCTAGAAAACTGCGCGTCGGCCGTCGAGACCAACCAGTCGCCTCATACACCAACCTGGGCTGGGTTCTGCATGGCTGTCATAGCTCATTGACGTCGACGGTCACCTTCTGCGGCAGACTACATCAGAGGGAAGATGCACCACCGATAGAAGAAGAAATAAAAAATTATTTCAAATTGGAGTCGCTGTGCATCGAGCCGAGAAGACCGAAAGAAGATCCCGAGCAGCGAGCCATGCAAATATTGGACGAAACCAGCCAGAGGTCAGCGGACGGCAGATTCGAGACAGGGTTGTTGTGGAAACAAAAGGACTTCCAAATACCAAATAATTATAAAGAAGCGGAAAGGCGCCTGCACACCTTAGAGAAGAGGCTCGACCGAGACAGCAATCTCAAGCTACAGTACGAAGAACGCATCGAGAACCTCTTCAACTCGGGTTACGCAGAGCGCGCGCCAATGCCACCGCCGCAAGGAAGGACATGGTATCTGCCACACTTCCCAGTCATCAACCCTGCGAAACCGAACAAGCCGCCGAGATTGGTACACGACGCCGCAGCGAAGACAGCCGGAATATGTCTCAACGATATGCTTCACTCGGGGCCCGACTTATTACAATCACTGCCCGGAGTGATCATGAGGTTCCGACAGTATCCGTATGCAGTGAGCGCCGATATAAAAGAAATGTTCATGCAGATTAAAGTGCGCAAAGAAGATAGAGACGTTTTACGTTTCTTGTGGAGAGGCAAGCGGCGGGAGGACCAACCGGAGGAATATAGGATGACGTCAATCATCTTTGGAGCGACATCATCACCATGCACAGCATTATACATCAAAAATAAAAATGCTGAAGAACATGCAGAAGCGTACCCAGAAGCTGCGGTCGCCATAAAAAGAAACCATTATATGGACGACTACTTGCAGAGCTTCCACTCTGTCACGGAAGCTCAGCAAACAGTAAAAGCAGTCGATCACGTCCACAAACAAGCGGGATTCGTACTCAGCGGGTGGACATCGAACGAAGAAAAAACAATAGAAGAAATAACGACAGAGCATAGACAACACGACGCGACCGTGTGCCTGGGCGGAAAAGAAACTGAGAAGACGCTAGGGCTGCTCTGGCATGTACAAAGCGATCATATTGGATTCAATACTAACAATATGAAGATGCCTGCCGACGTAAAAGAAAAACAACGCTTGCCAACTAAACGAGAAGCGTTGAGCGTCATAATGGCATTATTTGATCCGCTGGGGTTAATATCACCGGTGACCACCCCAGCGAAGAGAATATTTCAAGACACATGGCGTTACAAGGCGGACTGGGACGACCCTCTGCCAACAGAATTAAAAGAAAAATGGGAAGGCTGGATTACTTCACTTAACGCCATAGAACAACTAAGAATACCGCGATGCTACGATTACAACCCGGTGTCGACGCGCCAACTACACACATTCGTCGACGCAAGCGAGGAGGCCTACGCAGCAGCAGTGTATTGGAGAACGGAGCGAGCAGACGGCAGCGTTAACATATCATTGGCCGCCGCCAAGAGCCGCGTAACACCACTGAAACCAGTTTCCATACCACGGCTCGAGTTACAAGCGGCACTGCTGGGAGCTCGTCTTGCGCAGACCGTGATCGATGAACACGATGGCGACATAGCAGGCAAGACATACTGGTGCGACTCCCGTACTGCACTGGTGTGGATAAGATCGGAGCCTCGCGCGTACAAAGCTTTCGTCGCTCATCGCCTGGCGGAGATAGAAGATACGACCAAAAAGAACGAATGGCGTTGGCTACCGTCTAAAGAAAACGTGGCAGACGACGCAACCCGAGCCACACCAGAAGGGTTCGACGAGTCGCACCGACGGTTCCGAGGGCCCCCGTTTCTGCAGCGTCCACCGGCCGAATGGCCGCAGGAAGAGAAAACGACACAATATGACACCGGGGAAGAGCGAGAAATATGTAACATCGCTGTTAAAAGTGAAGACTCGACAACAACACATCTTCCACAGATAGGAAGATTTTCTAAATGGATTCGCCTCATAAGGGCGACAGCGAGAGTCCTCCTATTCATCGACATGTGCAGACCAAACAAGCACGTAGTGAAGGCTGGGCGTAAACGCAACAAAGCAAGACAAGGTAGCGACCCTGGCTGGCAGAGAACAAACAAACGCAACACCCCCGCCAAGGAGAAAAAGGCGACTCCTACTGCCTCATCGCTTGTAGGAATACCGGCCGCTTATCATATGAGAGCCGAACAACTGTGGGTGCAAGCCAGTCAGCGGGAAAGCTTCACGAAGGAGCTCAAGAGAATCACCAGCGGAAGTGTTCCGGGAGGCGACGACAAACTAGGCCACCTGAGCACATACATTGATGAAGAGGGGACCCTACGCCTCAGAGGTCGAATAAAAGCGGCATCAGAAGTGGAGGACGACATGTACGACCCTCCCATATTAGACGGGAAGCACGCATACACTCGCCTGTACATAGCACACGTACACGAGAGGCTGCATCACGGAGGCGTAGAAACAGTTGTGAATGAATTAAGACAGAGATTGTACGTAAGAAAAATACGTCCAGTAGTGAAAACTGTCGTCAAAGGATGCCTGCCGTGCCGTCTAAGAAAAGCCAAGCCTGCATCACCGTCTACAGGAAACCTGCCGTCCGCACGCCTCGCTCATCACGCACGTCCGTTCACATACACCGGACTAGACTACTTCGGGCCAATAGAAGTCACAGTGGGACGACATCGCGAAAAGCGCTATGGCGCGTTATTTACCTGCATGACGTCGCGAGCAATACACATAGAAGTAGCCCACTCGTTGAGCGCAGACTCAGCCGTGTCGGCACTTAGGCGTTTTATGAGCAGAAGAGGATGCCCAAAAGAAATATGGAGTGACAACGCTACGTGCTTCAAGGCAGCAGACAAGGAGATGGCCGAAGCAGCACTCGCAGCCCTCGAGCACGAAACCACGTGTCAACAGATTGTGTGGAAGTACATACCGCCATCAGCACCGTTCATGGGCGGCGTATGGGAGCGAATGGTTCGCTCCGTAAAAGAAGCCCTACGCGTCACCCTCAACGAGCGCTATCCCAGCGACGAAACATTGGGGACCCTGCTCGCCGAGGTCGAAAATACTGTAAACTCCAGACCTCTCACACACGTCTCAGTCGACCCAGGAGACCCTGAAGCCATCACGCCGAATCACATCCTCATCGGTCCCAACTCGCACGTACCTGCGCCGGGACACTTCAGCAAGAATGACGTGACGGCCCGCCAGCAATGGAAACGAGCTCAAGCCCTAGCCGACGTGTTTTGGAGAAGATGGGTTAAAGAATACCTGCCCCTACTCCAACACCGGCGGGAGCCCAGCAGCATAGGAGTATCGCCGAAGATTGGAGACCTAGTCATCATTTGTGACTCCAATCTACCACGCAACACCTGGCCCAGAGGGAAAATAAGTAAGGTATATCCTGGCGTCGACGGAGAGGTACGAGTAGTGGACGTAACCACCGGCAGTGGGCACATACTAAGAAGACCAACGAAGAAGATCGTCGTGCTACCAGAGGGATCGCAGCGTGGCGACGGCGGGAGAATGTGCACGACGCAACAATATTAAACAAACGAAAGAAAATCCTTATTGTAACCGGCGCTAGTTGAACAACCTAGGAGCGGTGGGCGGAGCCATGACGACGGTGTAATTATCAGGCCACGCCTCTGGTTCGACAACTAGCAAGGGTTATACGGCGGAACTAGCGCAACCTTATGTTGAATTTAAATTATAATTTGTGTAAATAATTGTATTACTTGTATCGAACGATAAAAAAATAATAATGATTGCATTATAACTAAGTTTAAGGTTGAGTTGTAACTGTGCAATAACTCTCCCAAATAAAGGCACCGTATGAACAGGGAGAGTTAGCATAGGCTTCTAATGAAAACTATAATAAATGTTTACTTTATTATATAATAAATATATTAGGCCGTTAGGCACATAAAATAATAGTAGTAGTGTAACCAAAGAGCATGTTATCGTGACGCGGCCGCGGAGCAAATGAAGCCACGCACACCGCGCCACGACGTTTTATATTTATAGTGCTGAGGCGGGGGGAAGGATTCTCCGCCTAAAGCAGCTGAAAATTATAATGTAAACCTGTAAATAAGTAAAAATATTGATATGTACACCCTAGTCTAACAAGTAGTTATAAGAATATTATATAGTGAATTATGTTTATTAGTTTGTAAGATTATTAAATAAATAAAGATAGGCGCGGGGGTGAGGCAAGGGTCCGCTGGCCAGCAGCGGCCAAATCATATAAAAGACGGGCCGGCCGCTAGGGTCAGCAGTCGCTCTCCAGCCACCGAAAAGGCACCAGCAAGAAAAGAAAAAGTACAAGTTCCTCCTCACCGCCGCTTGCCTCCAGTTAAAAGCAAGACCAGCGCGTTTTATTCCATTTTTCGCACGGCATTACGGCGATCCGTAATATATACTGTATTCAACTATTTACAAATGCGGCACTAATAAACTATATACAGAGAGGGGAGTCTTCACTCTTCTATCTTCAATGGAGTATCTCTTGATTTCTCTTGAGGTTTCTTCTCTTGTTGTCTTCGAGTGCCGCTTCCGAAATGAACAGCTCACAGACCAAAACGCCCTTCTTATATTCCGCAAGACAGCGTCTCAGTATGTGAGTAGCGTCGTAAGGCGCTGCCGCGCGCTGATTGGTCGGCGACATCGCGTGATCTGCTGCCGGTGTGCAGGTTGCGCGGGGCGCAATGGGGTATGAAGGGGCGACGGGGCGGCGGCCTCCTTCGCCGTCCGTAACAATTATGTTTCGATTCGACATTTATAAATTTTTTATTATGATAATGAATTAAAACTAATCACTAATTCAGTGTAATGCTCATTTTCTAAACTATGTGATGACGTTACCACGATTAGGCCTAAAATCAATATGATTCTAAATTGAACGGCTTTAAATGGTGGTCAAAACAAGTGTGTGTGTATGCGTGCGTACGTATGTATTTAGGAACGATGGTCCATATCGCACGGTACGAATTTGACGGATGGCGGCTAGGCGAGAAAAATTGTAAGATTTTTCCGTCACGATCCCCCTTTGTATAGTGCGAGCGAGATGGAATAATATCCATCTTCCTCGCACTTTTTCTTATCTTGCCATGAAAGAAATATTATTTTAAATGACGCTCGATTTTAATAGACGATAATATGTAATTTATTTATTTGTATTTGTTAATCAATAATATAATACATTTATCAATAACAATATACTACGAAAGGAATTTCGTTCCAACCGAGTGTTCCACGACACTCACGCATGTTTTGTTTTTGTTTTTGGAGTGCATTTTTATGTGATTTTATCGAATAAAGCCTCTATTTCTTCATAAATTCAATACCCATAACCTATAAAAAAAAATTGTAAGCCAGTCAGTTCACCGTATTGTTACAAAAACTTCGTGTAACAAAAATCGTGTGGTTCCCTTTAAGTGCGTTATCAGTCAGTATTCAAACGGTTTTTCAAAACACTTGAACATTAAAAAAATTATTTTAATTAAAAAAAAATATTTGCAAATTGTATGTGGTTTTGTTACCTCTAACTGACACGAGCATCGGTGAAGGGGCCCCACCCCCCTTTCACAATCCTTTTATTCTCCGGATAATGCAGAGGTAACAAAGCCACATACAATTCGCAAATTATTTTTATTTTAATTAAAATATTTTTTTTAAATGTTCAAGTTTTTTGAAAATAGTTATTTCTTTACGTTTGAATACTGACTCTGATAACGCAAAAGGGAACCACATGGTTTTTGGTACATGTTGTATATAAGCTGATATATAAGCTATTATTTAGTTTACTGGAGACTAGGAAATTTAGTTTTTAGTTTTTACAATATGTTTATACTCATGTTTACTCTTGTTTTCGTCTTCGAGTTTTATATATAGGGTGCAGTAAGACAGTATTGATTCTTTTTTTTTTATAGGATAAGTGTGACAAACGACCACACAGTACACCTGATGGTAAGTGGTTGCTGCGGCCCATAGACATCTACATCTATCCTCTATTACAAATCAAAATGTAGATGCGTTGTCACCCGTTAGGACTAAGATGGAATGCCTCGTTTCCAGTAAAAAGGGTCTCCGGTTCTCTACACTCACCATACGAAACACAGCAGCGTTAAACTGCTATTTTACGCTGGTATTCTGTGAGAGCGTGGTCTATCCCCGGTCGAGCCGACCCATTCGTGCTACAACCATAATATAGCTGCAGCATGGCTCTACCACGTATATTCAAAGAGATTCAACAAGAGCTGTATAAACTTGGCTTAGAACTTTATTTGTTGCAACATATCTTAAGGTTTTAAACATACAAATAAGTTTTCTAATTCTGTTAGCTATAATAAGTGTGCCATTTTGCCTTGATTAGAAACAACAAGATGGATCGTGGAGTCAGCATCTTCTGTAGTGTTACACATCATAACATGTTTATGAATAATCTAATATCAAAAGCTTAGTCGAAAAAATTTCCGATCAACAGTTGTGGCTACTTTCAGACAGCTTGGCGTGCTCATCAGAGCGGGACAGTATTTCATGCCGGCATAACGCCTGCAACTTTAAAAGGCGCAGGTTAGGCCTCACATGGAATACTGTTCCCATCTCTGGGCTGGGGCTCCCCAGTGCCAGCTCCTTCCACTTGACCGCATCCAGTCCGCACCCCTCTGCATTTTCTTTCGCATTTACCACGGGGAGTGCTCTGAGGCATTGTTCGGATTAATCCCAGCCGCCAAATTTCACGAACGCACATCGCGGCAGATCTCCCGATACCATCCACATCGTCTGGATGATTGGCGGTCCACCACTGTGCGATTTAGTAGGTTTTCTTCCTCGCACAACTTCCTTGTGAAATCGATTACCATCAGCGATTTTTCCGCACCGATACGACTTAGGGACCTTCAAGAAAAGAGCTTACACATTTTTAAAGGGTGGGCAACGCACTTGCAATTCCCCTGGTTCCCCTGGTGTTGCATATGCGGCGGTGGTCACTTACCATCAGGTAAGCCGCATGCTCGTTGGCCCCCTCTCCTATAAAAAAAATACTATTTGCTGATTACTATATGCCGATTTCTTTATAGAATATGCGCACAGTCCACCTGATGGTAAGTGGATGTTGTGACCCATAGACATAATATACATTTATCCTTAAATAAGAATCAAAATGCCGGTGCGTTTCCACCTTTGGGGACTAAGATGGATTGCCTCGTTTCCAGTAAAAGGGGTCTCCTGTTCTCTACACTCACCATACGAAACACAGCAGTGTTGAGCTGTTATTTCACGCTGGTATTCTGTGAAAACGTGGTCCTACCTCCGTCGATCTGAACCCATATGTGCTACAACCATAATATAGCTGCGCCTTGAGTCTACCACATACAAAATGTATGTGGTTTTTTTTTTCATAAGATAATTTAAATTAAAATTTAAAAAAATACCCCGGAAAAAAAAGAACTGATGATCTTCAAACGGCTGAACAGATTCTCTTGAACCATAGCTAAGATCACTCTCATTAAATCACGTTTCAAACAAAAAACAAACTTAATCAAAATCGCTTTACAGACAGACACGCAGACAAAATTCCTCACACGCCCCTGTTTTCTTCGGGGGTTAAAGACCGACTGTAATCTGAAAAATTAAAAAAAATATTTGGAAGACTTCATATCCGCCAATACGCACTGGGGAACTGTGGATGACACTTTAACAAAAACAAGTTTAAAATGTGGTCATTGATTTCTGCAAATCATTTGACTCGGTCAGCGTAGGTACTTACTCTTCTGACTTTATTATAAAGATAATAAAGTCAGACGAATTCTGACTTTTGTCCGTGTGTATATGATGAGGAGGAATTCACCTCCTAAACTACTGGACCGATCCATTACCTGGAATTCCTCATAAACTATCTCCCAGAGCTTCTGGATGAGGCCGAAATACCAATATTGGCAACGAGAGGACCAATGATCTTTCAGCAAGATGGTTGTCCAGCGCATTGGAATCTAAACGTGCGAGAACAGTTACATAATTGTTTCCCAGAGAACTGGATCGGCAGAGACGGCCATCCCTTGGCCACCCAGACCGCCAGATTTAACTCCTGTAGATTTGTTCGTTTAGGGACGGGCCAAGGAGCAAGAAATATCAACCAGAGAGCAGTTAATGGGAAGAATCTATACGGCTTTTCAAGTTATGAAGTACGATGTTTATGAAGAAAGAAAAAAAAGATCTGTTAATTCACTTAAATGTTTTGTTGCAAACAGGCGTTGAAGTAAAAAAAAATATTTCAAATAGATTTTACCCCAAAAAAGAGCACAAAGAAATTGGAAGGCTTTTTTGTGTAAGTTTTAAAACAAAAAAGTTTCGTTTGTAACTTTTTTTATATTAAATTAGGTTTATCAAATTATCCTACGACATAAATAAGAAAATAAATATTGTTTTATATATATTTTTATAAATGGAGAACACTGATTGAGCACTAATTTCTTATTTTGTATCGTTAGGCGATAACCCAATCTGATGTCAATATTTATATTTTCATCAAATACTCTGCTAAAGATGTCAAAGTAGCAGTTTATTATATTAAAAAAAAATATTTTCCCGAATTTTTTTGCGTATATCGGCAGCACTAAATGAGCACTAAATTATTGATGCTTCTATTTGGTACTGTATTAAGCTCTTATCGGTATAGGTGGCTTTTAATTAAGCTAGCAATTGTCTAATTTTTTATGAAAACTGTTTCCCCGTTACTAGGGATGCTGTAAAGTGCTCGAACAGTCGGGAATTAAAAAGATTGAATTAAACACAATAAAATCCGTAAAATTAGTTTCATCAAATTTAATAATTATTTGTAAAATATAACGTTTTATTTTGCATTTTAATTATAATAATAAAAAATAACACTTTAACAAATTTCATTCAGACTTATCACAATGTTCATGCTTCTCGCCCATTCCCCACTTATCCGTCCCGTCCCCAGTTCTATCTGACCTCGCCCTGATCATGCTATCCGGTACCGTTTTTAGGTCATAGGCCCATCCGATCCACGCGAAAAAGTCAATGAATATTGTTGTAAGGTTCAACCAGTTATTCCCCAATTCCGCTGTACGGTAGTCCCATGGGTAGACGTGGTGGTAGTTGTGGAAACCTTCGCCGAACGCTATCAACGACACCGATACGTTCTGGACCGGGACGATGTTCTTGTCGTACGGTTTGGTGCCCCATAAATGTGCAGCGCTGTTCACCAGGAATGTGCCGTGGAGGTTCAGGACGTATCTTAGTAGCGCCATGTGCCAGGCGATTTTGAGACTCTCCCCCCAAAAGTAGACTGGAACCAACGTGGGTAGAGCGAAGCACATCAAACCGATGACGGGTACTGCGTATCTAGAATTTCAGAAAAAGCAATTATTTTTCACTAGAAAAACTCTAGCGCTTGTCATGGTAAGTGAATGCTGTTGCCTATCAGAGGACAGACATCTGCAATTATTCTAGAATAAGAATCAAAATGCAGACGCGTTACCAATAGAAAGTGTCTCCGTTTCTCTACACTCACCATACGAAACAGCATTAATACTTGCTGCTATCTTACTTGGTATTCTGTGAGAGTGTGGTCCTACCTCGGTCGAGCCACGAGCCGACCCACAAGTGCTACAACCATAATATAGCTGCAGCGTGGCTCTACCACGTGTAGATTTGGAACGATCCTGACACGCCTCTCTCGCTTCCTGTGATGATGTGATACATCTATATATCTATACATACATGCTTGTCTGTTATGGGAACGCTTAACTATCATTATTGCTGGTATTTAGTGTCGCTTTTACGTTTCATCGAGTTTCAAATCACAACGATTGTATATGTATTATGTACGTCCCACTAAGGATGGGCAAGGGAAAAAATATATCGATATATATCGAATCGATATTTTTAAACAGTATCGATATATTATATCGATATATTGTGATTTAAAATATCATCGATATATATCGATATTTTTTGCCTAAACCTACGTCCCACTCCTGGGCACAGGACGAAATGAGAAGAGTCTCATTTCTGAGAGGAGTAGAGTTGCCCAAAATCGGACTGGGTCTTGCAGTCTTGGTCTTGTTCTTGCATTTTTGCAAGACCAAGACCAAGAACAAAACCGCCTATTTTTAGCAAGACCAAGACCAAGACTGACCGTGCAAGATTTGAGCAAGAACAAGGCTAAGCCTGCGAGACTCTTGCGTCTTGTAGTTAGGACTGAGTATCGTTTCAGGGAGTATAGGAGTTCGGGTATACGCTTAGAGACTATGAGACGCAAAAAAATATAATAAAAAAAATGTAAAATTGGACTTATGCGTATTACGAACAATACCATAAACATACATAGCGAATGGAAATATCCAGTAATAGAAAAAAGAGTGCATCCCTAGTTTTGACCAACGGCACTTTGATAATGCGCGGCGTCTTGTTGTCGGCGTCATCAAAGGTCGGATACTGACCTGTCAAAGAAATTTTGCAGCTATTCGAAAGTACAAGGTCAAGATACACGCGCCGGCGGCTTCTATTGATATCGCATACAATCGTCGCCGCCGCGCCGCACGCACTACATTTGACACTGTTTGATTGCCGCCACAGAGTACATGTTCCAAAGAATAAAATAAGTTTCCGGGTGCTCAGAATGGACACAAATACATTATGATGATCTGGCAAGAAATATTGTAATTAGATGTAAGGATGATGTAAGGGATGTAAGGATAGATAGATATCATAATAATTTATTCTAGTAAGTAATTATTATAATATTAACTATATGGGTTTATAATAATTACTTACTATCATTATTATTATTATTATTACCTAATAGATAAACATGGTCAATAAATTCACTGCAAATCTCGACTTTTGGAAGTGTGTGTTTTTAAAACACAAAGTGCTCGAATATTTGTTAAATATTGTAGACACTTTTAAAACACTTGAAATGTGTAAAGATGGATCTGGATATTGTCTGCGAGACTTACGAGACTCTTGCTGCAAGACCAAGAACAAGACTGGGAGCGCAATACCAAGACCAAGACCAGGTGTATTGGCGCAAGACCAAGACCAATACTTGCTAAGTCTCGTCTTGTTCTTGCATTTGGGCAACACTAGAGAGGAGTGCAAGGAAGTGTCCGTCACGCTACCCCATTAATTGTAGGCGATCTTACATGTCTACGAAATATTTTTGAAATGAAATTTTCTTTAGAATTATTGTGATTTGAACCCGATTAAACGAAAAAACGACACTAACACAACAAACATTGTACATACATCTATAAGATTTAGTCTGTGCGAGAATGAAATAGAGTACAATACACGGTGTTACCTATTATTTCGGTCTCCTCTTTGTGCGGTGCTTTAAAGAGGGTTAATATAAGTTTTAACTTTCAAAATCAACCATTAAAAATTTACAAATTTATTATATCAATAATTAATCATATTGAATAACATTATCATATTATTCATAAATATTCACGATTTAATAATTTACCGATTTATATTAAAGTAGTCGTGTTTAGGCCATCTAGCGTCTATTTTACGTACCACCTTGAGAGTCAATCAATTTTTGTTCAACAAAATGACTTTATCTACAGAATGAAGTAGATGGCGCTATTACAAAGCAATTTTACTCGCATTTACACATTTTTTTTCCAGGCATGTAAGATCCCTCACGATGTTTTACTTCTTTTTTTTTTATAGAATTAGAGTGACAAACGAGCACACAGTCCACCTGATGATAAGTGGTTGCTGTGGCCCATAGACATTACATCCATCTTCGCTTGCGAATTAAAATGCAGATGCGTTGTCAGCCGTGAGGTCTAAGATAGAATGCCTTTTTTCCAGTAAAATAGGTCTCCGGTTCTCTACACTCACCATACGAAACAGGAGCATTAAGCTGCTATTTTACGCTGGTATTCTGTGAGAGCGTGGTCCTTCCCCGATCGAGCCGACCCATTCGTGCTACAACTATACTATTAATTTAGCTGCAGCATGGCTCTTCCAAGTAAACTTCACCGTTGAGCATGTGATAAATCAGACGTATATATGTATACTAACTGTCTACTTCATATATGCTATAGATCCATCATTATAAATCGGCAAAAGTCAAATATATTCTCTTAAATATTGTTAGAAGCAGTGGTAGCTCAAGGTCTAAGCGCTCGCTGTAAATTTCACAGTACGCGAGCAACCCAGGTTCGATCCCTGCCGGCACCAATGAAATTGTTAAAGGTAAAGAAAAACATCGTGAGGAAGCCTGCATGTCTGAAAATAAAGAAAAAATATTTCGAAGACATGTGAAGTTCACCAATATGCCCACACACTCTCAGAAAAGAGAGGAGGCCTGTGGCCAGCGGTAGGACTTATATAGGCTGACTATAACTGTAAATATTGTTAATTAATTATTGTATTTACTTTTTCTGAAATCTTAACACAGGATTTGCGTAGATATCGCTCATGTCGATGAACTTGCCCCTTTTCTTGACTTCTGGATGCTTCCTCACAAGCAGCCAACCCATGTGCGAGTAGAAGAAGCCCCGAGTGGCGTTGTGTGGATCAGCATCCGTGTCGCTGTATCTGTAAGAGAGATGTTTTTACAAACATAAATTTCTCAAGGACAAACATCGAAACCCGGAACATTTACTTCTACGCCATACAAATATACCTTACTTGTTGCATGCGGGATTTCAACCCGCGGTCGACAGCCGCTGAAACTCATTGCCAAGCCAGTGCGCTTGGAGCCGTCAAAAACTAAAGTGATATGCGAACTTAGTCCACCTCCTAATAAGTGGTTACTGCTATCCAATAGACATGTAGCCAACCCCAAACAAGAAAGGCTGCAGATGTGGTATCAGCTCGGGGGACTGATAGAATGGTCTCAAACCCTGTCATTATACTGGCTCTATAGCCTTCGAAAAAGGGTTCGTAGAGTCCCTTTCTTCGTATACTCTTAGGCAGGAAATGATGCGGTAGAGCCACGTTGCAGCTACATTACGGTTGCTGTACGAAATGGGTCTTGACGAAGGTCGAATATCAGCGTAAACTAGTAGCTCAATGCTGCAGTGCTTCGTATACAGAGTGTAGAGAATCAGGCATTCTATCGTACTCCTTAGTCAGCGTGTCTTTGATTCACAAACGACAGAGGTGCTTGCGGGTCACAGCATCCACTTACTATCACGTGGACTGTATGCTTGCTTGGCACTTTTATTCTATATAGAGGTGTGCTTGTTAAGCATTTTGCCTACTATCACAATGCTAAGACAAAATGTGTATATACGAGTAGAAGACTTAAGGCCCCGTAATCAGACTGTGAAATGAAGTATTTTGATCAAAGTGAAAACATCTTCAGCCGCGTTGAGCTACTTTTTGGTAAGATAAAAACTTATGGGTTCGCGTCACCGATGACCTCGATATGCTCGTGACGTCGCGCTTGGGCGCAATACGTCAGCCTGTGTACATGTATACGCATATATCATATAATTTACTTCTGTCATTATTCCTCATGACTGCCTCTGTTTTATTTCCTTTTTAGTTTTTCAAAATCGGATTTTACATTTTATATAAAATTATCACACATTTTTTTTTCATTATACTTTTTAACTAAATATTACAATCTAAATAATTATATTCAAAAGTTCGTCCTTTATTTTGCCATTGTTTAGTTTGGAATATTTTTTTCAAATTTATATGGGACCAAGCCTGAAGAAAGAATCATCAAAATCGGTTTGTGGGCTAATAATCTTATGCTTACCAGATGTCGCTAGTTGAGACTAAGGTGAACTTAGCTGTGACGCACATGGTCACAGGGTGTCATCATCATTGAAAAGTTGCGTTTTAAATGAAAGTTTTCCGGTTTACTACGTTGCCGCGAGTGTATCGAAAAATTAGGACGAAAAGTGCAAATAGAGTATTAAAAATCGTGTGTTTTGCCCAGAACAAAATAAGTGCTAATAAGTGCATTTAACTTAGTCGTATTCTTACGTATTCTAATCCATAAACAATAATTAATTTTGACATAACAGTGCCACCAATATCAGAGAAAGATTACTTTTGGCTTGGATGCGTTTCTATTAAGCCTATAACGGAACATTGAGTTTCGTTCCACCACAGACTAAACAAGCTGCGTTCACAACTTATTAGAATTCCTCTAAGGCTTAAAATATTACGTTCCACTCCATGCAAAGGACAGTAGCCAAAATGGAAAACCTTCAATCTCATTTCGACCAAATAAAAATAGAAATGTCAAAACAAAACGATGACATTATGACACGAATCGATAAAAAATTATTTCCTTTCAGAGTTGAAGTGCAGGAATTAAGATCAGAAAATTAGAAATTAAAGGAAAAGATAAAAAATCTAGAAAAACATATAAGATCAAATAATCTAATTTTATATGGAATAAAAGAAACTGAAAAATAGACCAACAATCTCATCAAAATCATTATAAAGAAATTTAAAGACGATCTAAATACTACCTTAGCAGACAGAGACATAAATACGATATAGAGAATTGGTAAAAACAACATAAAAAATGGGAAGGACAATTGTAAACTTCTGGAAGAAAAACTCAATAATGGCAAATAAAAAGAAACTGAAAAATGTGTATGTGTCTGAAAACTACCGAAAAAATTCTCGACACGAGAAAGAAACTACAGCCTAAATTGGAAGAAGAAAGTAAGAAAGGAAATTATGCATATATAAATTATGACAAGTTAGTTATCAAAGAGAGGAAACCAGGAATTGAGGAACCCAAAAGAGAACCGTCAACCTCGTCCAATGTAAAATAATACCCCCGTAAATAACAAGTGTCAGCTAAAACACACCGTCTAAATGCTTTTGATATAATGAGGCATAGGACAACTCTTTGCCTTCGGTCAACTCGCCAACTGATCAGAACACATAGGACATTGCCATCAGCCACCGGAACAAAACACTAAATAAACAAGAACTTAAAGATAACAGAAACAAAACATTCCCCAACCCGACTTGTCCTCGTGGGAAATTAGACTGCAACCCTCGACCAAATACAGAAACATATAAAGATATAAAACAAACCCTCAAAATTTGCACATATAATGTAAGATCTCTTGCATCAACAAAACGATTATTTGAATTAACTAATGCTTTAAAATACATCAACTGGGATATTCTAGGCCTCGCTGAAATCCAAAAGATGGGATGTTGGATCGAAGAATACAACGACCTTATTTTTTGCTACATCGGTGAAACCAAAAGACTACATGGAGTAGGATTTCTGATCAAGAAAAAATATAAAAACAACATTACCAACTTTATAGGAATCTCAGAAAGAGTAGCACTGTTAGTAGTAAAATTTGAATGCTTCTCCTTATTAATAATTCAAACATATTCACCGACTGAGAGATCAACGGAGGAAGAAATTGAAGAATTCTACAATGACATTGAATATGCTCACACCAAGACCGAAGGAAAGGTTATAGTTATTGGAGAGTTCAATGCTAAAATTGGTTGCCCACAAGCAAACTATTACCCAATAATGGGAAAACATGCTTACGGAGTGCGCAATGAAAGAGGTGAACGTCTCTTAAGCTACGCTTATCAACACAAATTGGCAATAATGAACTCATTTTTTAAAAAAGAAGGAGAACCGAAGATTGACATGGTTATCGCCTGACCTAAAAACTAAAAATGAAATAGATTTTATGATGATAAACTACCATAACCTTGTAACTAATATTGAAGTACTAAGCAAAATCAATTTCTTTTCCGATTACAGATTAGTGAGTGCAACACTACGTTTAAGTCGTCCAATAAAGAACAGAAAAACCTACACAACACAACCTGAAATCCCCAAGACAGAAGCAGAGATCAAAAATTACATCGAAAATCTACGTGCACACTCAGAATATATAGAAACAGTGTGCATTGACATCCAATTACAATATCCTGGAAAGAGGTATAACAGAAAGCTTAAAATGTAAAAACACTACAAAGCCTGATCAACATAATATATTCTCTGAAGACACAGTCCAACTTATAAAAAGGCGCACGGAACTACTACACATAAAGAATAAAACCAAAGAGCTGAAAGAAGAACTTAGCAGAATATACAAAGAGGCTAATAGATCAATCCGTAAGGACCAAAACAATCACAGATATGAGATTACTTCAAGAAACATCGAGAATTTTAGAAGTGCCAAAAAAGCCTATAAAGGATTAACTACATTCAAATCATGGACTCGGAAACTTGAGCACAACTTGCAAGAAACAAAATATAGAAGAGATGTAATAAGCCATACAACAAGCTTTTACAAAAACTTATACAAGAAACAAAATAATACTGAAATGGAAACGCAAGCAACTCACATAAATACGAGTGACTGCATCGGACCAATCGAAGACTCCGAACTTTACGAATATGTCAAAAAGCTGAAGGCTGAGAAGAGTACCGGTCCAGATGGAATAGGCAACGAAGCCCGTAAAATAGGAGCACCCATTCTAACCCGCCATTTAACGCAACTATTTAATATGATATTAGACGAAGAAATAGTACCAACACAATGGTGTACATCAGACATAATTTTGCACTTCAAAAAAGGAAACCCCTTGGACATAAGGAATTATAGACCCATAAGTCTGATGGCAAGTATATAAACATTATTCTCATCTGTAATACTAAATAGAATATCCGACGACATTGATAAACAGCAACCAAAGTGAGATTCAGATCAGGCTTTAATACAATGAACCACAAACAGACTTTAGAACAGGTTATAGAAAAGTACAGAGAATACAATAGACCTCTGTATGTGGCCTTCATTGACTACAGCAAAGCTTTTGACAGTATCAGTCACTGTTCAATCTGGAACGCATTACAACAATTAAACATTAATTCTAAATACATCAATATTTTGAAATATATTTATAGAAAAAACACGAGCAGAATAAAATTAGAAAGTAGAGGGGACGAAATAAACATAGAACGAGGCCTCAAAACTGTTTATAGCAGTACTTGAAAATATTTTCCAAAAGCTAGACTGGAAATATAGAGGAGGGAACATCAACGTACACTATTTAAACCATCTGAGATTCGCTGGTGACATTGTTGTAATAGCTGAAACCGCCAAAGACCTAGAGGAAATGATGACATCACTTGACTGCGAAAGCTCCAAAATCGGCCTAGAAATGAATGCAGGTATAACTAAGATAATAACCAACAGTCGTGAACGCCCAAAAGCGATAAAAGGCATCAATTTATAATATGTCAGTGAATACATCTACTTGGGTAAACAAATTTCATTTAAAACGTCAAGCAATGAAGAAGAAGTAACAAGAAGAATTAACGCAACTTGGAAGAACTTTTGGGCATTAAGAGAAATACTCAAAGGGAACTACAACTTGCACATGAAAAAGACAATATTTGATACATGCCTGTTACCCTGCTTGCTGTATGGCTGCTAAACTTGGGTATTCACAAACACAATTAAACAAAAAATCAAATGCAGTCAAACAGCAATGGAAAGACGCATGTTGGGAATTAGAAGAATAAATAAAATTAAGGACCAAGTCATTCATCAAAAAACTAAACTTACAGATGCCCTTAAGCACGCACTCTTATTAAAGTGGAGATGGGCCGGGCACATCTCACGATACTCGGATAGAAGATGGACCATTGAAGCCACACGATGGAAAGGACCAAAGAGGATAAGGAATGTCGGTCGACAATTAAGACGGTGGGCTGATGACATAACATACGTCGCAGGAAACGACTGGAAGAAGTCTGGCAAGGACAGGGAGTCGTGAAAAAGGATGGAGGGGACCTTTACTCAAACAGGGGTCTATATCTTATAAACAATACTAACATTAATTATAAGTATTTCTTTCTTAATTTTAAGCTATAACCTACTAACAAATACAGAAATGTAAAAAGAAAGTGATGATATGGAATAAATGGCTTTATTATTATGAATATTATTATATTATACAAAATGATGCCTCAGTGGTGTATTCTTTAATTCTTTAATTTTTTAATTTCTTCTACTTTAGGAATATACGTGATTTGGTTTATCCATTTCTAATCTAATTAATATAAAATATAACCAATATTTAAGGAAGAAACCTTACTGTCTACACTTTTCTAAAAAAATGGTTTCCTCCACTATAAAATTTGTCAAATATCATTCTCATTCCTCATTCTTAAGTAAGAAAAAGTCGTGTACGAAGATATTGCGTAATTTACGCACAATCAACTAAAATCGGCCAGATAGACCGTTCCTTACCTATGATGTAGTCGATGATCGCGCACCCAATCTGTAGCGGTGTTCTGAAAGGCCAGGCTGTTCATCAACATGAGGATTATCTGCAGCGGCATCTTGGCTTTGTAGGCCTTGTGCGTCCACAGCCGGTGGGCTCCAGCTGTGATCCCGATCGAGGACAGCACGAACAGAATGTAAACTGGAAATTTAAAGGACGAAAATCAGATTTGATGAGGAAAAAGTTATCCTAAAAATCCTGTATTCTATAAAATGAAATAAAAAATAAAAAAAAACCGCCTTAGTTTAGCGACTAATCGGTTGAGTATTTGTTTATAATAAAATTGATGCAACTAAGCGTGTTTACCATACCAGTGGAACGATCGTCGTACGATGCCATTGATCGGTGTCGATCGATTGTTGTGGTAGTTTTAGCTGATCGACGAATACTGGTCGATAGTTCTTAAATCATCGATCTACGTCGATCGACAATTAATCGATTTGGTTATGGGCTCATCATCAGTATCTTTCAAAATGTAATTTGTTTGTGTTTCAGTATGCTTCAAAAGAGGACGCGTTATTGTTGGTCAATTAGCTCTTGCTCGTATTATTGTTACGTAGACGCAAACGCAGAAGACTCTGGATGTTACCGTTTTTTAAGGCCAGAGATAGCTTAAATTCATCTAGACGACATTATAAATAGCAGTCGATAGAGCGGGGTGGGTTTTCGAATAATTAAGCTGTTCGATCGAAGTCGGCTTATCCATTCTACCATCGATTGATGTCATCGATTTTGATTGATGTTCGGTGTGGTAGAAACTCGATCAACGTCGACTAATCCATTCCACCATCGATCGATCGATTGGTGTAATAACACCCTAAGGCCACGTTCACACAGCTATTTTTTTTCCCGTACACCGTACACTAGATTTTATCGAACATAGCAGTGGCAGTAGAAAATATGTCAAACTGTTCACATGGGGTCCATACAGAAAAACGTCGTGTTCGAGATACATTTTTTATCGTATACCATACGATGTTGCCACTGAGAATGCGGCGTCTCCAAACGATTTCATCGAATAAGACACGCAGTGGCGCTTATGTTCATGTTGTCTCGTTCACACGACTCGCGCATTCGAGAATCTCATCGTACGTACTCGCGCGCGTGCCGTGTGAATGATTGCATTGTATACGGTAGAACCGTATACGTGAAAAAATCGAAATGAAAGGTCGCCGTGTTAACGTGGCCTAACCGACTTCAAAATAAAGAGGAACTTCTCAATTTTGGAATGGCTTAGTTTTCTTTTAGCGTCAAGTATACTAAAAAGTCAATTTAGCCAGCTAAAATGCGTCAACTTACAAAAGAAAATGCTTTGCCATTTGGCGCTGGTACAGGCTAGATAAAGTCCATACAGTGCAGACAAGTGCGCGTATCCGAACGTAAATAGATTTCTGTACACGATCTGGAACTTCCTCGGCGCCGCTTGTGGTGCCACCAGCTTTTCGAACTGCTCAGAGTCCGAGGTGATCATCTCCATCGTAGAGACGTCTGGTGCCATTTTGACCTGGAAAAGGAATTAAAGTAGTCGGTCAATAAACGATGACGGCTCCGTGACGCAGTGGCTTAGCAATGAGTTGCAGCGCTACGGGCCGCGGGTTCGAATGCCTACAAATAATTATTACGGATCTGGATTTTTGTTCTTGTGAAATTTATGTATGTAAACTGTGCCAAGAGAAAATATTAGTGTAGAGGCTTTTAAAAAATAATTGGCTGCGATTTCCATTGTCCTTACTACCAAGTTGCAAACTTCGAATTATGAATGAATATGTGCTGGATTCGAAGCCTTCGGCGTTGCAACTCGCTGTTAAGCCGCTGCGCCACTGAACCGTCAATAGTTTTACATTTACAGTTCACGTTTAGGTTAAAAATGACGCTATTGTTATCAGAAAAGGTCATTCAGCATATTTTAAACGACACTTAACTTGTTGACAAGACAGGACACAGTCGGGTTTTTTTGTGTATTTTTCCTACGTGACACGTCCGCCATTCCCCGCATACGGTGTTTACGTGTTTTGAATGTGCTCATAAGTTGCCTTTGCCGTATAGTCTGTGCACGATTTTTTTTTTAATTTAATTGGAACTAAACTTGTTGAAGTACCTAACCTTCTTTGGGCACGTCTTGAACGTAACTCATAAGTTCAAACTTTCAGGCTTTATTGAGGTGGAAGTAACAATCACGCATAGTATAATTATGCGTTATACAATTAAAAATGTGATGTTTTACATCTGTTCGTTTTATCTATGTATACAGGGAGCCCTGTAAATAGTAGTCCAAAAGAAATGTGACTAGAGATGGGACCGTGCCCTATGAAAATAGCCAAAAAAAACTTTAATAAAACCGTTACAGTTTTCAAGATTATTGGCTTTCCAGATTTTATCTAAAATTAATCACCTTATTACGTATAATTTATGCTATTCTATCGAAAAAGCGAAACGTATTTTTGGAACGGGGTTCGTTATCGGACGGTACGGGTTTGGCGGATGGGAGCTAGGCGACAAAAAGTGTAAGATTTTTTCGTCACTACCCTTTGTGTCATAGTGTAGACGGACTTGGCGGCGAAATAAGGAAGTGAGATGGGATAATATCCATCTCCCTCGCACTTTTTCTTATTTTGCCATAAGATAAGATAAGATATTTATTTGTAGAAACATATACGTATACATACAAAGCATGCAGGATGTTCAGATATATTAAAAGGTTCAGTCATGTTTGTCCTTTGTGGCGTACAAATGTATAAATCAATGAAAATATTACAAATAGTATACAATAATTGAAAATGAAATATTATTAAAACATCATCTAATTAAACCATTATTAAACTATTTTTAACAATTTTATCAATAAATCTAAATCTAAAGAATAAATTAATTGTCTGTTAATATTATTTACTATGAAGATACATTATATTTTATTTGCTTCATACAGTGCCAATAATAGAATTGCTTGTTACATAAGATTTAAATTTTATTATTCAAAAATTCTAATATGCTATAGTATGCTTTGCCTTCTAAATATAATTTCAACTTATTTTTAAATATACGGGCATTCTGTTCCTTCCAACATTTCGGAAGCTTATTATATATTAAAGGGGCCATGCAAAAAACACTTTTTCGCATCAATGCAGTTTTTGAGCTATGCAAACATAGAATAGTATCATCGCGTCTGTTGCGACTAATGCTTTGCCTTCTAAATATAATTTCAACTTATTTTTAAATATACGGGCATTCTGTTCCTTCCAACATTTCGGAAGCTTATTATATATTAAAGGGGCCATGCAAAAAACACTTTTTCGCATCAATGCAGTTTTTGAGCTATGCAAACATAGAATAGTATCATCGCGTCTGTTGCGACTAATGCTTTGCCTTCTAAATATAATTTCAACTTATTTTTAAATATACGGGCATTCTGTTCCTTCCAACATTTCGGAAGCTTATTATATATTAAAGGGGCCATGCAAAAAACACTTTGTCGCATCAATGCAGTTTTTGAGCTATGCAAACATAGAATAGTATCATCGCGTCTGTTGCGACTAATGCTTTGCCTTCTAAATATAATTTCAACTTATTTTTAAATATACGGGCATTCTGTTCCTTCCAACATTTCGGAAGCTTATTATATATTAAAGGGGCCATGCAAAAAACACTTTTTCGTATCAATGCAGTTTTTGAGCTATGCAAACATAGAATAGTATCATCGCGTCTGTTGCGACTAACTACATCTGATAAACGTGGAAATAAGTGCCGATTATGTTTAACAGACATGGCAATTTCTAAAATGTATAGACATGGTAATGTCAGTATTTTATATTTTATAAAATAGGGTTTGCAGCTATCAGTTGGCTTTAGTTTAAACATGGTCCTAATACATCGCTTTTGTGCTTTGAAAGGTAATTCTTTGTTAGTCGAATTGCCCCAGAAGATAATCCCGTATCTTAGATGCGATGAAACTAAGCCATGGTACGCTGTAAGCGACGCATTAATGTTAAGCACTTTAACCAATTTGTAAAGTGCATATGTCGAGTTGCTTATTTTTTTGCTAAGAATTTCTGTGTGTTCTTTCCAATTCAATTTCTTGTCAATCGTCACCCCGAGGAATTTGGCAGTGTTGACTTCTTCAATTATGTTATTATTATATTGGACCTTAAGATTAGTGGGAGTTGATGAACGTTGACTGAAATGCATTATACAAGTTTTATTCAGATTTATTTTTAAGTTATTATTATTTAACCATTTTATTATTGATATAAGAGAATTATTAATGTCATTATTATAGCTATCCTTCTTATTGCATTGAATCGTTATGGTGCTATCATCAGCAAAGAGTGTTACTGGTTGAATAACGGATTTAGGTAAGTCGTTTATGTATAACAAGAATAGTAGTGGGCCTAACACTCTTCCCTGTGGTACTCCATATTTAACTACTACATATTTAGTTTATTAGAAATTAAGAAATATTATTTTTTTCAAATGACGCTTCATTTTAATAGAAGCTAGTAATTCATTTTTTTGTATTTGTTATTGAATAATATAATACCTACGTTTATCAATAATAATATACTACGCAAGGAACTTCGTTCCAAACGAGTATTCCACGACACTCACGCATTTTTTTTATTGAATATTATTTCTCCAGGTGGACTGTGTCCGTCTGTCAAGACACTTTTTCTCAGGAACAGGTAATGGTTTTAAGTTAAAATTAATTTCAAATACAAAGGTCTACGGTCACTTGGAGATGCGAAAAAAAGAAAATTAAGCTGATCAGTAACGCAAAGCAATTAAATGATATGGCCATTTATGTCATACGTCACATATTAATTTGTATACACGTAATCTCACTTGCCCGGTCTCTTTTTTATAGGATAAGGGTGACAAACGAGCACACAGTCCACCTGATGGTAAGTGGTTGCTGTGGCCCATAGACATCTACATCTTTCCTCGATTACAAATCAAAATGCAGATGCGTCGTCACCCGTGAGGACTAAGAACTGGAATGCCTCGTTTCCAGTAAAAAGGGTCTTCGATTCTCTACACTCACCATACGAAACACAACTGTTTTAAGCTGCTATTTAACGCTGGTATTCTGTGAAAGCGTGGTCCTCACCCGGTCGAGCCGACCCATTCGTGCTACAACTATACTACTAATAAAACTGCAGCATGGCTCTACCACGTATAATTATTTCTCTAATTAGGTCTCTTTTATTCACCGTTATGTTATTTGTAGGTAATTTAATGTTACAGCCTATACACGTCCCACTCCTGGACGCAGACATCCTCTCATTTATGAGAAGGTTTTAGGGCAAGGAAATGTCCGCCGCGCTACCCCAATGCGTGTTGGCGAACTACACATGTTTTCGAAATATTTTTTTCTTATTTCTAAGACATGCAGGTTAAAATTATAATTAACAATTTCATTGGTCCAACCCGGGTTGCTCGCATACGCATAGCCCATGAGCTACCACGACTCCTCCAAACTCCTCCAACTCACGTTATTCGTAGGTAATTTAACATCAATTCCGTTCATCAATAGCGCAGTACCAGGTAAACGTAAGGCTACGGGTCGCGGGAATCCCACAAAAGAAATGTATTAAGCTTGAGACGTCATAGGATGAATATGAAATAAACCGGTCATGTGAAGTTATTTTTCAACCAACTTAAAAAATGGGGAACTCAAAACTTTTCCAGGTGAACCGATTTTGATGATTCTTTTTCTATTTGAAAGCTGGTGCTTGTCATGTGGTCCCATATAAATTTGGTCAAGATCTGACCAGTAGTTTTTGAGTTATCCTTAATAATGCGTATTTAATTGAATTCGCCTACATTCATGATGTTCTCGTTTAATTTATATTGAAGTCGGTTGTACAAAACTTTAAATTTTATCAGTTGTTATAGTTGGAAACATTTACTTTGCCAATATCCGTTCAATAAAATAATATGATGTGTTGTACCTAGTTCGAAGAGCACCTACCTCTATCGCGTGCACTATCCCGGCCCCCACTAATCCCAGCACTACACTAGGACTTTATTTTATTGAGCGGATGTTGGCAAAGTAAATTTTTCCAACATTAATATAATGGATATCCGCAAAGTAACGCCTGGTTCTATTAATTTATCACTTGTTTTTTCATTTATTGTGGCATTAGCTACGAGCCTTCAACGAAAAAGAAAAAAAGTCTGTAATGCATTTTTTTAAATATGCTAACTAATATACCTAATTGTCGCAGTTGTTGTGGCAAGAACAAAAACTCTTTTAATAATAAACTTATTTTGTACTTTTATCTAACTTAAGAACTTGAAATAGAGAAGTCGGAAATAGAACTGGCTTGAAGGATTGAACGAGACGCTTGAAATAGAAAGCTAGGAAGTGGGG
Organism: Parnassius mnemosyne; assembly: GCA_963668995.1. Lineage (NCBI taxonomy): Eukaryota > Metazoa > Arthropoda > Insecta > Lepidoptera > Papilionidae > Parnassius > Parnassius mnemosyne. The sequence continues at coordinate 4,239,578 of CAVLGL010000082.1, read as the reverse complement.
TAAAAATTAGGGAATAATATTATATTTGTTTGTGTTATCGTTAACTTATTCCAAGATACAATTAGGATCGGTAAACTTTGGAACGACACATATTAATATTTAAACATTACAATCTTATTAGTTTAGTGTCTTAGTAAATATGGTTTATAAAGTATATAGGACCTATTTATTAGTCTAGTAGGAATCGGGACATGTGTACCGAAAACTATTCCTACTTAATTTTTTATGCGAGTTGTAGCACGAATGGGTCGGCTCGACCGGGGAAGGACCACGCTCTCACAGAATACCAGTATAAAATTATATACCAGTATATAATATTCTCGGAGTCGACATATCGAGTGACGTGCAGTTTCGTGGTCACTTGGAAGAGAAGGCCAAATTGGCCTCTAAAAAGCTTGGCGTGCTCAGCAGAGCGGGACAGTATTTCATGCCGGCAAACCGCCTGCAACTTTACAAGGCGCAGGTTCGGCCTCACATGGAATACTGTTCCCATCTCCCAGCTCCCCAGTGCCAGCTCCTTCCACTTGACAGCATCCAGCGCAGAGCGGCTCGAATCGTCGACGACCGAGCCCATTCCGATCGGCTCGATTCATTGGCACTGCGAAGAGATGTTGCATCTCTTTGCATTTTCTATCGCATCTACCATGGGGAGTGCTCTGAGGAATTGTTCGGATTAATCCCAGCCGCCAAATTTCATGAACGCACATCGCGGCAGAACTCCCGATACCATCCACATCATCTGGATGATTGGCGGTCCACCACTGTGCGATTTAGAAGATGTTTTCTTCCTCGCACGACTTCCTTGTGGAATCTATTACCATCAGCGATTTTTCCGGACCGATACGACTTAGGGACCTTCAAGAAAAGAGCCTACTCCTTTTTAAAAGGCCGACAACGCATCTGCAATTCCCCTGGTGTTGCGGTTGTTCATGGGCGGCGGTAGTCACTTACCATCAGGTGAGCCGCATGCTCGTTTCCCCCTCTCCTATAAAAAATAAAATAAAAAATAAAATAGCAGCTTAACGCTGCTGTGTGTTTCGTATGGTGAGTGTAGAGAACCGGAGACACTTTTTACTGGAAACGAGGCATTCCATCTTAATCCTCACAGCTGAAAACGCATCTGCATTTTTATTCGCAAACGAAGATAAATGTAGATGTCTATGGACCACAGCAACCAGTTACCATCAGGTGGACTGTGTGTTAGTTTGTCAACCCCATTCTATAAAAAAAAATTCGTTGAAGTGGACTTTGATAGGTTAAAGTGGTGCAATCTTGTGTATGTAATGTCTGCGTATGTGAACTATTAATAGAAATGAATAAACTAATGCTCCTATTTCGATATAAACATCAAGTTATTTTCTCATTGCGATAAAGTCGTTAATTCAGGTGACGTGGTCATCCGCCTGTCTGCTGGGTTTAGGCTGCCATCAAAATCTACCTGTCAAAACGTATCAATATATTATAAACTAGCTGTGCCCCGCGACTTCGCCCGCGCGGAATTTACAACGAACCCTAATTTTGTTTTTGAGTAATGTTACCATCGTATAAATATTGTAAAATATTGACATTAATATTTATACGATACTAACGTCACTCAATCTGAGCTATCACGGCTCTATTCTCGATTAATAATCAAAATTCAGATGCGTTGTCAACCCTGGAGGACAGATGGAATGCGCCGTTTCAAGTAAAAAGGGTCTCCGGTTCTCTACACTCACCATACGAAACACAGCAGGGTTAAGCTGCTATTTTACGCTGGTATTCTGTGAGAGCGTGGTCCTTCCCCGGTCGAGCCGACCCATTCGTGCTACAACTGTACTATTAATATAGCTGCAGCATGGCTCTACCACGTAAAAAAAGATCTCCTACAGAGTCGAATTTCGGTGTTGGCGACCAGTCTCAACACAGACTGCCATCTGCTACGGACAGGATTATAGTGTAGGTACTTGTGTGTACGCAAACACAGGTGCAACCTCTCTTATCTCACTCTTGAAGTCCGATGGAAGAGCAATCCGACACGACCGTAGACAGAACAGGCGCAGAACCAACAGTTTTACGTGATATCCGAGGCACGGGGGTGAAACACCGCCAACCTCCTGACTCCGAGCTCTTACTGAGAATTTGTTGACAGAAAAAATCCAATAACTAATTTCGACCTCTCCCGGAACTCGACCCCGGGACCTAATGGCGTCGCGCTTCTACTAGATCAACGAGGTAGTCCCACTAGGACTCGTTGATTTATGTATGATATAAATGAGTGCAGGAATGGATTACCACCAGATTTAGGGACCTTCAAGAAAAGGCCGGCAACGCATTTCTGCTATTCCCCTGGTGTTGCAGTTGTGCATGAGCGGCGGTGGACACTTACCATCAGGTTATTAATACGTCATTGCCTCTTATAAAATTTATCAACTTTGTATTTTGTAAGAATTACTATCCATGGCGTGCAACATGCTATAGGAAAGACCTCGACCCTTGTAACACTATTTAAATTACCTTTGTCTACTGCACCAAGCGTATTTAACTTGACCTTTGTATATTTTTTATGAGTATTATTTATATTAAAGAAATACAAAGCAAATTTATGTTGCGGAAGTGAATGGCAGGGTCGGGAAGGGACGCCCTAGACGAAGGTTTATCGACCAAATCGGCGACACATTAAAAATGGGCCAGATTAGGAGTACCCTTAACCGACGAGCGTGTATGCGTAGATAATATGGATGTAAAAGAGGCGAGAGAGGTGTGTCAGGATCGCGCCAAATGGAAGTCCGTAGTCTCTGCCTACCCCTCTGGGTGACAGGCGTTAGTGTTTATGTTTTTTTTAATGTTTTTATTATTGATATTTAACATTTATAGGCGTGGCAGAGCAATACTGCAGCTATGTTATGGTCGCGGCACGAATAAATCGGCTCGATCGGGGATGTAACCATTGTCTCACAGAATACCAGCGTAAAATAGCAGCTTTATGCTGCTGTTTCGCGTGGTGACTGTAGAGAACACTGGAGACCCTTGCAACTTCGAGGTATTCCATCTTAGTACACAGTGATGACAACGCATTTGCATTTTGATTCTTAATCAATGATGGATGTAGATGCCTATGCGCCATTGCATCAACTTTCCATCCGGTGGACTATGTGTTCGTCTGTCAGCCATTTTATATTTTTAAAAAAAACGTGTTTGTGTCGTTCAAACGCGGTAGAAGTAAAACTTTCAAATGAAACGAAATAAGAATATACGTTAAAGTTTCATTGTAATTGATTTATTTAATATAATAATTTAGCAACCACAAATGTAGCATAAAATATAAGAAAAACTTTTCTTTTATTTTTATTTCAATTTTATAGCAAATAAATGTTACAATAGTTGTTTTTAGACAAGTGCAGCCTTTTAGTGTAATAAATAAAAAGAATATTTTCTTTCGAGTGAAATCACTTTGCAATAGCGAACGTCTACTTCTTTGCAATAAGTTAAGTCATTTTATCGAATAAACATTGACTAACTAATCTATCTACAATATAAAAATGAATCGCTGAATGTGTTGCTATAATTCGGCCGTTCAGAGAATGCGTTCCTGACACGTCGCGATTGAACTGACGACGTAACTTTGTAATGGCGTTGCAGTTGCGATAAAAACATTTTTTCTGGTTGTTTACCGTTTTAACAATTGATGAGTATTAATACAACATTATTATATCAATAATCAATGAATGTTATAATTTTGTGCCAAACTGAGTGTCAAATAACTTGGTAAACAATATTTTTCTAAATCTACACTGCGCTATTACAAGGTTATGTCAGCGCTTTATATTTGTAGTGCTGTGCTAACAATAACGGGCATAATATAATAACAATAATAGGCTTAATATAATATAAAAATAAATCGCTGAATGTGTTGATAAGCGCAAATCTCGAGAGCAGCTGAAACGATTTCGCTAACTCTTTGTTTATAATATTCCTTGAAGTACGAAGATGGTTCTTACGGAGAGAAAAATTTAAAAAAATTGCCTGAAAAAGTCTAAAAACAATACTTTTCTATATTCCCATACAAAAGATTCGTAATAATACCTAAAAGTCAATTTGAACTTTAATACCATTCCATAAAGTTTAAGTGTTAGTGGAGGGGTTCCGGGAAGGCAAAACAATTATAATTTTTATTATTTGACATAATGTAATTGTTGACTTATCAACTTTCTTTTTTGTTTTTTTATCTACGTGGTAGAGCCATGCTGCAGCTATATTATGGTTGTAGCACGAATGGGTTGGCTGAACCGGGGAAGGACCACGCTCTCACAGAGAACCAGCGTAAAATAGCAGCTAGAACCGGAGACCCTTTTTACTGGCAAAGAGGCATCCCATCTTAGTCCTCACGGGTGACAAAGCATCTGCATCTTGAGTCTTTATTGAGGATAGATGTAGATGTCTATGGGTTACAGTAACCACTTACCATCAGGTGGACTGTGTGCTCGTTTGTCACCAGATCTTATAAAAAAAATCTTCCTAGCTGACCCGGTGTCCCGAATGGCCGAAGAAGTGTTAAAGAATCGACTGTTAGGCGGTACGAAGTTCGCCGGGTCAGCTAGTTTGATATAATATTCTTGCAATATTGTTGTGTATGCTTTTAGTGTCGCTTTTTGGTTTCATTGAATTTCAAATCACACCGATTGTAAAGAAGTTTCCACTTCGTAAGTAAAGTTACACCCTGTATATATACGTCCCACTCCTGGGCGCAGGCTAGGTGTCCGTCTCGCTACCCCATTAGGTGCCGACGAGAACTTTAGAATGGTTGTTATTTGAAACTCCATTAAACGAAGAAAAGGTTCTAACACAAAAAAAAAACATAGACATTAGACACAGTCTGCTGCGTGTTTATAAAAATATTTCCCTAAAATCTGCCAAATTAATGTATAAAATATATATCTTAATATCTTTATTGTGTCGTTAAGATTAAGTGCACATGATAAAACATAAAAACAAAACTAAGTTTACAAGTATGTTTCTACAAATTAATATGTAACTACTGACATCTAAACTAGATAAGACTAGATAGAGAATTTAATTAGGAAAATCCCTGATGTATCTAAGGTGCATTATTTTGGATGTCAAGGGTGTTTTTCCCAAACCTAGTACGAAAATTTAAGTATATTAAAAATCATCACGTGTGTGACGTAAGAGGCGACAGAGAATAATTTAAAATTAAATAAACCTAGCAAGCTAACAGCATAGCAAAGTGGCGAAGCAATCAGCTTTGTAGCGGTTTCTAACGGTTGCCGTTGAGCAATCAGTTTCAAAATAGGAGGTTCAGATGCCTGGGTGATAGTAATCGATTGCTGAAAACAGAATTTGAAAATTCAAAACCGTTCTCGAGATAATCGTGGGACAGACGTACAGACGGACAGACATCGTGAAATTAATAAGTGACTTCGCAAGCTTCGCTACTTAATAATAAAGAATTATCGAAATCGGTTCACCCAGTAAAAAAGTTATGAGGTGACACATAAAAAAACATACAGTCGAATTGAGTACAGTCTCTTTTTTGGTAGTCGGCAGATAAAATGAGAACATCATCAATGTAGTCGAAGTCAATTAAATACACATTATTAAGGATAACTCAAAAACTACTCGTCAGATCTTGATCAAATTTATATGGGACTACATGAGAAGCGCCAGCTTTCAAATAAAAAAAGGATCATTAAAATCGGTTTACCTTGGAAAAAGTTTTGAGGTAACACACATAAAAAATACAATTATTTATTACCTCCTCCTTTTTTGAATATTTAGTTTTTTTTTAAAGTAATTCGATAAACGTTTAAAGCTTTTGGAACGCGTTATTACAATTTAAGAAATTTATAATTAAATTAGATATTTTATATTGCATCGGTGGACCTAGGCGGAAATTTCTAGACCAAATCAGGGACGTCTTGAAAAAAGGCCAGGTCAAGAGTACCCTAAACCGTAGAGCATGTATGAAGGGAATAATGAAAGTGGACGAAGCAAAATAAGTATGTAAGGATCGTAGCAAGTGGAAAGAAGTGGTCTCTGCCTACCCCTATGGGAAAGAGGCGTGATTATATGTATGTATGTATGTATGGATTTTAATTGTATATTTACTAGCTGATACACGGCGCGTTGCTGCCACAGAAAACATATTTTATGGAAATATCGCTTCAAATTTGGAAAACTTATATTTAAACTTATATTAGGAATGATATTCATTGAAATTGAGTGAAGTTTAACTTTCAAATAAATTTGTCGGTACGATATGCGCGCCACCTAGTGTAAGTTAATTGTACTATGCCTATAAACTTCGCGGAAATGCAAGCAATAAGTTGACCAAGATTTACCGTAATCTGAAGAACAGTACGGCGGTGTATAAAATACAAACAAACAAAAAATAATTTTGATATATTAAATTTACTTAAATTTTATACGCACACAAGGCAATATCCACCAGTCTAGCTCTATACTAAGCAGTAAAGATAATCCGTTCAAAGTGCAAACATGTACAAAAAATATCTGCGATTCAACAGTAAAAAACAAGATTTGCTTTTGTTAATGTATGTAAATACATCCATCCATCACTACCTATAAACTCTCATGATTTATCTTCATGTCTCATAATTTAGCCATAATTACCACTCGTGGTAGGCGTGTGGCAACCGCAGTTTTTTATTAATTTAAGTATTATCAGCAAGCTGCTGCCCATCTCCAGTTTCAGTTTCCCTCTGTCGCCCCTTACGACACCCACGGGACGCCATGAGTTAGTGGATACTCCCAGGGGCCATTTATTGATTAGGTAAGGATGATTTTGGCAATTTTTACATAAGATTTTACATAATATTACGGATTATCTTGTAAGAAAACAAGAAGTATAACATAATAAATAAAACACAAGGATTTTCTCCTAAGCAATTTACACGCATAAATTACACAAGTACAAACATCCAGACCCAGAACAATTACTTGTAGACCATACAAATACTTGTTCCGTGCGGGATTGGAACCCGCGGCTCTCAACGCTGCAACTCATTGCTAAGCCAATGCGCCACGGAGCCGATGCTATATTCAATATAGATTAACAAGAATACTTAATAGAATAAGGCGTTACTTTGCGGAAATCCGTTATATTAAAGATGGAACAATTTACTTTGCCAACATCCGCTCAATAAAATAAAATCATGTGTGGTGGTAAGACACAACTAGAATAGTTATTGAAAGTTACTTCTGCTTTTACTAATGGTTTGCAAAACTTCTGTCTTAAGAAGGACCAGCAAAACAACCCAGCGCTGATGCGTTTGGTTTTTTTGCTGGTCGTTTGTTTAAATATAAATTTTACAATATTAAAAACGAATAAAATAATTAATAACCTTTTACGAGAAAAAGTATAATTATTATATCTTACAATTACGCGAATACTATACTTCGAATGAAACTAATTTGACGGATTTTATCACGTTCAATTTAATTTAAAAATATTATAGTTTTATTTAAATATTAATTCCGGAAACATTTTTATAAAAAAAAAATATATGTTTGTTGGCTATTTTAAAATTGCAAACCAAAACTGTATATGTAGAGTAGGCCTTTACTTTCTAAATGCGTTTGCCCAAAAAAAAACTGTTGAAATAGTATTATAATGATTTTTCAAAATTACGCGAATACTATAGTTGAATAAAATTAATTTAGCAATTTGTATCGCGTTCAATTTAATTAAAAATAATTATAGAGTTATTCAAATAGTATAATATTAATTCCGAAAATAATTTTATAAAAAAAACATCAAGTTTGTTGGCTATTTTAAAATTGCCAACGAAAACTGTATATTTAGTAGTCCTATCTTTCTAAATGCCTTTGCCAAAAAAGAACATACTCACTGTTCCTCAGTTATACACTTCACTATTATTTTCAAGGACTATTAAGTTAAATTTTAAAATTAAATAAATACTTTATAGGAATGTTTCACAGCCTGTCATTAGTCCGCGCTGTCCGAGCGCACACGAAACTTTAATCGCATACTTCTGAATTTTTCTACAACCCCTCCGAACTCTCTCCCCTTGTCATGTAGTGACGTATTTACGTAATATCGTGCGTCCTTATCGTGCATGTCTTATCACTTGCATGTATGTCTTATGGAAAACTTACGCTGCAAAGGGCGCTTTATAATTCGACAAACGCTTGTCTCGGTTTAATTTGTAGCGAATCCTTCTATAATGAAATAAACTGAAATGAGATGTCACATGTCATTATTTTTGAAGTGGAAACTTCTTAAGACATGCTGAACACTTGGGATGGGGAATAACACTGAAATTGCGTGACCGTCACGCTCATATACATAATAATATGTGCAGATCTGTGTGTGTATAGGACCGACATTGCAGTGGATTAAATCATACTTACCATCTAGTGTGTGGAAGTTATAAGCCCTAACAAAAATAATGTTTTGACAAAATTTAGTTCGCGACTAGTTCTTAAGTACGCTAGAGTTCCTCAGGGAAGCGTTCTTGGGCCTTTTTTGTTTGTAATTTATGTATATGACTTACAGGATTCAATTCCATTCCCATGCATTTCGTTTGCGCATGACATATCTCTTATTCATTTATTGACATAAAAAGCGCAGTAAATGATATAATTTCATGGTTACATGATAATAATTTAAAGATCAATATCCCCAAAACCTGTTATGTTCAATTTTATAGTAATAGCGGAAAGAAACTAGACCTTGACATTAGGTATAGTAATGGCAAAGTGCAAGATAACGAACAGAAGAAATTTCTAGAATTAAAACTAGATTGTTATTATTGTAATCGGATGGCTCATATTGACGAAGCTTGTAATTAAATCAAATAGATTTGTATATGTTTTGAATGTGTTAAGAAGAACATTGTCACGCCAAACCGCACTCATTGCATATCATGGGTATGTTGCAACGATACTAAGATAGGGTTTGTTAATTTAGGGAGCTATTAGCTCTTATTCAGAAACGAGCTTTTATATCTCAAAAAAAGTGTGTTAGAGCCTAAACTGGGGCCAAATGGTATGATTCGTGTAAGCCCTTTTTTTTCTATAGAATAGGGGGCAAACGAGCATGCGGCTCACCTGATGGTAAGTGACTACCGCCGTCCATGAACAACTGCAACATTATTTGAGGATCTTAACATACTAACTTTACCAGGCATGTACATAATATTGAAAGCAAGTGTTTGTAAAAAAACATTACATAATATGTACAAAAATGCATCTGAGGTATATTTGCGTAACACTCGAAAATCTAATAGACTAGTTTTAGAACGTATACCTAAATCTGCATTTTATCATAAATGCTGTTACGCGATGAGTGTAAATATTAAATATATATTTATTATTTACACAATCATATATATTTGTAATAAACTTCCGGTAAGCATTACAGAAGAGACAGAAACAGGTAAATTTTAAAACCAAAGTCCAAAAGCTGGCTATTATTAAAATGAGTTTTTGATGTAAAACCATTTTTAAATGAATAGAATCTTGTTGCCTAAATTTGACATTACTGTATTATTTTAAACTTTGTTTTTGTGTAATGATTTGTGTACTCTTTTGACATTTTAATTTTTACTATTTATAATGATTGACATGATGATTGTAAATTTAGTTTAATTTAATTGAATAATACATAATTAACTTCTTTGCTTGAAATGATGATTGTAATTTTTTTTAATTTATAGTAAATTGGTTTAATTTAATCTATGTACATAATTAATAATTTTTATTTAATTAGTCTTACCAGGTCGTCACTCCATCTAGTGGGGGGACGCCCTACACTTCGCCTGCCGGTACGAGGCTGCCACTCGAGAACCTTTCTTCCCCATCGGTTGTCGGTTCTTCGAGCTATATGGCCGGCCCATTGCCACTTCAGCTTACTAATCCGTTGGGCTATGTCGGTCACTCTAGTTCTACTGCGGATATCCTCATTTCTGAGTTTATCACGCAGAGAAACTCCGAGCATAGCCCTCTCCATAGCTCGCTGAGCGACCTTGAGCTTCCTCATCCGGCCAGCAGTGAAGGACCACGTCTCAGTTCCGTATGGTAAGACATGCAGGAAGTCGATGGATGCAGGTGGCTCAGGACCGTGCTTTGTGGCATTCTTTGGGGGAGGCCTATGTTCAGTAGTGGACTTGAGAAGGGCTGTAATGATGATGATGATGATGATGATTTAATTAGTAAACTTGTGTCTGAAGTCGAGTCTTTGCTGAGCAAAGTCTCGGATTGGGGGCGACTAAATCTAGTCCAGTTTAATCCTCAGAAGACACAAGTTTGCGCGTTTACCGCTAAAAAGAACCCCTTTGTCGTATCTCCTCAGTTTCAAGGCTCTCCCCTTCTTGCCTCAGCCAGTATCGGTATCCTCGGAGTCGACATATCGAGTGACGTGCAGTTTCGTGGTCACTTGGAAGGGAAGGCCAAATTGGCCTCTAAAAAGCTTGGCGTGCTCAGCAGAGCGGGACAGTATTTCATGCCGGCACACCGCCTGCAACTTTACAAGGCGCAAGTTCGGCCTCACATGGAATACTGTTCCCATCTCTGGGCAGGGGCTCCCCAGTGCCAGCTCCTTCCACTTGACCGCATCCAACGCAGAGCTGCGCGAATCGTCGACGACCGAGCTCTTTCCGATCGGCTCGATTCATTGGCACTGCGAAGAGATGTTGCATCCGTTTGCATTTTCTTTCGCATCTACCATGGGGAGTGCTCTGAGGAATTGTTCGGATTAATCCCAGCCGCCAAATTTCACGAACGCACATCGCGGCAGAACTCCCGATACCATCCACACCATCTGGATGATTGGCGGTCCACCACTGTGCGATTTAGAAGATGTTTTCTTCCTCGCACGACCTCCTTGTGGAATCGATTACCATCAGCGATTTTTCCGGACCGATACGACTTAGGGACCTTCAAGAAAAGAGCGTACTCCTTTTTAAAAGGCCGGCAACGCATCTGCGATTCCCCTGGTGTTGCAGTTGTTCATGGGCGGCGGTAGTCACTTACCATCAGGTGAGCCGCATGCTCGTTTGCCCCCTCTCCTATAAAAAAAAAATGCTAGATGTGGTAAACATGTGGACTATGGACAATATGCAATTATTTATGCGATGTACCATGTTTAAGCGAATAAACGATATATAGCTCTTTGGGATGGGGAAAAAGTACTGAACTCGCGTGACCATTACATATATATATATATATATATATATATATGTTACGGCTAAAAGTCGAAATGCGGATACACCTAATTTTAGCCGGCTACTACTTGGTGCAACCTATTGCGGTTGGTTAAACTTAGGTGTATCATATATAATTTATAAATTAGACAAATGTCTGCGGTTTTGGTTAACCGCACCTTAACCTACTGTGGCTGATATTACTTGATACGTATATCCGTGTTTTTAAAAATTTAACAGTACACCTAAATTTAACCAACTAATGCTGGCCGCGCCTAGTTCTAGCCGGCTAGAACTCGGTGTAATCGCACTTTGGCTTTTAGCATGCTGTCCTACGACTGACAGGTTTTATTTTAATCTACTAAATATACTGTTGCGCGCCACTATTAATGTCTTGTACATGGCAACACTAGTTACACTAGCGCCCTCTAGTGTCGAGTAGCAGAACCAGGAGAGTAAGATCCTTCCAGTAATTTCGGGACCGATATGTACTCGAACATTCTAGATGACGCTATAGTAGAAGGTTCTGGAAACTATCTGAGGCCCTATATAAGGCCGGTATAGACCACGACCGAGTCAGTATTGAACTGGCGATACAAGAGAATACTTCAATCGGCAGTTTTTAATTGTCTCGAACCCCAAGCTCGTAACAATACCACCACTCTCTCACAGAATACCTACGTAAAATAGCAGCTCAATGCTGCTGTGTTTCGCACGGTGATTGTAGAGAACCCGAGACCCTTCTTACTCGAAACGAGGCATTCCATCTTAGTCCTCAGGGTTGACAGCGCATTTGCATTTGAATTTTTAATCGAGGACAGAATTTGACAGAGATGAAATTATTACACAGTATAGTATATACACAATGAAAAATGATAACTGACACATCAATAACTGATGCATTTTTTTTATAGAATAAGAGTGACAAACTCTCTTACACCTTTAACCGACGAGCGTGTATGCGTAGATATATGGATATAAAGGAGGCGAGAGAGGTGTCTCAGGATCGCGCCAAATGGAAGTCCGTAGTCTCTGCCTACCCCTCTGGGTGACAGGCGTGAGTGTTTGTGTGTTGTGTGACAAACGAGCACACAGTCCACCTGATTGTAAGTGGATGCTGCGGCCCGTAGTCACCTACATTTGTCCTCAATTTTTTTTTATAGGATAAGGGTGACAAACGAGCACTCAGTCCACCTGATGGTAAGTGGTTGCTGCGGCCCATAGACATCTACATCTATCCTCGTTTGCGAATCAAAATGCAGATGCGTTGCCACCCGTGAGGACTAAGTTGGAATGCCTCATTTCCAGTAAAAAGGGCCTCCAGCCACCTGCACTCACCAAGCGAAATGCAGAGGTAAACCTCTACTTCACGCTGGTATTCTGTGAGGTCGTGGTACCACCCCGGTTCGAGCCGGCCCATCCGTGCGACATCAAAAGCTGCCGCGTGGCTCTACCACTGTTAAAAAGAAGAGTGTTACTGTTGAAGAGAAGTTAAGAATCAAAATGCAGATGTTGATATTTAAGGTGGTATTCTGTAATAGCGTGGTCCTTCCCTGGTCAAGCCGACTTGTTTGTGCTGCAATCATGGTATAGCTGCAGCATGGCTCATGGCTCTACTACGTCTACTAGTTGATTATAGTGCCCTCTGTCGGAATGGCCTAACCTAGCCTCTCCAACGTGATCTTGACCTTTCTCGCGCACTGGCTATTGCGTGTAGGAAATCCACTCCTTATAACGCTATTGTGTCCAATAAAATTTTAACAAACACTTCTGTTGCTGTGTTGACAAAATACACAGACACAACATATCCAAACGTGTGTGCGTGGATGTGAAGCTTCATCCACCCACACACGTTTTTATGTAGAAGTAAAAAAGGTGACAAACACGAGCACACAGTCCACCTGATGGTAGTGGATGCTATGGCCTATAGACATCTACATCTATCCTCGATTAAGAATCAAAATGCAGATGCGTTATCAACCCTGAGGACCTAAGATGGAATGACTCGTTTACAGTAAAAAGAGTTTCCGATTCTCTACACTCGCTAGCGAAACAGCAGCATTAAGCTGCGTTACCGTGTAGTGGCTGTGTAAGAATATTCGTTTCCCCATATCATAACGTGGGTGTCGTAAGAGGCGACAGAGGGGAAAAAGTCAGGAAATAGGCAGCAGCGTATCCTAATAACTACTAAAAATAAAAAACTGCGGTTGCCAACCCGCTTGCCAAGCGTATAAAACTCAATGTTATTTAATTGTTTACATAACTATTTTCTGCAATTATTAATTAAATTTCATATAGAAATCCAGCCGGAGGCTGTACATAGTCTGTTCTAATCATCTTAAAGCGTAACTACCACATTATTGTCATTATGTGGGCGCAACATCCTACTGTTCTGTGATCCGAGAGAAAAGCCAAGGGTCAAGTTAAATAAATCCACGAAAGTAAAATCACTGAATCTATCTAAAAAACAGCCACAATGCCAAATGCGCATGCCGCATGACAAGTTGAAACTTGAAGTTACCAAGTTACCCTACAGAATAGGCAATGATCAATGACCATACAGCCTAGTCAGTCGTTTTCTAAATATATTATTCTATTCAATATTAATCACTATAGATTCTCCTCGTGTTTCAATATTATGTTTTTTTGATAATACTATCTTTATATATAAAAATTACGTGTCACGTTGTTTGTCCGCGATGAACTCCTAAACTACTGAACTGAAATGAAATTTGTACACTCTGTGCTGTTTGGTCCAACTAGAAAGATAGGATAGTTTTTATCCTGATAAGCGACACTCAATATTTTTTATTACGATTTTTTTATATGAAGGGACGTCAAAAAGGGAAGAACAACGTTTGCCTGGTCAGCTAGTTTTAATATAAAAATAGCCTTCATTATCTATTGCCATAGAGAAAATACAGAAAAATAAGTAAATACGTTTGTTTTTATGATTGTTCTAAGTATTACAGAAGTAAAAACCATTTATTATTTATCGTTTTATTAACTACATATTTTTGTATAACTGTTACGAACAATGTCAAACAATTAATAGAATCAGGCGTTATTTTGCGGAAGTCCATTATATTAAATTTGACAAAAAATAATTTTGCGTACATCCGCTAGATAAAATAAAATGATGTGTCTTACCTAGTTTGAAGAGCACATCCCGCCCTCCTGCACGCAATTGAGGGAGGGCGGGATGTGCCCTTAGATTGCTCATAGGGGAGATATTTGCCATAGTTATAATATCACTGTTAATTTGAAAATTTCACCTCTCAGTGGGTCATGTGCTCCTGGTAGATTATCTTCTATACATCCATCCATTACAGCCTATTAAAGTCCACTGCTGAACATAGGCCTCCCCATAGATTGCATCATAAGGTAGATATTTGCCATAGTTGTAATGTTACTGTTGATTTCAAAATTTCACCTCAGTGGGTCATGTGCTCCTGGTAGATTATCTTCTTTACATCCATCCATTACAGCCTATTAAAGTTTACTGCTGAATAAAGGCTTCCCCCATAGAATGCTCTTAGAGGGGATATTTGCCATAGTTGCCACGATTTGCATCGGTTTTACAAGCGCAGTTTTTGCTGTGAAAACTTCTTTACAATCGTTGTGATATTTGAAACTCGGTGAAACGAAAAGCGACATTAAAAAGAGACCAAACACATACAGGTAATATAACGGTATAAAGCGTTTTTTATAAATTTATTTATATTTTAATTACGTTAACCCTACAGTTATCCTACTCTGATGCTCTGCATTCGTCTCATTCTCTCGAAGAGTATTTTTCTGAAGGTTTCACTTCTGTCACGTGTGACCTGAACACGTGTTTTGTTTTCTCTTATTTTTCTTAGTTAGCGGTAATTATTTTAATACTTTTAAGTTTATGAAGTCCTATTTTACCACAGATTAAATGAGTTACTTTTCATTTAAAAAAAATAGTTCCTTGACCCTCCTTTTCGTAACCGGACTTTAATCGGAACTATTTGTTTTGCTTTATCATTTATTTATCGAACAGCAAGGAAAATTTGGCCGGCAACAGTCCGTCCAAACAATGTTAAGGGTTCAAGGTCCAATGATAATTGTCGTACGGTATAACATGATAGACTAATTGCTGTTAAAGACGCGCAAGAGTTACCAACATTAGGCTAGTTCGTGATCACGTTAGTTGTGATTTGTATGTGGTAGAGCCATGCTGCAGCTATATTAGTAATATAATTGTAGTACGAATAGGTCGGCTCGACCGCCGAAGGACCACGCTCTTACAGAATACCAGCGTAAAACAGCAGCTTAACACTGCTGTATTTCGTATGGTGAGTGTAGAGACCCGGAGACCCTTTTTACTGGAAAAGAGGCATTCTATGGGCCACAGCAATCACTTACCATCAGGTGGACTGTGTGCTCGTTTGTCACCCTATCCTATAAAAAAAAATATTGACACAAAAAAATATGTCGATCACGACAACCTCTGCAATCTGTAAACATTTTGTACTTATAGCATATTTATTCGTACGTGCTGGAACCACGCTGCATCTATATTATGGTTGTAACACGAAGGGTTACACTCTCACAGATTACCAGCGTGAAATAGCAGCTTAATGCTACTTTGTTTCGTGTGGTAGTTTTTTTTTTTTTTTTTTTTTTTTTTTTTTTTTGCGCCCGAAGCAATTGGAAAAGGGCTACCACTGAGGGAGGCGGAAAATGCATTATGCATACCACGACAGCCGGTCTGTCCTGGTTATGTGGGACTCACTGCCTACCGGGGGACCTAAGTGATACCCACTAAAAACCGCCTTTGGGGACTGGCAACTAGCTCTATTAAAGCTGCATATGCCGTATCTAAAGCGACCCTCTTTTGGGAAAAGAGGGCGCAGACGGCTAAGTGCCGTTTAGGGACTGCCTACGAAGGCATATTATTAATTTTAACTAATTTTTAATTTAATTAGGATTGGCCTGAGCCGCCAGGAGGCAGTTCAGGTCGTTTGACAACTTATTTGGCGGGTCCAAGAGAGTGTTTCTCGGCCTGCGGACGCTATAGCGAGAAGGGAGTGGGGCGGTATAAGTAACTGCCTCACGAATAAGTGTGTTAGTATGCGACTCTGATACTTTAAAGAAGTTTTCAGAGAATTTTTTAAGACATTGCTGGATTGTTGGGATTTCTAAATCCCGGTGAAGGTCGGCATTACGGACGTACCAAGGTGCGTTCGTAGCTCGACGACAGAAGAGGTTTTGAACTACTTGGAGTTCGTTAATAATTTTATCGTTAGCGTGTGCAAAAATAGGAGCCGAGTAAGTCATAACCGGTCGTATACAAACCATATAGAGGGTTCGCTTATTTCGCAATGACATTTTGCTATGTCTGCCTAACATACTGTTAAGCCGACCTAAATAGAAACGTGCTAGACGCGTTACTCTTTTGACATGAGACTCAAAAGTAAGCCTATAGTCAAGGGTGACGCCTAAATATTTTGCTGACATGTGCCATGGGACAGGGGTCCCTAGCATTCGTATAGGTGGAGTATTTTTCTTGTTTTTATTACGGCGTCTTTTAATATCGAATTGAACTGCGGAGCTCTTCTCCGGGTTCACATCGATACGCCATTTTTGGAACCAGTCTCCTAGGTCATCGACTGACTTTTGGATCTTGTTCCTTGCTGAAGATATTCTAGGACTTTTGAAGTATAGTGCAGTGTCATCTGCGAAGAGTGAGAGCTGTACACCATTCGACGGGATAGGAATGTCGTTGGTGTACAAGATGTACAGGAGGGGAGCTAGTACTGATCCTTGAGGAACACCAGCTTTAATGGGGCGCTGAGAGGATAACGTGCCTTCGTGTCTAAAACGAAAGGTACGATGTTGTAAATAAGAGGCTACGAGACGTACTAGACGATCGGAGAGTCCTATCCTATATAATTTGAAAATAAGGCCTTCATGCCAGACTCGGTCGAAGGCTTTGGCAATGTCGAAAAAGACCGCGATTGTCTTTAGTCGACGTGGATAAAAACCGCTGAGGATATATTCCACAATGCGGTGTACCTGTTGTGGACACGAGTGTTTTGCGCGGAAACCAAATTGGTGTGGGATGACAATGGGGTCACCGTCTGTGGGAAACAGATGGCGCCTCATTCGATTTTGAATGACTCTTTCAAAGAGTTTGCCCATGGCCTTTAGGAGGCTAATGGGACGATGACTGGAGGGGAGGTTAAGAGGCTTGCCTGGCTTGGGAATACCAATGACAATTGCCTCTTTCCAAGAAGTGGGAAAGTAACTAAGATTAAAACAGGCGTTAAAGATAATAGCTAAGAGGGTTAACACCTGCTCTGGAAAGTATTTAAGGGCTTGGTTGGATATGCCATCCGCGCCCGGAGATTTTTTGGGCTTAAGTCCTTTGATGAGGGACGAGATCTCATCATTGGACACAGTGATAGGGTCAGAGGTTGTGGGGGGTGAGTTCCGGCGGCGGACCTCATCCTCCACTTCCTGAATATGTGAGGGGTCGACAGGTTGAGAGCTAGGAGAGCATTGTGCGGCAATGCTGTCTGCAAAGCACTCAGCCTTCTCGTCGTCCTCGAAGGCAACCGTACCGTCGGGGCGGGAGAGAGGGGGAGTGTGAGTTGTAGCGTCTATACGGAGGGCTCTAGCCATCTGATAGTACGCTGTATGTGAGGGAGATATATTCTCCATGAGTTCACTCCTTTGGAGCTCTCGAAATTCATAAAGGTGCGAACGGAGTTTTCGTTGAAGACGATTAGCCGTATGCCTATATTCGGGGGTGGGATATTTAGCTGCTCTCCGGAAAGCAGCTTTTTTAGCTTTTAATATGTTGCTAATATATAGGGGAAGCCCATTAGTATTAGCAACCGGAACGACCCTTTCATTCTCCTTAAGGGAGGATTTAATTAGGGTTGAAAGTGATTCGACCGCGGTGTCGATTTTTACAGGACTGTCTAAGTCTCGTGTGGTAGAGAACCGGAAACCTTTTTCACTGGAGACGTGGGCACGTTCGTTATTTTCCATTCCATGTTAGTCCTCGCGGACAACGCTTCTGCATTTTTATTCTTAACCGAGGAAAGATTTAGACGTCTATAGACCACAGCATCACTTCGCATCAGGAGGACTGTGTGCTTGTATGTGGGTGACAAAAGACTCTTCTTTAAAAAAATATGTCTTTTATGCATGGATACCATGTAGAGGCGGTAAAAGAATACCCACTACCCCATATCATCCCATGGGTGTCGTAAGAGGCGACAAAGGGAAACAAATCAGGAGATGGGCAGCAGCGTCTTCCTGATAACGACTAAAGATAAAAACTTAGGTTGCCAACGCACTTGCCAAGCGTGGCAACTATAGCAAATATCCCCCCTATGAGGCAATATGTGGAGAGGCCTATGTTCATCAGTGGACTTTAATAGGCTGTAATGGATGGATGTATAGAAGATAATCTACCAGGAACACATGACCCACTGAGAGGTGACTGACATTTTCAAATCAACAGTAACATTAGGTACAACTATGACAAATATCCCCCCAACGGGAGGCCTATTTTCAGCAGTGGGCTTTAATAGGCTGTAACGGTAACGGTACCTAATTAAGTCTTGAAGGAAAACACACATCGCGACTAAATTCACGGTACCATCCACACCATCTGAATTCTTGGCGGTGCGTTTGTGTGCGTTTTAATAGAAGTTTTCTTCCTCGGACAACTTTGTGAAACCGTTCATCTCATGAAACATCTCCGGTGATTTTTCCGGACCTATGCGACTTAGAGACCTTCAAGGAAGGAGCTTACCAAGTTTTTAAAGGCCGAAAACGCACCTGCAATTCCACTGGTTTTGCCGTTGTTCGTGGGCGGTGGTTGTCACTTACGATTAGGTGATAAAGAAAAGGATACCAGGAAACTCAAATTTCATCATGGCGGAGACCTATGTTCAGCAGTGGACTTTAATAGGCTGTAACGGTGATTTCTCCAAACATTTCTGAGCGGTGGCCTCTTGGGACGTACACTCGATAAATTGCGATTGTTTGCCATGCTCTCCCCCTGCACGAATCATGCGGCCGTGGACATCCAGCCGTACACGTGGCGCGATGTGAACTTTCCTACGCATCTGCAGTAGGGCTGCCATAAATGTCGGAACGCCAACCGGGAGATTTGGAATAACAATATAGGGTTGTAGCGGCGCTGTCGTCGCGTCACATGCGAAATACACCGAAGCCGTCAAATCACGCTATCAAAGTTCCGAAATACTGCGCTTTATTCTTTACGATAGTCCAATAAATAATAGATTCCGCAATAAAATATTACCAGGCGCCCAGCGAAGCGAGCGGATATCAGCTAGTGACTAATATAGCTATGGTTTGACTTAGAATTCTAAATTCAATTAAATTTTATACTTAATGCGTCTTATTTCTTTTGTTTCGTAATTTGTTTTGATTTCGTATTTTTCTACGATATCGCTATATTTAATAGGTATGTCCAACAAAAATGGAGCGTAGTTATTTATTATAAGGTTTAAAGAATTTATTTTCAAAAAGACAAACAATGCCACTTACATGAAAATAATTATTACATTTTATTAATTTTATTCTAATGGTCGCCGAACACTCACTCTAAAGCTTCACAATCTCAATTGAATGGTGAAAATTTTTCCTTTATATATTCAGACAGCTGAGACTTAAAACTATTGAATGAGCTTACATTTTTTATATTACAAGGCAATTTATTATAAATCAATGCTCCTTCAAAAGTAATGCTTTTTTTTGCGTAATTTGTTCGTACTTTTGGTAGTACAAGTAAGCTAGGTCGACGAAGACTGCGTTTCAAAATTTGTGATTTCTTTACAAAAGACAAGTTAGTGTGGATGGTTTTATCAAGTATTTTCCTAATTAAAATGCAAGTATTATATATATGTAGTTGTTGAACGTTCATAAGTTTTGTTTCTTTGAAAATTTTACAAGTTGGTGTTAGATACGGATAGTGAAAAAGTATTTTTATTATTTTATTTTGTATCCTTTGAAGTTCCTGTAACTTAGTTTTAGCAGCATTATAATAAAGTTTAAATAAAACATAATTATTAGGCATAAGGAACATACAATTTTTTTACGTCATTGAAAATAGCTAGAGACATGAAATTAAATTTATGCACTGGCAAGTTTCATCGAAATCGGAAAATTATTGTCGGAGGAGATGACCTGACAAAAGAGCTACGCCCTATTCGTTTCGCTCAGTGTTCTACGCACTACTTCCATTGACATTGACACTTATATATTATATTATAATATATTCTGTAGTGAGATACTATGTATGATTCACAAACCGGGACAGATGTGTAGCGGCGCTGTCGTCGCGCCACAAGCAAAACATATCGAAGCCTAAATCGCGCTAACAAAATTCCGAAATTAAAGCAATATATATAGAATAGCTCCGAACTACCACTCGGAGCGTTGGCCGCTCCCCGGGCAGAACACCTTGCCCGGCGAGAGATCTCCCCTTTTCCTTCCACCCGCCACAGATGCGTTCTGACTGAAATAAGGGACTGCTTCCAAGCGGGACATGTACACAGAAATTACATGCTTTAAATCCTCCCTCTCCTTTCCACTATCGGACAACCAATGGTCGGTGGTTTCACCCCTTTTTTTTTTTCGTTCGACGGTTCCCTTTTTTTTCGGTTTGCTTCGACTTTGTAAAGCGTACAGCAAATGAGTGGAATAATTTTTTTTTTTATATGAAAGCTGATTGTTCTCGTGTGGTCCCATATGAATTTGATCAAGGTCAGACCAATGGTTATTGAGTTATTCTTAAATAACTTGTATTGAAGTCGGCTGTACAAAATTTTAAATTATCAATTGCAAATTTTATATTATACCTACCAAATTTGATTCTGTCGAAGGATTATTCCGTTTCGAAATTATAAATCTACCATACTAGCTACTTAACAGAGTTCAAATGTTAATTAGTACAATTGCAAACATTTAATCCCTACTTTTTATGCACAAACTCAATTGTTTTTCGGTTTTGCGTCACACAGATAATAATTTAAATTGCAAATTTTAAAACAGACCTCTAGCAAAGAACATCGGTCACAGCCCGTACTCGGGCACACTGAAATGATCGAAAATAGAATATTTCAGATTGAGTTACAATAAAACCTTTTTTAGAATTTTAATACTGGCCTCTTAGAAACTTAATGACATCCAAAAAATTTAAAAAAAATGTTTAAAAACAAAAACTATGTTGGTTTAAAGTTGACACGTCGTTAACAGAAATGGAGCTCACGCATGAACATTACCGTGCCATAATTTATCACAATTTTCGTCGCAGCTTATCTCAAAATAAATGTCTTAGCGAACTTGTTTCGATTTATGATGTTGAAGCACCGAGGCAAACGACAATATACCGCTGGTATGCCGAGTTCCGATGCGGTCGTGTGTCGCTCAGCACTGTTTCTTCTGCAGGTCGACCAAGAACAGCGGTCACGCCTGATAATATCGCAGCTGTGCGAACTATTATGATGACCGTCATGTGACATACGAGCAGATTCGGACTGTTATTAGTATCTGAATGATTGCAATTCAGTCGATATTACATAATGAGCTGTGTATAAGAAAGCTAGCTTCCCGCTGGGTTCCCCACAATTTGTCCGAAGAGCAAAAGGCGGCTCGTGTAGATTGGTGCCGGAATACTCTGCAACGCTTCAACGGAGGGAAGTCAAATGCCGTTTATAATATCGTCTCAGGTGACGAATCATGGATTTATTCATACGAACCTGAAAGAAAACTTCAATCAGCAGTTTGGGTCTTTGAAGACGAGGTCAAACCAACGAAAGTGGTTCGCTCCCGCAGCGTGTCAAAGAAAATGGTCGCTACGTTTGTCTTGAAAAAGGGGCATGTTGCTATAATTACTCTACAGGAACGCAGAATGGTTACCGCTGAGTGGTATGTCACAGTTTGTTTGCCAGAAATAATAGCCGAACTCCGAAAAAATAACCCGAAACGTCGCATCATCTTACATCACGATAATGCGAGCTCCCATACGGCTCGGAAGACAAATAATTTTTTGAATCAGGAAAACGTTGAGCGGATGAGCCATCCTCCGTACAGTCACGACCTGAGCCCAAACGATTTCTTTACATTTGCTAGAATGAATGATTTATTACGCGGTCAACGTTTTGAAGATCCCGAAGCAGCTGTGGAAGCGTACAAATCAGCCATTTTGTTAACATCAACTTCAGACTGGAATTACTGTTTTAATGATTGGTTTGCACGAATGGAAAAGTGCATTAAGTTGAACGGAGAATACTTTGAAAAATAATAAAATACAATTTAGCTATACCGTGCATGTGGTTTTTCTTATTCCCGATCATTTCAGTGTGCCCCTAGTATATGCTGTGACCTGGGTATAAAATATCGCGAACACAACTAGTGTATGGATTAATCTGTTCCCGTAGGCACAATCTTAATACCCTAAATTTAAAATATATTATTTAAAAGCCGAGGATCATATCACCTTACACTTTTGTATTTCGTCACTTTTGAGCAACATGACTACAGCTAAAATTTTTATGATATGAAAATTATGCAATAATATAATGAATCAAATAACCTTTCTAATATTTTCACTGTTAGGTATGTATCTAAGACACCTTTGACAGACTACCAGCGTGAAATAACAGCTTAATGCTGCTGTGTTTCGTATGATGTGTGTAGAGAACTGAAGATCCTTTTTACTGGAAACGAGGAACTCCATCTCAGTCCTCAGGGTTGACAATCAGGGTTGTCTATGGGCCACAGCATCCACTTACCACTTACTTAGGTGGACTGTGTGCTCGTTTGTCATCCTTACTCTATAAAAAAATAGAAAACACATCAGCATCAAGCTGCTATTTCACCCTGGTATCTTTGAGAACGTGGTATGTTCTACGCGGATGAAATCGCGGGTAAAAGCTAGTACATAAATAATTTTTATTAATTTAGTTTTGAAAACAGATAACTACTTCTGACTAGAAATAATTTTTCTATTGTATCACCACCGCGTCAAATTCATCAAGAAATTCGTTTTTAGGGTTCCGTAATCCATAAGAAATAAAATAGAACCCTTCTAGAACTTAGGACCAGAATTAAGAAAGAAAAGCTTCGGTGGTTTGGTCAACTAGAAAGAATGAATGAGAAAAGAGTGGCGAAGCAAATTTATGTAGCAGAAGTAAGTAGCAGAATTTACAAGGTAATGTAATAAAGGTGGGCCAAGTTAAGAGAACCTTAACCAATGAGTAGGTGTATGGACGTGATGGACGCGAGAGAGGTGTGTCAGGATCGTGCCAAATGGAAGTCCGTAGTCTCTGCCCACGGCCCACCCCTCTGTGTCACAGGTGTGAGTGTTTAACTCGCCCATCAAAACTATGAGATATGTCCCGTTGACCTAGAATCATGATACTTGGCTAGAAGTAAAATATCACTGTATGAGTAATGCGGGATAACCCAAAAATAGTAAATATGTAGTTAAATAAAAAAATATTTGTTGAACAGAGTACCTTATCGGACGGTACGAATTTAGCGGATGTGAGCTAGGCGAGAAAAAAAGATTTTTCCGTCACGTACCCCTTCTGACGTAGTATTGACGGCCTTGACGGCTATAAAGAAACGAGACGGAATAATATCCGTCTTCCTCGCACTTTTTCTATCTTGCCATGAAAGAATTTTTTTTTAAATGACGCTTCATTTTAATAGACGCTAGTAAATCATTTATTTGTATTTGTTAATCAATAATATAATACGTTTATCAATAATAATGCACTACGAAAGGAACTTCGTTCCAACCGAGTGTTTCACGACACTCACGCATGTTTTTTATACTCTCAAACCAATAAAAGCAATCAAAACTTATATATATAGGGTACTTTCCGTTGACCTGTGTACAATCATGACATTTGGGAAGAAGCAAGGTCTCACAACACAAATAAAGGGAAAATCCGGCAACTGTTTTGTAGTGGTATCACAAAGTTACATTTGCAGTTGAGCTTCGCCTATTTTCTGCCGACTTCCAAAAAGGAGCCGGTACTCAATTCGACTGTATGTTTTTTTTTTTTTCGTTTTTTTTTTTTTTTTTTTTATGTGTGTTACCTCAGAACTTTTTTCTGGGTGAACCGATTTCGATGATTCTTTTTTTATTTGAAAGCTGGTACTTCTCGTGTGGTCCCATATGAATTTGATCAAGGTCAGACCAATAGTTTTTAAGTTATTCTTAAATAACTTATATTGAAGTCGGCTGTACAAAATTTTTAATTTTAAATTATTTAAGTTAAAGTTGGTAAAAATTACCTTGACCACATCCGCTAACTTAACGGTCAGCCACCGCGATATCTACATCACCTGAAGATGCCTCGTGTAGAGGCGAAACACGTGTCGTCGTATTGTCGTCAGTGATGTGTCTTTCCTAGTGTAGTGGTGTTGGGAGTAGTGGTGCTGGGATTAGTGGTGACGGGGATAGTGCACGCAATTGAGGAAGGGCGGGAGGTGCTCTTCATACTAGGTAAGATACATCATTTTATTTTATCGAGCTGATGTACGCAAGGTAATTTTTACCAACTTTTTTTTTAACTTATTATAAGCCAGTGCTTGACCACAATCCCACCTGGTGGTAAGTGGTGATGCAGCCTTAGATGGTAAATCGCACTATCTTATCGTAACAAAAGCCTTCACTCTTGCCTTGATGACGCCCAGATTGTATTCGAACGGAAAGATATAGACTTTAATATAATGTATTTCCACAAAGTAACGCCTGGTTCTATTAATTATGTTTTAAGTTATTATTAGGATGACGCTGCTGCCCATCTTCTGGTTTATTTCCCATTGTCCCCTCTTACGACACCCACGGGATGATATGGGGTAGTAGATAGATATTCCGACACCGCCACTTCATGGTGAAACACTAGTTTCTTGTGATTAAATCAATATGTCTAAAGTATGACTTACGCTGTCCTATATTTCAGTTATGGCCGACATACGAAAGCGTATGCAATTCTTACACCGGTACTGCACGGTAAACGTCTACATTTATATATTTATGACACTAACCATCTGAGCTACCACGGCTCGCTGTTAATTTCACAGTACGCGGGCAATACCCGGGTTCAATCCCCGCCGGCACCAATGAAATTGTTAATTGCAATTTTAAGTGCTGATTTATCACGTGCTCGCCGGTGAAGGAAAACATCGTGAGGTTTCCTGCATGTCTGAGAAATAAGAATAAAAATAAATTTCGAAGACATGTGAAGTTTGCCAACACGCATTGGGGCAGCGCGGTCGATACATCCTTGCCTTAAAAACTCTCTCGAAAATGAGGAGAGGCCTGTGCCCAACAGTGGGACGTATATAGGCTGTAACTTTATAATATATTTTATTACATGAAAAATTTCAAGAAGTAGATAAATATGAAGTTTACAATAATTACATGCACAACAACAATTAGAGCTAATGGTAATAAGGAAGTAATTGTCGGGTTTATAGAAAGTAAGTAATTTATACGTGGTAGAGCCATAGTAGAGCCAGCTCAATGCTGGTGTGTTTCGTATGGTGAGTGTCGAGGACCGGAGACCCTTTTTTTATAGGATAAGGGTGACAAACGAGCACACAGTCCACCTGATAGTAAGTGGTTGCTGTGGCTCATAGACATCTACATTTATCCTCGATTAAGAATCAAAATGCAGATGCGTTGTCACCCGTGAGGACTAAGATGCAATGCCTCTTTGCCAGTAAAAAGGGTCTTCGGTTCTATTAAACTCAGGGGGTTATTTGCTTGCTATTAATACATAAACCAATCATTTTTAAAGTTTTTGTCTATCTGTCTGTTTGTCCGGCCTAATCTTCGGAATGGCTAAGCAGATTGTGTTGAAATTTTATGAACAGATAAAGATCAAGGCCAGGAGGGATCTAGGCTATATTTAAATAAATAAAAAAACCACAAAAGTTGTTAGAATAAATTTGGCGTAGTTTCATCCAGGCGAAGCCGGGGCAGGGTGCTAGATAAAAATTATTAATCAAAACTTTATGAACGTTGAATTATATTTATATACTCAATTAATATTAATTATATACTCCTAAGTTTAACCAAACGCAATCGGCTACACCTGGTGTAAGCCGGCTACACTGCACGGTGTGTGTTAGCGATAACAGATTTATTTGCAATATTTTATTAATTACTAGCTGTTCCCTGCGACTTCGCTCGCGCGTAATATATTACGATTGGATTTCATGGGTTTTAATTTTTTTGCGTGGAACCCTAATTATTTTTCTAAAATAAAAGTAGCATAAGTTACTTCTTATATAACATCAGCTATCTGCGAGTGAAAGTCCGGTCAAAATAGATCAAGCCGTTTCGGAGATTAGCCGAAACAAACAGACAGACAGGCAGACAAAGATAGACAAAAATTTTAAAAATCGTGTTTTCATTGTACCGTATCTATTTTCATATGCATATAGTAAAACGCTGTTATTTCGACATTACAAACAGACACTTCAATTTTATTAATTTGTATAAATTATTGACGGTTCCGTGGCGCAGTGTCTTAGCATTGAGTTGCAACGCTGGGGGACGCGGGTTCGAATCCCGCACGGAACAAGTATTTGTATGGCCTACAAATAATTGTTACGGGTCTGGATGTTTGTGCTCGTGCAATTTGTGTTTGTAAACTGCTTCCACGACACAGGAGAAAATCCTAGTGTAGGGGTAACGTTTTTTTAAAAAATATTACTCCTCCTGAGTCCTCACAGTATACAACCCAATGCCGTGGATTGAGCTGCTGTCGAGCCACAAGGTTCCCTTTTCACTCCTTCTCGCAAAATCTGACTATAGACCTCTGCATCTAATAGGAGATCTGTTTTATTTGGTTTCTTATAACCTGGGTCTGCTAGCTGCTCCATTTTTATCAATATCTAGCCATTTCACTGTAGAGACTCCCCTACTAGAAACGTGTATTACGATGGTACGGAACCGTTCATGCGCGAGTCCGACTCGCACTTTGAATATCGAATAACAAAACAATTGAATTGACACGTTTGTTATATCAAGCTCCCACTAGTAATTTGCAATAAGCGATGACCTCGATACAGCATCTGCTGACACCGCTCACGCGTGCCGCCACCGGACGCAACGTGATCACCGCCGCTGACACAGCACCCCGATTGACGTCAATGCGCGTTTACCGCGATGCAACATTTTTATTTTATAAAATTAATTTAAGTATTCTGTATCTAGCATCGATCAGGCATAGACTTAAGTTTAATTGTAAAATTAGTTTTCATTAAATTTACTTAAATAAATTTGGTTTTTTTTGGGTCCTTCGGCTGTGGTTACCATAATTGGCGCAGTCGGTAGGATCCCACAGGATGAGTCAAGAGATAACACTTGAGAGCCTTGACGACGGCCCCGGACTTCTACCTTTTCGGCTTGGCGCAACAAGGCTCATTACGCACTATCATACTTTTATACAATTCGTAGAATTAGATGATATTAATGATAAAATCTCGCAGCTACAGAATCAACTAATATATTTTAGACAAACTCTAGGAAACGATACTTATATGCTTTATGAGGCTCAAATAGAATTCCTATTCATCAAACTTAGTAAGGTCTTAAACCAATTAGAAACCTTAAAACCCCATCGTATAAAGAGAGGCCTCGTAGACGGACTCGGTTCAATAATTAAGAGCGTTACTGGTAATTTAGATAATTCAGATGCCGTGAAGTATGACAATGCAATTAAAATCCTTCAGCAAAATAGTAACGTTATTTTTCATGAATTTAACAATCACGTAAGTCTTAGTAAAGAGTGGATGGTCCAGCATTCTAATGTGTTAGAAGAGTTAGTCGAGAATCAAGTAAAAATAAATGAAACGTTACAATTAATTTTAGATAGAAATAGTTATAAAGATTCTAGCCTACTAAAATATGCTAAATTTGCTCAGTACCTTGCTATTTTAACTGAAAATATTGACGAAACGAATTCAGTGAGCTAACTAGAATTGAAAATATCATAGCTTTTATTCACGCTTCAACTTTACATCATTCCATGATTAGTATAGATATTTTAAACCATATGATTCAACGCTTAATTACTATCTATGGTAAGGAGCATGTGTTGCAATTAGAACTTAGGGAATACTATGACATAATTAAAACAGGATACTATTACTCTGATAATAGGATAGTCATAATTTTTAATATACCGCTATTTACTAAGGATAGTTACAATCTCTATAAATTATCCATGGCCCCCAATAAGTTTAAGCAGGCCCTCGTCCCTCCTTTTCCTTTAATAGCAACCAACAGAAAAGGTTATGTGTATATAGAGGCTGAATGCCCGAAGTTTAAGGACTGGTACCTCTGTGGAGAGACAATGGACCATCAGCTACGACAAGTCCCAGACTGTATCCAGAATCTTTTAATAAATCAAGCCATCGACAAGACCTGCGACGTTGTTACAATAACCCTATCAAGACCAGCTATGGAAGAATTAGACGAGAAACATTATATCCTGTCTTTCCCCAATGCCACGAGGATACACTACCTATGTGGCAAAGAAAATTACAACATTCTCAGCGGCACCTACTTAGCAACCGTCCCTATGAGCTGCTCCTTGGACACACCCGACTTTACAATCACCAATATTAACGACGTAGTTGAAGGACAACCGCTGAAAATAATGAAGCTGACAACCGACATTGAGGAACCGCTCAAAGGAAATTCTCAGATTCATCTTAATTCCATTGACTTGCGAAGGCTGCATGACACTAAGCACAGGGTGATAACGCAGCCAACTCTGGAAATAAAGCAAGCGTCGCCGGACTACACAGTATATCATACAACGATTCCGCTTTATATCATTCTATTAAGCGCACTCGCACTCACCATGCTGCTACTTATAAGACGAGGCGAAATATTCCGACGCAGATCTGAAAGATCACCCCCCAAAGACAAGATCTATGCAGTACCCGAGACATCTGAAAAGACCAAGCAGCATCCATCACTATTTTCTCAGAGAAGCCTTCAAAAATAAGTGATGATCTGAAGGGGGAGGTGTTATATCAAGCTCCCACTAGTAATTTGCAATAAGCGATGACCTCGATACAGCACCTGCTGACACCGCTCACGCGTGCCGCCACCGGACGCAACGTGATCACCGCCGCTGACACAGCACCCCGATTGACGTCAATGCGCGTTTACCGCGATGCAACATTTTTATTTTATAAAATTAATTTAGGTATTCTGTATCTAGCATCGATCAGGCATAGACTTAAGTTTAATTGTAAAATTAGTTTTCATTAAATTTACTTAAATAAATTTGGTTTTTTTTGGGTCCTTCGGCTGTGGTTACCATAATTCGTTTGTCAGGAAAACAAATAAACACACAAACAACACTAAGTTTATCAAATTTCGGTATTGGCTCGTTTCCGTGATCAAACAAAAGGATTTCTTATCAATATTTGTTTTTTATCGAAATAACACGCCG
The DNA here is from genome assembly GCA_963668995.1 of Parnassius mnemosyne. Classification (NCBI taxonomy): domain Eukaryota; kingdom Metazoa; phylum Arthropoda; class Insecta; order Lepidoptera; family Papilionidae; genus Parnassius; species Parnassius mnemosyne. The sequence continues at coordinate 4,209,883 of CAVLGL010000082.1, read as the reverse complement.
CGCCGTCTGCTTGTATGACGGTTACCGTTTATATAGATATAGTTTTTTTTTATTACTTTAGCTGAAATGACAAATTACAGTCGGCCTGATGGTAAGGCCCAATTTACACAGCCGCGGAACGGAACGGAAGCGAATTTTTGTAACGAAATTGTACATAGTAAAATGAGTTTTATGTTAATTGTATCTATAAAGTTCAAACTGGATATGAGCCAAAAAAAGTCGCGCGTCTTCCGTGGAATTCTCGAGGATTCCCCTAGCTACTGTTGGCGTAGTCTGTGGAATCCGCGGGAAGAGGCGTGAAGGTTGTAGAATCCAAAGATCTAGACATAACGTTTTAGCTTCGTGGCGCAGTCGCTGGAATTTTGACTGACGCTTCCATTCTGCCGCAATATTAATTGAGCCTAAGTGGTTACTGCAGTCCATGGATACATGCAATTAATTTAAAACAAAGAATACTACAGATGCGTCATCTCTGAGAACCAGGACTCTCTCTCTGAGAACCTGGAATGCAGAGGTTATGAGAACCTATAATTATGTTGGCTACAGCAAGCACTAATAACAATGACTAGTAAGCTGAAGTGGAAATGGGCCGGCCATATAGTTCGAAGAGTCGACAACCGATGGGTAAGAAAGGTTCTCGAGAGGTAGCTTCGTAACGGTAGGCGAAGTGCAGGGCGTCCCCCCACTAGATGGAGTGACGACCTGGTAAAACATGCAGGAAGTCGGTGGAAGCAGGTGAATCAGGACCGTGCTTAGTGGCATTCCTTGGGAGAGCCTTAAGTTCAGCAGTGTACTTATGGAGGGCTGTAATGATGATGATGATAATGAAGCAAGCATTGCTATTTCACGGCATACGTAGGCATGAGGGTGGTACCGGAAACGGACTCTTACGCAAAAGTGGAGTACCAACATTGTAAATAATATTTATTTTCTTTTATTTTTAAACAACGTTACCTCAACACTAGATTTTTGTCCTGTATCGTGAGGGCAGTTTACATACATAAATTGCACAAGAGCAAACATCCAAACCTGGCACAATTATCTGTGGGCATTACAAATATTTCTTCCGTGCGGGATTCGAACCCGCGGCCATTAGCGCTGCAACTCATTGCTAATCCACGGAGATGTCCTATCTTAGTGAACATAGTATCTATATTATATCTATATCACGTAGACAAATTCTTTTTTTCTGTTTTGTACAACTGAACCCTGGCTTAGTTTCAATAAAATCTTAATTCACCTCACATGAAAAGTTCATGATCACTTCACTGATACGAAAACGAGTTTGTATATTATTAAATAATTTGGGCGCCCTAGACCTCGATATCTTTCCTTGTAAAGGTATTTTGTTAATATTTTCGTAAAAATTAACCGTGTAGTGTCCCGTGGGTGTCGTAAGAGGCGACAGATGGAAACAAACCAGGCGATGGGCAGCTGTCTCTTCCTAATAACGACTAAAAATAAAAAAACTGCGGTTGCCAACCCGCCTGCCAAGCGTGGCAACTATGGTAAATATGCCTATAAGGCAATCCATGGGGGAGGCCTATGTTCAGCAGTGGACTTTAATAGGCTGTAATGGATGGATGTATAGAAGATAATCTACCAGGAGCACATGACCCACTGAGAGGTGAAATTTTCAAATCAACAGTAACATTACAACTATGGCAAATATCTCCTCTATGAGGCAATATATGAGGGAGGCCTTTGTTCAACAGTGGACTTAAATATGGCACAGTGCGTTAGCGATCTAATAATCTGTGATGTACTACCTCGTTGGTCTAGTGGTTATAAACGCGACTGATGATCATAAGGTCTGGGTTCGAATCTCGGGTCGGGCCAAACTATTGAGTTTTTCCGTCAGGAAATCATCGTTAGCGGCCCGGAGTCAGGTAGTTAACGGTGACTCACCCCCGTGCCTCGGAAAGCACGTAAAGCCGTTGGTCCGGCGCCCGATCTCTCTGCGGTTGTGTCGGTTACCGTCCCATTGGACTTTGAGAGTGAGGGAATAGAGAGTGCACCTGTGTTTGCAGATACACTTGGGCACTATAAGTCTATAATCCTGTCCTGGTCCTGTACAGATGGTTCGTCTCCGTTGAGGCTAGAAAATTGAGGAAATTCAGTCTGAAGGACATTATTCTACGATGACCTCCTAGACTAAAAATACTTCGTGCAGCTGCTCGCTGGCAAAGCACACAGTTTTCTTTAACCATTCTAAGCATTTAGTTAAAAGGGTCTCCGGTTCTCTACATTTTCCATACGAAACACAGCATCATTAAGCTGGTATTCCTCGCTGGTGTTCTGTGAGAGCGTGGTCCGTCCCAGTTGGAGCCGACCCATTCGTGCTGCACCCATAATATAGGTGAAGCATGGCTCTATCACATAAATGCTGCGGCCCATGACACCTACATTGATTCTTGACTAATAATTACAATGCGAATGTGTTCCCCGCCTTTACCAAGAGAGGTTCAGAAGGGCTGGAACCCAGAGCCATAAAGCCACTTTAAAAAAAACTTTACCAAGAAATGAATACCTCTTTACTGGAATATTCGACTTTTATTTGTGCCTTCAGTTTTTATCGATAAAACGACGCCATTTCACTATATTCTTACACAATTTCTGTAGAAATATTTACATGTAATAAAAGATATTTCAATTGGTTAAAGCGTTAAAAAATACCTAATCGACTGATAATTTACAACCATTGTTTCATTGAACATGCATTGTTTTATTGGGAAAACCAACAGCAATAACAACATAAGTAGATACAAGTTTCTTGCGCAAATCAAACACAATGGCAGGTTTTCCTCTATAAAATCAGTGATACTGATGGCTGTTGAAAAAATTAATAAATTGGAATAAACCAAAGAAATGTAATCTTCATATATCATAAACATGACAGAGAGGAGCCGACACACAGGGTTATTTTTGAAACAGTAGCCAAATTTTAAACTTAAGTTCAAACATATATAAATAATGATATTGCAGTTTCTGAAAATACGAGTAAATAAGTCTTCTACTTTTATATGAAATTATTCCAAATTGAATGTGATTTATGGGCAAAAACGTTTTTGCCTACCGGTCAACCCTTACGAATGTATGCGTGCGCAGTAAAATCAGTTAAAATAATGCATTACCAACGCATTTTGAATTTAAAAGATAAAAAGGAAATTATTAACAGTGGTAGAGCCACGCGGCAGCTTTTGCTGTCGCACGGATGGGCCGGCTCGAACTGGGGTGGTACCACGACCTCACAGAAAACCAGCGTGAAGTAGAGGTTCACCTCTGCATTTCGCTTGGTGAGTGCAGGTGGCCGGAGGCCCTTTTTACTGGAAATGGGGCATTCCATTTTAGTCCTCACAGGTGACAACGCATCTACATTTTGATTTCTAACAGAGGATAGATGTAGATATCTATGGGCCGCAGCAACCACTGACCATCAGGTGGACTGTGTGCTCGTTTGTCACCCTCATCCTATAAAAAAAAATTTAATTAATGTTTCTTCACCATTTACCTATATTTCGCTCATATATATAGCGAAAGATAGGTAGCGAAGTTAAGTGAAGGTGAGCGAGATTAGAATAGTTCTCCAGCACCTTAAAAACGGCAAGTCCTCAGGCGAGGATGGAATTACAGCGGAGCTTCTGAAAGCGGTTGGAAAACGGGTACTTAAAGTTCTTCAGAAGCTCTTTAATTCCATACTTCATGGAGGCAGTACTCCGGAGACGTGGAGCATAAGTGTGGTGGTCTTGTTCTTCAGAAAAAGAAAGGCGACAACTCTCTCTTGAAGAACTACAGACCGATTTCCCTTCTGAGCCGCGTCTGCGTGCTGTTTTCGAGAGTCATTACGATCGTCTCGCATGCAGAGTCGAGACTTCCAGCCTCCCGAACAAGCCGGTTTCCGAAAAGGCTTTTGGTACCATAGACCACATACATACCCTTCGGCGAATTGCACAGAAGACCGAAGAGTACAATCTGCCACTTTGTCTTGCGTATGTGGACTATGAGAAAGCCTTTGATTCCATCGAAATTCGGGCGGTGCTACAGTCCCTCCAGCGGTGCGAAGTGGACTGTCAGTGTATCGAAGTGCTAAAGTTCTTGTACAGTAGAGCTACGATGGCTATCCGAGTACAGAATCAGAGTACGAAACCTATCCAACTGCAGAGAGGTGTAAGACAGGGTGACGTTATATTCCCGAAACTCTTCACAGCCGCATTGGAAGACGTTTTCAAGCTACTGGACTGGAAAGGATACGGTATTAACGTCAATGGTGAGTACATCACTCACCTTCGCTTTGCCGACGATATAGTCCTTATGGCAGAATCGCTGAAAGACCTAAGCACTATGCTCAATGACCTCAATAGTGTCTCCCACCGGATAGGTCTTAAGATGGACATGGATATGGATTAAACAAAAATCATGTTTAACGTCGACGTCACAACTATACCGATAGTTGTTGGGAGCACTAAGCTCGAAGTTGTTGACGAATATGATTACCATTAGGTAAGTCCAACTTCGACCGAGAGGTCAATTGACGGATTCAACTCGGCTGGGTAGCGTTCGGGAAATTACGGCACATCTCCTCGTCAGGTATACCTCAAAACTTAAAAACGAGACTGTACAACCAGTGCGTGTTGTTAGTGATGACCTATGGAACAGAGACGTGGTCCTTCACTGTTGGCCGTATGAGGAAGCTCAAGGTCGCTCAGCGAGCTATGGAGAGGGCTATGCACGAAGTTTCTCTGCGTGACAAACTTAGAAATGAGGATATCCGCAGTAGAACCAGAGTAACCGATATAGCCCAAAAAATTAGTATGCTGAAGTGGCAATCGGCCGGCCATATAGCTCGAAGAACCGACAACCGATGGGGAAAAAAGGTTCTCGACTGGCAGCCTCGTTTTCGGCAGGCGAAGTGTAGGGCGTCCCCCGCTAGATGGAGTGACGACCTGGTAAGACATGCAGGAAGTCAATGGATGCAGGTGGCTCGGGACCTTGCTTTGTGGCATTCCTTGGGGGAGGCCTATGTTCAGCTGTAGACTTGTGAAGGGCAGTAATGATGATGGTGATGATTTACCTACTATGTTACTTTTTCTGAACCTTCTCTGTAAATATTGCCGGTTATTGCAAAATAACCCTGTATACAAACAAGTAACGTTTTTATTCTTGTTATATTATGAAATATTGATAATATTACAAGAGTAAAAACGGACAGTATTTAAGTGCACTTATCTAAAAGGCCTCGCGTGTAAGGTCACGATCTTTGCAAACTAGTGAAAGTATTATTGTTTGCATTTTAAAAATGATATCTACGACTGATAATTATACCTTTGAACAAAAAGTAAAAACCGACTTCAAATTGTAAAAAAAGAAATTATTTATTTGCTACCCTTAGGGATGGAATCTTTTCACCAAATTTTTATGGGACTACCCTTGGAATATAAACTATTTAATAAAAAGGATCATACAAAATTCTTTATACAATATGAAACTTGGGTCGGCTCGACCGGGGATGGGCCACGCACTCACAGAATACCAGCGTCAAATAGCAGCTTATTGCTGCTGTGTTTCGTATGGTGAGTGTAGAGAACCGGAGACCCTTTTTACTGGAAACGAGGCATTCCATCTTAGTCCTCACGGGTGACAACGCATCTGCATTTTGATTCTTAATCGAGGATAAATGTAGATGTCTATCGGCCACAGCAACCACTTACCATCAGGTGGACTGTGTGCTCGTTTGTCACCCTATCCCATTAAAAAAAAACTTTTTCCCTATTTTCCACCCTTGAGGGCGGAATTTTTTTCTTGTGAATATTTTTAAGCTTTTAGTAAAGCCTATTTAATAAAAAATGAATCATTTCAAATTGGTTCTCAGTCTGCGAAGACATCGCGTAACATACATACAAAAAAAAACACACTCGAATTGAGTACCTCTTCCTTTTTGAAGTCGGTTAAAAAGAAAATCTACTTAAACGACATTCTGGGAGATATTGACGTATACACGCATATTTATAATCAGCAAAGTTTATTGTTTTTTTATTTGTTTGGTCATTCCCTACTGGCCCAAGGCCGCTCAGCGAGCTATGGAGAGGGCTATGCTCGGGGTTTCGCTGCGTGATAAATCTAGAAAGGACGATATCCGCAGTAGAACTAGAGTAACCGATATAGCCCAATGCATTAGTAAGTTGGAGTGGTAGTGACATGGTCTGGTAAGACATGCAGGAAGTCGATGGATGCAAGTGGCTCAGGACCGTGCTTTGTGGCATTTCTTGGGGGAGGTCTATGTTCGGCAGTGGACTTGTGAAGGGCTGTAATGAAGTTTTCTGGCTTTCGCAGTGTAGTGGCGGTGTAAAAGAATCCACTACCCTATCCCATGGCTTGATGCGCCGTGGGTATCGCAAGATGCATCTGAGGGAAATGATACAGACGGACAGCTGCATCTTCCCGAAATTTTTACGCGGTAGATCCATGGTGCAGCTATATAGTGGGTGAAGAGTGGTAGACTGGGGAAGGACCCCGCTATCACAGAATACCAGCTTAATGCTTGCTTAATGTTACGTATGGTGAGTGTAGAGAACCGGAGACCCTTTTTACTAGAAACAAGGCATTCCATCTTAGTCCTCACGGGTGACAACGCATCTGCATTTTGATTCGCAAACGAGGATGAATGTAGATGTCTATGGGCCACGGTATCACTTACCGTTAAGTGGACTGTGTGCTCGTTTGTCACCCTTATTCTATAAAAAAAAGTTTTTCTACGAATTTTTTTTTAAGATTTCTACCCGACCCGAGATTCGAACCCGGGACCTCATAATTAGCAAGCGCCTTTACAAGCAAGACGATCGAGGCAGTCTTTTGTATAAAACTAAAGTGACAAACAAACTCATAGTCCACCTGATGGTGGTAAGCGATTTGAATCCGGGACCCCATGAATAACAATGACAATTACACCCACTCGACCAACGAAGCTGTAACTAGCTAAAGCAGTAAGCTGTGTGGCGTATGGATTAAAAAAAAAACTATAATAGTTTTAAACAAAACTACAATTTGAGTTTGGAATTGATATAGGCACTCACGCAAATATACTTAACTCGTAACTCGTTAATTACCTGTTTATGTAAATTATTTTCTTGAACACATTAAACGTGATTATGCAAAGGAAATGTTGGTCATTATGCCTTCACGATAATACGATGTGATTGTATTTTCAACGATATTACGAAGCTATTTGTACAATATTTTTGTTGTATTGTTCCGTTACAGGAAATACTGTCGAGCGCTTTAATTTTGACCTTAGAGGTGACATACACGTGGATTTTTTTAATTTTAAATAAAACTGAACCAAAATGTTAAATGTAATTAAAGTTAGACCCTTTTTACGTCCCACAGCTCGGACACGGTTCTCTCATTTCTAACAGGGTTTTAAGGGCAAGCTAGTGTTGCGGGCCTTTATATATTTAGCGGTTTTTTTTTAATGTTTAGAAAATTCTTTGGTTTCTTTTTCTTACGAACTTTTCTACGTCATGTAAAGCGCGTGTAAAAGCACCTTTAAAAACATATCGGTTTAACAACTTAAAATCTCTGAAAGTTATTACACTTTATGTCATCACTAGCTGTGCCCCGCGGTTTCACCCGCGTCATCACGTGTCGGAGATGCGCGACATGACCTAGTTCAAGCATTTTGTAATTGCAATTAAATATTTTATTTGATGCAATAGATGGAAAAATTGGCATAATTAATGGAGTAATTTTATCTATCGGCATATTATGTATGATGTAGAGCGAAGTTAAGTTTTATCCACTTTCCCTCTCTTGGTTGAGCAGTTCTCGTAGTTCTCACCGGGCGGCTAGGGTTTATGTGTCGTTCGCGCGCCCAGCCAAATATTGAATTATTTTAATTTTACATTATCTCTTAAACTATGCGTCCAAATAACATGGTATAAAGAACAAAGTTTATCGTCATAAAATTTTCTCGATGATGAAGTAACTTTCGTTCGTAAGGATAAATAGAACATGCCTAATAATAACGCTCATAAATCACTTTTAAATTTTCAATATTTTTTTGTCACAAAATACCTAATTATGGCTTATGTATAAGAAATAGACGTATGGTATCCGGACTTTTTTTAGACGGAGTAAAGATCTATATTTTTCTAGAACATTGTATTTACGTATCCCTAACGATAACACCAGCGTACGCAAATAAATCATTTCGGGAGTGCTTTTTCCACTGACTTGCTTAACAAATATCTATATTTAAGGCTAGCTGAGTGATATAGCTTAATTCTAGATAGCCTATACTATTCCACATGAATCAGGCTATAATATACAAAAAGAATTTTTCAAATCGGACTGGTAGTTCCAGAGATTAGCGTTTAAACAAACAAAAAAACAAAAACCTCTTCCGCTTTATTATATTAGTATAGATATTATATTAGTATAGATAAGAGGACTACAAGAGCTAAGTGACCTCGAATGACGCACACACATTTACACAATTTCTGTATACAGAAAATCTGTAGCATCAGCCTTCGGCCGGCACTGTCGGTACACAGGCGTTTTCGCACACAGGCGTAAGTATATTCAGAAATAAGAATACGCGATTTAAAAAAATCTATTGATTGATCTAAAAAAATTAAAATAATATTACGTTAATATGTTGCTTGTAGAATAATCTGACAAAAAATCAGAATGATTGCATGTATTATTACGTGGTAAAGCCATGCTGCAGCTATATTAATTGTATAGTTGTAGCACGAATGGGTCGACCCGACCGGTGAAGGACCACGCTCTCACAGAATACCAGCGTAAAATAGCAGCTTAACACTGTGCTGTGTTTTGTATGGTGAGTGTAGAGAACCGAAAGCCCATCTAACGGGTCATACATCGTATCTGCATTTTCATTCTTTAATGAGGATAGATGTAGATGTCTATGGGTCACAGCAACCACTTACCATCAGGTGAACTGTGTGCTCGTTTGTCACCCTGTAGAGATTCCACTACCTCACATCGTACCATAGGTGTCGTATTGCGACGTAGCGAAACTGTAACAGGAGATGGGCCTCCCCGATGATCTTCCCGATAACAACGCAATAATAATAGTAAAAATAACTACGTTTACAATCCCACTTGCCGTGACAACTATGGCTGATATCTCCTCTATGAGGGAGACCTATGTTCAGCAGTGGTCTTATGGCTTATAATGTGTAGTGCGTATGCCCCTGTGGAATCCCACAAGAAACACATTTGTATGGCCCACAAATTATTACACACGTTATTATATATGCCACACGAAACAAATTTGTATGGCCTACAAATTATTACACATGTTATTATATATGCCACACGAAACAAATTTGTATGGCCTACAAATTATTACACACGTTATTATATATGCCACACGAAACAAATTTGTATGGCCTACAAATTATTACACATGTTATTATATATGCCACACGAAACAAATTTGTATGGCCTACAAATTATTACACATGTTATTATATATGCCACACGAAACAAATTTGTATGGCTCACAAATTATTACACATGTTATTATATATGCCACACGAAACAAATTTGTATGGCCCACAAATTATTACACATGTTATTATATATGCCACACGAAACAAATTTGTATGGCCCACAAATTATTACACATATTATTATATATGCCACACGAAACAAATTTGTATGGCTCACAAATTATTACACATGTTATTATATATGCCACACGAAACAAATTTGTATGGCCCACAAATTATTACACATGTTATTATATATGCCACACGAAACAAATTTGTATGGCCCACAAATTATTACACATGTTATTATATATGCCACACGAAACAAATTTGTATGGCCCACAAATTATTACACATATTATTATATATGCCACACGAAACAAATTTGTATGGCTCACAAATTATTACACATGTTATTATATATGCCACACGAAACAAATTTGTATGGCCCACAAATTATTACACATGTTATTATATATGCCACACGAAACAAATTTGTATGGCCCACAAATTATTACACATGTTATTATATATGCCACACGAAACAAATTTGTATGGCCCACAAATTATTACACATGTTATTATATATGCCACACGAAACAAATTTGTATGGCCCACAAATTATTACACATGTTATTATATATGCAACACGAAACAAATTTGTATGGAATGCAAAATTATCAAATAACATTCTTTCGAGAATAAGTGTTATTACTTAATTCTCTAAACACACTCTGGAAAATTGTCTTGAATTGAATTAGGCTAAGAAACATGGGAGAAAGTGCTGAATCCTCACATACAGGTTCTTACCTAGTTTAGGATTCAGAGGCTTCATAAGCTATTTTGTAACCTCTGAGAGTTTGTACTGGAAAAGAGGCATTTCATCTTAGTCCTCACGGGTGACAACGCATCGGCATTTTGATTCACAAACGAGGATAGATGTAGATGTCTATGGGCCGCAGCAACCACTTACCATCAGATTGACCGTGTACTCGCTTGTCACGCTTATCCTATAAAAAATGTATATTTGTATGGTTTTTAATCGTTAAAAGAAATTTTTAGAGACCTCTTCTATTGTATCTTTGTGGTTTTTTTCTAACGTATCAAATTAGTAGTATCATGTGTTCAACATACTATCTATCTGCAGCATATATCCTGAAAAACATCATATATTTTTCTGCTTGTTTTTTTTACTGCAGTGGATCATATACTTTAAGGCATTATAAAATATGGGTTTAGCTCCTGTAGTCCCTTTAATTTGATTCATTAGCTAGGCGGCTCCCAAATAGTGTTAGCTCATGGCCCACTAATACGTGGTCCGCCTCTGCCATCTATGGGGTTTTGTTTATTTTTTTTTATAGGATAGGGTGACAAACGGGCACACAGTCCACCTGATGGTAAGTGGTTGCTATGGCATGTGAATTAAAATGCAGATGCGTTGTCAGCCGTGAGGACTAAGACAGAATGCCTCTTTTCCAGTAAAATGAGTCTCCGGTTCTCTACACTTCACCAAACCACCAGCCACCACCTTTAATTTATTAAGCTGCTATTTTACACTGGTATTCTGTGAGAGCGTCGTCTTTCCCCGGTCGAGCCGACCCATTCGTGCTACAACTATACTACTAATATAGCTGCAGCATGGTTCTGCTACGTATATACATTGTTAACAATAGACTTGTACTAGATAATGAATAAAATTTAATGCGTCAAGAATTATTCTTTGTAGTCTCATTACTGTAGGTAATCACGTATAGTATTAATGACAGCCGTAGTAGCTCAGGGGCTAAACGCTCGCTGTAAATTTCACAGTACGCGAGCGACCCGGGTACGATACCCGCTTGCACCAATGAAATTGTTAATTACAATTTTGAGTGCTGATTTACCACGTGCTCACCGGTGAAAGAAAACATCTTGAAACAACCTGCATGTGTGATAAATAAGAGAAAAAAAATATTTCAAAGACATGTGAAGTTCGCCAACACGCATTGGGACAGCGCGGCGGACCTAAAACCTTCTCAGAAATGGGGGTAGACTAGTGCCCAGCAGTAGGACGTATCTATCTATTAATTACGTGTAAAATTATTGAGCTATAACTACTGTAGGTAGGGTTGCCAGACATCCTTTATATCTATGAAATCTTTAATAGAGGCAAGGCAATATCGCGCGTATTCTACAAACCCTCTGCTAGTTGAGGTCAAAGAGTTTTAAAATCATGTTAAGGTGACTCGCGTTAGAGAGACAAATTATGTTATATTGCGTATTTACATTGCTTTTTGTATTTGTATGTCATTAGTAATACCATAACGGCATTTCATTAAAAACAATATGATATCCTCTATGTTTATCTCATGTCCTTTATTTAATCTTATCAAATCCTCTAAAACATGAAACGGAAGCTGGCAAGCCTAACTGTAGTCGATTGGCTTGGGTAAAAAATATCGATGTATCGAAATATCGACATTTTTTTTCACAAAATTATCTATATTTATTGTCGATATTTTTAATCAAGATTAATCGATATTCTATATATATATTAGAGTATCAAATTAGTATCAATTTCGATATAGTTTAAAATGTTATATTCGTTTTATAATTTAATAGACAAAACGTTAAGTAACCAAAGCAAATGTGTGCTGCCGTTTTTTTTTCCGTCGTCTAAACGTCCAGTAATAAAATTTTGGTTGTCGTCCTACTACATCATGTAAAACATGACGATATATCGATATTTATCATGCGATAATTATCGATACTGTTTAAAAATATCGATACGATAATTTTTTTCACTTGCCTATTTTATTTTTCACTCCCCCCCTTGCCTATACCGACCGTTACATCTCTCCAAATCGCTTTAAGAAATGATTGTAATGTATTTAACCATGACACCTTTATCCAACAGATGCGTGCGCAAACGCTGCAGCCCTCAGGCTCCTCGAAGCCGCGAGGACCGGCGACGTGGAGACCGCACGCGCTATACTGGACGCGAGACCGCGGCTGGTGAACTGCAGGGATGTCGACGGCCGCCACTCTACACCGCTACATTTTGCAGCTGGGTAAATAATGTATAATAAAATATTTTATTTCTATAGTGGTAGGGTTCATTTTCCATTACAGCATTTGAGGATTCTGCGTGGAATCTGTCGAGAGTTCTGACGCACCAAGTAACGCGAGCCGCTTTTTGCTCTTCACAGAGCGAATGCGGTATCCATCGAAAATCAACTTTTTTACACCTAACTGTTCATGCAAGATTATTTGTATTTGACTCATGCCAATGTCTAAAGTTGCCTGAATTTCGCGGTATGTCACATGTCGATATTCCTCAATCAGCTTACGCACAGCATCAACGTTTTCTTGGGTGACTGCAGTTTTTGGACGACCTTGACGGGGATCATCACTGAGCTTGACACGTCCACGTTGAAATTCAGCAAACCAGCGATAAATTGTGGTTTTGGATGGGACTTCATCACCAAATGCAGAAATCATCCGGTCAACACACTGTTTTTGTGTTAAACCTCTTCGAAAGTGATAATAAATCATCGCTCGATGAATTTTCTCGAGTCAATTCCATTTTCTCAACGACTAAACAAGTTTGACAAAACCTTGTGACAAGACCGAGAATCTATTTTTAAATAAATAAATGGTATTCGATTTTTAAAACCAAGGAGTTTTCAATTAAAAAGATTTTAGTATGACAGGAACAGTGGAAATATTCCATTCCCGATACTTTTAGTGCAGCCTATGTAATAATAATGGCTTTCAGAACGAATTTCGGTCACGACAACCAGTCTCAACGGAGACAAGACATCTGCGCACAACAGGATCATAGTGCCCAAGTGTATGTGCAAGATACATGCACTCTTCTGGTCTATCAATAATTAAAAATTTTGTACCGCCGACTTCAATATAAGTTATGAAGAATAACTCAAAAACTATTGGTCTGACCTTGATCAAATTCATATGGCACCACACGTCAAGTATCAGCTTTCAAATAAAAAAAGAATCATCGAAATCGGTACACATAAAAAAAACGTACAGTCGAATTGAGTAGCGCCTCCTTTTTGGAAGTCGACAGAAAAAAAAACCGTATTAATCATTACCACGAAGTTCTAACAATTTTGTTAAATAGAATCGAGGTAATATTTGTCCATCATTGCATGCACGAAATATTCCAGTAGCGGAAAAATATTTTTAATTATTTTACAAATTAAACCCGGGTTCGATCTCCGCCGAATGCAATGAAATTGTTAATTGCAATTTTGCTGATGCTCAGCGGTGACGAAAAACATATTAGAAGAAAATATTTCGAGGTCATGTGAAGTTCGCCAACAGGCATTGGGGCAAGTTATGCCTTGCCCTAAAACCCTCTCAGAAAAGAGAGGAGGCCTGTGCCCAGCAGTGGGACGTATATAGGCTGTAATTTTAACTTTATACATTTCATTGACTTATTTTACTTACTTAAGTTTCCCTGCCCGCAAAAACACAATAGTTAAACATTCGACGTTTTTACTTGGTAAAACCACGCTACGCTACAGCTATATTATGGTTGTAGCACGAATGGGTTGGCTATCCGGTATAGGAAGGACCACACTCTCACAGAATATCAGTGTGAAATTGCTCAATGCTGCTTGTGCTTCGTATGGTGAGTGTAGAGAACCGAATACACTTTTTTTACTAGAAACGAGGCATTCCATCCTCAGGGGTGACAACGCATCTGCATTTTGATACTAAATCACTTACTTTTTTTTTGTTATTTTTATATTTTCTTTATGTACACTAAAGAGTATTGTATTGTATTGTATGCATACATACAGGTTAATGTAAAATCTTAAAAAAAGCGTTTATTAAGTGAATGACATTGCATCATAGAAGTAGTTAAGAATTAAGTTAGTTATGTAATGTAATTGTGTACATATTATGTAGGTACAATGTCTATACGTCTGGCGGCGATAAAGACGCGTCAAAATATGATATCGTTAGATAAAAATAAAAAAAAACCCAAGTTCACATTTACAATCAATCGAACAAAGTCCAATGAACCTAGAGTCGTTCGGGACGAGTGCACGATTATATTTATTTTTTATTTTGTGTTACTTTGTTTCGGAAACAAAGTGGTTGATAACCAATTTACTGTCTTGTGAGTCATATGAACATTACTTTGTTTTTATACAGACAAACGAGCACACAGTCCACCCGATGGCAAGTGGATGCTGCGGCCTATAGACATGTACATTTATCCTCAATTAAGAATCATAACGCAGATGCGTTGTCTCCCCTGACGACTAAGATAATATGTCTCGTTGCCAGTAAAAAGGGTCTCCGGTTCTCTACACTCACCATACGACACCTAACCCATCCGATCTGCATTTGAGTAGTTACATATCAGATTGTGCCGTGTAGTAGGTACGTAGGAGAATCCATATAAGTCTCACAGACGGGCACAGCCCTCCTCTGATTTAAGAAAGGGTATTAGTGCAAGGATTTCTGTTAAGGTTTCCGCCGCGCTTCCTCAATGCGTCTTGGAGCATTTTTTGTCAAATATGGTTTCCTCGCGTTGTTTTCCTTCACCACCGGGCATACGGTAAATAAGCACTTAAAATTGCAATTAATAATTTTATGGGTGTTTGCGGGAATCGAACCCGAGTTGCTTTACACCGAGCGCTTATCTCCTGAGCTACCATAGCTACAAATTAAACTATGTACAAGTAAAGTACAACAAATGTACATTAAACATTGATTCATAATGGAATTTGTAAGCTGTGATCAAAACAAGCGGACCTAATTCAATTTCTATTTTTAAAAAGGTTAATTTTTATCTCTTGTCTACACAGTATAAAATAAAGTCGCTTCCCGCCGTCTGTACGCTTAGATCTTTTGAACTACAATTATAGGGTTGCGCGCAAAAATATTAAAAGCCATAAAATAGTGAACGAAATTCAACTTAAATACGGAAGTATAATAATAAATTACTAAAAACTATTCTATGCGAACAAAGTCTCGGGCACAGCTAGTACACATATATATATATATATATATATATATATATATATATATATATATATATTTATATATATATATATATATACATACCCGCACGGTTGATTTCTGAATCTCGACTCGTGAATCTTAACCATTCTCTAATTAACTTAATCACACACATAAAATTTCGCCAAAATCGTTGCAGCTGTAAACAGCACACACAGCACAGTATACATTGCCCCAAGAATGAATTACTGACTCTGTAGAGTCGAGAAACTGGTATCATTAGCTTGTGTTTGTTCCTAGTGTTTACAGAATGTACATCACGTTTTTTACTAAAATTACCTTTGCTTTTGCGAAAATTGATTAAAATTTTCGTAAATATACTGAGAGGACAAAGTTAATATATTTATTTCTTTAAATTTATCTCAAGGGGCTCTCCATTTTAGGTTAGGAAAGGGCAGAACAACGTTTGTCAGGCCAGCTAGTATATATATATATATATATATATATATATATATATATATATATAAAAGCGTATCGAAATCCGTTGTATAGTTCAAAAGATCTAAGCGTACAGACGGCATGAAGCGACTTTGTTTTATACTGTATTACTATTTTGTAGATATAATATTGTTGCTATTATTATTTAATACATCATTGTAGAGGCGACACATTCTTACTAGAGATAATTGATCATAATATTATGTACGGAACCCTATTAGAAAGAGGCCGGACTCGCACTTGACGAAGTTATTGCAATGGGTCCAAGTCCAAACTTTGATATATTATCACTACGTTTTAAGGTCTCCAGAGCGGGACGATATTGTTTTTAAAAGGATATCCGAGTATTTGTATGTGTATGTTATGTAGTGTACGTTCGTGACTAAACAACCCCCGACTTTTTTTACGCCCAGAAGCAACGAAAAGAGCTACCCTCCGGGAAGCGGGGGAGGGAGGTGGTGAATGCTCTAAGCATACAATGACAGCCGGCTATGTGATTATGTGGGACTCACTATGAAACCTAGGTGCCTACCTATTAAACACCACCTTTGGGACTGGCATTTGCCTGTATGGCCTTTCTGCCGAATCGGAAGCGACCTCCTTTAGGGAAAAGGGGGCACAGGGTCCCCCCAACCCCGACGATAAGGAGGGGGGTTTCATATGTTCGGCGTGTGTATCTGTGTGTCTTTCTGTGGTATCGTAGCTCCCAAACGCATGAACCGATTTAAATTTAGGTTTTTATTGTTTGTAAGGTGACTTTCTACGTGGTAGAGCCATGCTGCAGCTATATTATGGTTGTAGCACGAATGGGTCGGCTCGACCGGGGAAGGACCACGCTCTCACAGAAAACCAGCGTAAAATAGCAGCTTAACGCTGCTGTGTTTTGTATGGTGAGTGTAGAGAACCGGAGACCCTTTTTACTGGCAAAGAGGCATTCCATCTTAGTCCTCACGGGCAACAACGCATCTGCATCTTGAGTCTTTATTGAGGATAGATGTAGATGTCTATGTGTCACAGTAACCACTTACCATTAGGTGGACTGTGTGCTCGTTTGTCACCCGATCCTATAAAAAAAGACTTGGTCGAGAGTGTTCTGAGTTATGATTCAAGAAAATCTTTGGATTTGTTTGAAGATCGGCAGCTTCTTTTGTTTCGGGGCGTTTTCAAATTTTCTTTATTTATTTTCGTCACGCATAATATGTTGTACACAAATAATTAAAAATTAAAAATTTTGTACTGCCGACTCCAATATAAGTAATTAAGAATAACTCAAAAACTATTGGTCTGACATTGATCAAATTCATATGGGACCACACGTGAAGTATCAGCTTTCAAATAAAAAAAGAATCATCGAAATCGGTTCACCCAGTAAAAAGTTATGAGGTAACATACAAAAAAAAACATACAGTCGAATTGAGTACCGTCTCCTTTTTGGAAGTCGGCAGAAAATAATATCGACTGTCGGACGTTTTCATCGAAATTATTCCGGTAGTTTACGGTTATTAACTAGTTACAAATTTGAACAGCCTCTGCCCCCTTTTGTTTGTTTTTCGTAGTGTGTCGTTATTGATAAACGTATTATATTATTGACTAGCTGTTCCCCACGACTTCGCTCGCGTGTTAGGGTTTTTATGTTTTTGTGCGGAACCCTAATTCTTTTTCTAAAATAAAAGTAGCCTAAGTTACTCCTTATGAAATCAGCTACCTGCCAGTGAAAGTCCCGTCAAAATCGGTCAAGCCGTTTCGGAGATAGCCAGAACAAAACAAAATATTTTAAAAATTGTGTTTTTGTTATAAGTACCGTATATACTTTCATACGCAATTAATAAAAAGCTGTAATTTTGACATTACAAACAGACACTTCAATTTTATTTATTTGTATAGATGTACAGATATGTTACAGTCAAAACTCATAACAAAGTAGGCTACGTAGTAAACCGAAAAACTTTCATTTAAATCGATACTTTTCAATGTTGATGACACCACAACCACCATCTGCGTAACAAACAAGTTCACCTCAGTCTCAACTAGCGACATCTGGTGAGCGTAAGATTATCAGCCTACAAACCGATTTTGATGATTCCTTTTTTGTTAAAAAGAATATACTATATAATATATTTATAGGTGGTAGAGCCCTGCTGCAGCTATATTAGTAGGATAGTAGTAGCACGAATGGGTCGGCTCGACCGGGGAAGAACCACGCTCTCACAGAATACCAACGCAAAATAGCAGCTTAACACTGTTGTGTTTCGTATGGTGAGTAGAGAACCGGAGACCGTTTTTACTGGAAACGGGGCATTCCATCTTAGTCCTCACGGCTGACAACGCATATGCATTTTGATTCGTAATCGAGGATAGATGTAGATGTCTATGGGCCACAGCAAACACTTACCATCAGATTGCTTTTGATTGCTCGTTTGTCACTCTTATCCTATAAAAAAAAAGTTCTCGGCACAAACGGTGTTCGTGGCGGTCGGTTTTGTAGGTAAAATAGTTGCGAACTTTACGAGCGCCAAGCTACATGAAGTGTTCCAAGAATATTGTACATTTCTATAGATGCTATGATATATTGTCCCAGGTACAATCGTCTGCCGCTCGCTCAGCTGCTTCTTCAGCGGGGTGCCGATGTTCACGCCAAGGATAAGGGGTGAGTCCTTCATTTATATGTTCATTCATTTATTTATTTCATTCAGTAGCGCCACTCTGAAAATTGAACAATGGCTTTGCAATCTTGCCTCATGTATCGATGATTGGCATAGTTGCCACGCTTGGCAGGCGGGTTGGCAACCGCAGTTTTTTTTTATTATTGCTCACTTCGAACGCGAAGCGGAGAGTTTGGGCTCTACTGTCGAATGTTTTAAATCACTCGTTTCACTCACATTAAGTCGTTTTTTACGTCGCATTAATATGTTATGGAAAGCACACGATTAACAATTTAAAATTAAAAAATTTGTACAACCGACTTCAATATAAATTATTAAGAATAACTCCAAAACTATTGGTCAGAGACCTTAATTAATTTATATGGGACCACATGTGAAGCACCAGCTTTCAAATATAAAAGAATCATCGAAATCGATTCACCTAGTAAAAAGTTATGAGGTAACACATATAAAAAAAAACATACAATCGAATTGAGCACCGTCTCCTTTTTGAAGTCGGTGGAAAAGAGGAAACACTAATGAACAAGCCTGATGCTTTTTATTAAATTCAAATACCGGTATACTTATAAAAAAAAATCCGATAAAAAATCATATTGTGGATGTCCTTTAGTCAGTGGTTCATAAATTCTCTATGAACAAAGCTACAAAGATATCTGGAGAACTATACTTAACAAAACGACTTAATTTATTTTTTCACTATCTTCAGAATCACGTACAGCTGATTCCTTTCGATAATTACTTAAAATATTACATGAGCGTTTGGGGGTCGGCACTTTTGGATTTTCTAAATTTATTTTGAACTATTATAAGGAACATGCTGCTGGTTATTCCCTGTTTCAGTTTCCACCTGTCGCCTCCTACGACACCCATGGGACAATATGGGGTAGTGGATATTCTTACACCGCTACACGGCAGTTGTTTAGTTATATTTGTTAGCCTTATAAAATATCAATATTATCTACTATTATGGCATTCCGTAAAAGGCATTTGTAACCAATAAACATGGCAACACACACTTTAGAATAATATGAAAACATCGTTTTAATTCACACAACATTTAAAACTAACCATTATAATTCTTAATATTTTACCGAATAAAACAGAGTTATTTTTTCAAAGAGTAGCCAAATTTTAAACTTCAGTTCAATTATATAAATAATGACGTTATTGCAGTTTTTGAAAATACGAGTAAATAAGGCTTCTACTTTTATTTGAAATTATCCCAAATTGAATGTGATTTATGGGCAACAACGTTTTTGCCTACCGATCGACCCTTACGAATGTGTGCGTGCGCAGTAAAATCAGTTAAAACAAATGCATTACCACGCATTTTGATATTAAAATATAAAAAGGACGCAATGTTTGAGTTTTTGTTTAATAAATTTTTCTTCACCATTTGCCTGAGTATTTTACTAATTCTGAACCTTCTCTGTAAATTTGACCGGTTATTGCAATATAATCCTGTAGACCATTTATGTTTATAGTGAAACTTGGTTAATTGGGACCTGGATAAGTGAGACACCTCCATAGCTGGAACTCAAGTTTAGGTCCCGAAACTTTAGCACTGTATTACCTCTGTTAGTGAGACAAAATAAACCTCTATATCTGGGATTAGTTCTTTCGATTTTATTCGTCATAATTACCTCTATAATTGAGACGGCGAATATATTTTAACGTTTTTACTGAGACTGCATTTTGAGTACCGTTTTGTTTACTAATTCTTATTCTACCCGCAAAATTTCGCACTTGGCTAATTGTGTAAAAGTGATCTCCAGTTTTAGTTTGGTTTCGCTATCGCCCGGATGTCTATATATTATGTTTAGAAAATAAGTTATTTTATTTAATAATCGCACATCTATAATTGAAATAACCTCTGTTCTCATCTCTATTAATGGAACCCTCTGTACATGAGACAGATATTTATTTATACCTGGATATCTGAGACACTGGGTAAGTGGAATACCTCTTTTAAGTGAGACAAATTTGCAGGTCCCTTAGGGTCCCAGTTGTACAGATTTCACTGTAGTAAGTTTTGTAAACTCAACACTTTTATTATCGAACGTTTTGCTTATTTTTTTAATGAAATAAAATCATTTTTGTTCCCTGAGTGCTAATGACGGTTACCTGGTAAGATTCCTTTGCAGTCTAGAAGTCTGTGTGTCTAGGTACCGTCTCTTACCTACTTCTGCCGCCAAGCGAAATCTTCAAATGGCATCTCGACAGATAAACGCAAAAGATTGTAATTACGCTTTATCGCTTATTAAATGTACATTTATTTCTGTGGTAGAACTTCGAATGGGTCGGCGCGACCGGGGAAGGACCAAGCTCTCACAGAATACCAGCGTGAAATAGCGGCATAAAACTGCTGTTTCGTATGGCGAGTGTAAAGAATCGGATTCTCCCTTTTTATTGGATACGAAGATAACTACATTTATATTCCTACTAGCTGTTCCCCGCGACTTCGCCAGCGTGTTATCTGGGGTTTTATTTTTTTTGCGCGGAACCCTAATTCTTTTTCTAAAACAAAAGTAGTCTAAGTTTTACTCCTTGTGACATCAGATCTGCCAGTGAAAATCCCGTCAAAATCGGTCCAGCCGTTTCGGAGATTAGGCAGAACGAACAGACAGACAGACAATAACTTTAAAAATTGTATTTTTGTTATTAGTAGCGTATATACTTTCATATCATCATCATCATCATCATCATCATTATTACAGCCTTTCATAAGTCCACTGCTGAACATAGGCCTCCCCCAATGAATGCCACAAAGCACGGTCCTGGGTACGACTTTCCATTGACGTCAGTCGAGTTTGGTGTTGATACGTATTTTTACAGAAAGATTACATTTTTATAAGCACACACACAAAGTTTCAATATGCGGAAACACGTACTTATTGAGAAAAAATATTGTAAATCAAATAATTTTGCAATATTTAGTCAATTCCTACCGTTAAACTGACGCCATTTTTATTATTATTGTCAGTAGGGATGTCGATTCTTTCCGAAAAAGATCGATTTTTTAAATAGATTCAAATTGTAAGCTGATATATCGATTCCCAAAAAATCGATTTCTAAAATATCGATATTTTTTTCATGTTTGAATTTATAATGTAAAGATAAATCAATTTTATGAGAAAAAAATCCCCTTCATCATAAAAAAATAAGGGGACTGATTCAGAAGGATTTCTGTATCTATTTTGAGACTGCTACGTCTCCGGCTCTATAAAACCACTCTAGGGGTAGGACAGACTCGTACCAGGTGGAGTCGAGGTCAATCAATTAGGTTCTTTGACATAAGTTGAACCTAACCTACTTTATTTGTTATCTGCCCTAATAGGTACTGTTAAATAAACAAATTTCAATAAGAGATCATTTATCATGGTATCTTTCTTGTTTTTCATAAAATGGGTTCATATTTACATTATAAATAGAAACATTAAAAAAATATAGATATTTTAGAAATCGATTTTTTGTGAACCGATACATCAGCTTACGATTTGAATCGATTTAAAAATCGACATTTTTCGGAAAGAATCGACATCCCTATTGACGTCGACAATGACATTACAGAATGGCGCCAGTTTTATCGTAGGATTAGACATAAACATTGCAAGAATAATTGGTTTACAATATTTTTTTCTCAATAAGTACGTGTTTCCGTATATTGAAACTTTGTGTGTGTGCTTATAAAAATGTAATCTTTCTATAAAAATACGTATCAACACCAAACTCGACTGACGTCAATGGAAAGCTAAGCCCGGTCCTGAGCCACCTGCATCCATCAACTTCCTGTATGTCTTACCAGGTCGTCACTCCATCCCGGGGGGGGGGGGGTCTCCCTACACTTCGCATACCGGTACGAGTCTGCCACTCAAGAACCTTTCTTCGCCATCAGTTGTCGGTTCTTCGAACTATATGGCCGGCCCACTGCCACTTCAGCTTACTAATCTGTTGGGTTATGTCGGTTACTCTGGTTCTACTTCGGATATACTCATTTCTAAGTTTATCACGCAGGGAAACCGCGAGCATAGCACTCTCCATAACTCGCTGAGTGACCTTGAGTTTTCCTCATACGGCCAGCAGTGAAGGACCACGTCTCAGATCCGTAAGTCATCACTGGCAACACGCACTGGTTGTACAATTTCGTTTTAAGGTTTTGAGGTATGTCTGACGAGAAGATGTGTCGTAGTTTCCCGAACGCTGCCCAGCCGAGTTGAATCCGTCGATTGACCTCTCGGTCGAAGTTGGACTTACCTAGTCGGATTATTTGTCCCAGGTAAACATACTCGTCAACAACTTCGAGCTTAGTGCTCCCAACAACTACCGGCATAGGTGTGACATGGACATTAAACATGGTCTTTGTTTTGTCCATGTTCATCCTAAGACCTATTCGTTGGGAGACACTATTGAGGTCATTGAGCATGGTGCTTAGGTCTTCCAGCGATTCTGCCATAAGGACTATATCGTCGGCAAATCGAAGGTGATACTTTCATATGCATTTAGTAAAAAGCTGTAATTTTGACATTACAAACAGACACTTTAATTTTATTTATTTGTATAGATATGTCTAGGGGCCACAGCATTTACTAATCATCAGGTGGACTGTGTGTGTCACCCATATTCTATTAAAAAAAAAAAAAGAAACAAAAAAAAACTTGCAGTCATATTAATAACTTCCTTCTTTTTGTGTTTACCTAAAATACGCCCACATTAATATAAGCACTATATTTAAATATAGTGCTTACTAGTAATTTAGTTTTTGTGTCTGTATGTCTGTCAAAGTTTGTACAGTGAATAATTGCTGAAAACTAAAAGATTACGGGTCATTTAAAGAGATGATTTGGTCGTTTCGAATGCAATTGTTTGAGTTGTTAGCGAGATATTCGTGCATCCTTAACACTTGATTTTTTTGCGGGCTATCTAGAAACAAACTAAGTGCCCGTTTCCGTCGTGTTTGTCCTTTGTATCTAGGCAGGGTCGGTTTTAAACATAACACGTATTTTAGATTCTTAATCAAAGACAGATAGGTGTCTATGGACCACAGCACCCTCTTACCATTAGATGGACTGTGTGCCTATCACATTTAAGGACTAAGATAGTTGGCCTCATTATCACAGAATACTAGCGTAAAATGGCAGCATAACGCTACTGTGTTTCGTATGGTGAGTGCAGGGAACCGGAGATCCATTTTACTGAAAACGAGGCATTCCATCTTAGTCCTCACGGGTGACTGAAATGTAGATGTCTATGGGTCACAGCAACCACTTACCATCAGGTGGACTGTGTGCTCGTTTGTCATATCCTATAAAATCATCTCCAACGTAGAAGGAGTTCAACTTCGTACAACAAAATTTTATTAACGATTAGCGATCTGCCCCGCACGGGTGATTTATATATCTCGAAAACAGCCACCTACCGGGTCCAGTTGTAAATCTAAACCATCTAGGGACCAACTCAAAGGCACACAAAAATTTTCATCAAAAACGTTCGAAATGTTTTCGAGTTTTAGCGAGACTAACGGACAGCAATTGATTTTCATATACAGGGTTATTTTTCAAGGAGTAGCCAAATTTTAAACTTAAGTTCAAATATATAAATAATGATATACCGTTATTGCAGTTTTAGAAATTACGAGTAAATAATGCTTCTACTTTTATTTGTAATTATCCCAAATAGACTGTGATTTATGCTTCTCTGTGTGCTATTCTATTCACAACGTTTTTGCCGACCGAGCGAACCTTACGAATGTGTGCGTGCGTAGTAAAATAGTAGGCGTTATATATTTATGAATGACAATCAGTGAAAATAATGCATTACCACGCATTTTGATTTTAAAAGATTAAAAGGACAGAATGTTTGAGACTTTTTTTAGTTAATTTTTGTCTATATTACTTATTCTGAACCTTCTTTGCAAATTTGGCTGATTATTGCAAAATAATCTTGTGTTTAGATTAAGGTATATCTTGCTAAAAAAGTGACTCATGCCCAGCTGCGGAGTTTTGCTGGCTGATGAGGAATGTACAATGAAACACCAGCCTCAGTAATAGTAAAACTTTTGGAAAATCACTCGGTGTCTGACACCAAGGTTTTTCTCCTAGAGTGTATCACGAGATGATTAAAATTTTACAGTTAAAATGTGGTAAATGAGGTCATCCACAACTGGTAAAATTAAAAATTTTATCCAACCGACTTCAATATAAATAAAATGAGTACCTTATCAATGTAGTCGAAGTCAGATAACTCAAAAACTACTGGTCAGATCTTGATCAAATTTATATGAGACCACATGAGTAGCACCATCTTTCAAATAAAAGGAGAATCACCAAAGTCGGTTCAACTACAAAAAAGTACTGAGGTTACCTCAGAACTTTTTACACATTTAAAACAACAGTCGAATTGAGAACCTCCTCCTTTTTTGAAGTCGGTTGAAAATACAGAAGCCAGATGTGCTATCAGTGATTGTTACATAATTTCTTTTATTAATCCTTATAAGTAATAATTGTATATTTATTGTTGTTGTTTCATATTAATCTATTTTAACTGTCTGTAAAATTTAAAAAAGTTTATTACTCATTGTATTATAATAATAATTATCATAGATAATTGTCTCATTTTTTTTTAATTTATAATTTGTGATATTTATAATGCATATTATATGTAATTTCATTTTCTAAACATTTGTAAATATTTCACATATAACAGTATAAAAGTATTTGGATTGTATGATTCTTACACATTCGAACTGTTGCTAGGTTCAGTTTTGACAGGTAGTAGGTTTAAGCATTATTATGAAATACTGGCGATTCGCCCCGGCTTTACACGGTTGATATCTGGATCTCGACAACAACGCCACCTAACGGGTCCAATTGTGAATCTAAACCATTGTTTAATCATATATATATATATATATATATATATATATATATATATATATATATATATATATATCTATACATATAATAAAACTGTAAATAGCAGATGTCTGTACATTTTATAATTTTGTAATAAAAGTGATTGAGGGGTACTAAAAATAAGTAATTAAATACATTTCTACCATTTTTAGAATTTTCTGTCTGTCTGTCTTTCTGTCTGTCTGTCTGTTTGTTTGTTAACGTATCACGTTTAAAGTACTAATTTATATCATAAGAATTGTTAAGGAAATTCTAAAGTGTACCTTCGGGTTACATTTAGTCTTTATTTCATTAAAATCGGTTCATTCCATCAAAAGTTATGATAAATATTCTGAAGTATGGGTAGGGAATTTGCTCAACGGTGGCTATGTTTGAGTCATCAAGTTGATGTTAGCAGCGCCATCTCTCTTTAATTAAATATATACATATAATAAAAATGATGATAACATGTTGTGTCTCTTTCTGTACATTGTATATATATTTTGGTGACTAAAATTATTATGGGGAACTAAAAATAATTAAATAAGTACATTTTTATAATTTTTAGAATTATCTGTCTGTCTGTTTGTCTGTTTTTATATGAAGGCATCACGTCTAAAGTAAACATCTTTTTTTTTTCAAAGAAATCGTTAAGAAAATCATAAAGCGTATCTTCAAGTTACATTTAATCTTTGTTTTATTAAAATTGGTTAATTCTATCGAAAGTAATGATTATTATTTTAAAATGTAGGTTCGAATTTGTTCAATGGCGCCATAAAAATCTCAGAAATAGTAATAAAAAGATTTGTGTGTAAAAAAAACGTTCCATAATAATTAATATATTTATACTTAAAACATAAAAAGAGATTTAAAAAAGGATGTTTTCTCACACAAAGGACGTAATAGATGGAGTTGTACAAATTACAAACTTTTCTGATTTGCTGTGTTGAGATTTTTCTCCGATGAATCGTATTGAGACTTACTGAAGAAATTTGTATCTATCGAAGCCATACAACGGAACCCGAACAAAAATAACAAAATTGCAACGAAATGTCGTGATATTGTATTTATAATATACGCAAAATCAGTACTGCCATTTTAGCGCTTTGGGAACTAGATTTAGCGCTTTTTTGGAATGTATAGCGTGCATTTCGAAATTTTAGCACCTAGCACTTAATCCAGCGCTTTTTGGTGTATTTAGCACACATTTCAAAATTGTAGCGACTAGCGGGTTATCAACTCTTTTATAGCAGCACTGTTAGTCCACATTACCGATAATAATAATAATAATGACCTTTATTATTTTTTTCCACAAATAGTACATTGCAGTTTATCTTTTTCAAACATATTTTTCCACAAAACAAAGACCATGGGAAACGAGTCCAAACTAGGATACCCTGTGCTATGGATCTCCCGGCTTCCCCTTTAAATCGTCGATAAAAATATCAACTTGATATTTTTATCGACGACTATAAGCGGGGAAATCCCCTTCATTAAAGTTTTCGTTCATGGTTTTGGCAACGCATTTATTTTGTTTTATTCAGTTTTAGTCAGTTGTTTAGAGCACAGCTAAGTTAAAAGTTACTTAGAGTAGTACTAACTACTGTTGACAGCAATTGCCATAATTTTAGGTCGATGTCCTGCGAAGTATTGATACATCAAAAAATATTGCCAGAAAAAACTTAATGTTGTTTTCTTTATTATGATTATATTTTCTTGAATTATAAATTATAATAAAAAACACAAACTTTGTTTGTAGTTAATTTAGCGCGAAATCTAGGGCTTTTTTAAAGCGCTGTTTTCATGAAATCTAGCGCTTTTTGTGTTGTCCTAGCGCTGAATGAGTTTTTTTGATCTGGCAGCACTGCCAAAAAACCCTCTATTAAGAAGTAACTTTCCTTTCAGTTTTAAGCGCGTTCAGTTCCCAGTTACAGTCAGCGTGTGTTATGCGATGACCGTAAATATAGCGCAAGGTCAAAATTTGCGCGTTGCAGGAGTGGACCTCAGTACTGACTGTTTTGCACATGGCCAACTCTATGTTGCTTTTTCCCGCGTTAGTAGCCCCCGTAACCTTTTTTGTGTACACCCCGTCTAAGTCTACTTCTAACGTCGTTTACACCGAAGCTCTATCATAAACTACTTAGAACTTTGATGATAATGATTTATTTGTTACCACTTATTGATACAGTAATGATATAAATCGTTTAATATTCTCTTACCTAAACGACAAATTCTTTATGTAAAATCTACATACGCGAGCTACGCCGCGGGCACAGCTAGTATGTAATATAATATATACTTTTTACGTAGTAGAGCCATGCTGCAGCTATATTAGTAGTATAGTTGTAGCAAGAATGAGTCGGCTCGACCGGGGAAGGGCCACGCTCTCACAGAATACCAGCGTAAAATAGCAGCTTAACACTGCTGTGTTTCGTATGGTGAGTGTAGAGAACCGGAAACTCTTTTTACTGGAAAAGAGGCATTCCATCTTAGTCCACAAGGGTGACAACGCATCTTTATTTTGATTCGCAAACGAGGATAGATATAGATGTCTATGAGCCACAGCAACCACTTACCATGCACTAGGTGGACTGTGTGCTCGTTTGTCACCTTACCATATAATAAAAAAATTAAATTTGCATGTATTATACATATAAACCTTCCTCATGAACAATTCTGAGTATTGATGAAAACCGCATCGAAATTCGTTGCGTAGTTTAAAAGTTAGAAGCGTACAGACGGCGGTAAGCGACTTGGTTTTATATTATTGTAACGAGCTTGGGGTTCGAAACAAAAACTGCCGATTGAAATACCAAAATCGACACTAATTACAGAACACTAATTACAGTCTAAAACCACACTAATAATAAAACACAATTGTACTACTGATCACTTTAGTTCGCGGTTATTTCGCTTCGAAGTAATCTCTTGTATCGCCAATTCAATACTCCTCGGTCGCGGTCTATACTGCCCTTACATTGGGCCTTAGATAGTTTCCAGAACCTTCTACTATAGAAACATCTAGAATGTTCGAGTATATATCGGTCCCAATATTTCTGAAAGGATCTAGACCGTCTTAGTTCTGCTACTCGACACTAGAGGGCGCTTGTGGTAACTAGTGTTGCCATGTACAAGACATTAATAGTGGCGCGCAACACTTTGTTGAGATTATTTAAACCATTGCAATAATTATTGCCTGGCTATTCGTGTTGTGAACGATTAAAAGTAAACAACAAGTAATTAAGAGTATTATTAACCCTTACTGTGACTGTAGATGTTAAAAATGTTAATGTTCGACTTTATCGGTAACAGTTAAAAAAATAATTTGATTTTAGAATTACTACCAACATATTAATGTACGCTTCAACGGCATTATTCGCCATAGATTTATTTTTTATTTTTATTTTGCGTGACGTGAAATAGCCAAATTAAAAAATATATATTATACGAAGGTCTCCCACTCTGCTAAATCCGACCCTGGATATAATACTGCCTCATTTAAAATCACGCTAACTCACATGCATTCACATGCATGACTCGAATTAACCTATCTTTATAAATTGTTAGGTTTTTTATTGTCCTAAAAAGAAATATAGAAATTAGTTATTTTTAAATAAATAAAAAATAATGAAGGCATAAACATGCAATAGATCACGAAGTCAAGGTAATGAAATTTGAATTATTAAAAAACACAATGACCGTGTGGGAATTTTCAACACTTCCATCCATCCATCAATTAAAGTCCACTGCTGAACATAGACCTCCCTCATAGATTGCATCATAGGGGGATATTTGCCATAGTTGTAATGTTACTGTTGATTTGAAAATTTCACCTCTCAGTGGGTCATGTGCTCCTGGTAGATTATCTTCTATACATCCATCCATTACAGCCTATTAAAGTCCACTGCTCAACATAGGCCTCCCCAATAGATTGTCTTATAAGAGGATATTTGACATTGATGTAATGGTACAGTTGCTTTAAAATTTCACCTCTCAGTGGGTCATGTGCTCCTGGTAGATTATCTTCTATATATCCATCCATTACAGCCTATTTAAATCCACTGATAAGCACAGGCTTCCCCCATAGATTAGCTCATAGGGGGAATCTTGTCATAGTTAACACGCTTGGGGTTGTCAACCACAGTTTTGTTATTATTTAGAGTAGTTATCAGGAAGATGCTGTTGCTCATCTCCTGTTTCAATTTCCCTCTGTCTTTTACTTGTCTGTCTCTTACGACGACCACGGGACGATATGGGGTTTCACACTTATAAGAGTGTAATTTGGGAACAAACTGAGGTAGAGATGCTCAATTAAAAGTAAGTCAATCAAATGGCGGTGGCCATTTTATGATAATAAAATATTATTTGACTGTCTCGTTGGTCTAGTGGTGTCAAACGCGATTGATTATCGTGAGTTCCCGGGTTCGAATCCCGGGTAAGGCAAAAATCAGTTGTACAATATTTTCTGTCAAGAATTTATCAGTGTTTCACCCCCGTGACTTGTAAAGCACGTGCGCCTTACTCTCTCCGGTCGTGTCGGTGTACCGTCCCATCGGACTATGAGAGTGAGGGAATAGATAGTGCACCTGTGCTTGCACGTACACTAGGGCACTATAATGCTGTCCTGCACAGATGGCTAGTCTCCGTGGAGATTGGTCGCCGTGACAGAAATTAGGTCTGAAGGACATTATGATTACATAAAAATATGTAAATGGACTAAGGATGTAACAGAATGGAATCCGAGGGATGGTAAGAGAAAACAAGGAAGACCAATAAAGAGATGTAAAGACGATCTTCCACAAGATTAGAGAAGAACGGCAAGAGGCTTAGCTTATGGGATAAACTGTATAATTAAAAATTAAAAATTTCGTACAACCGACTTCAATATAAATTATTAAGATTCACTCGAAAACTATTGACCAGACATTGATAAAATGTATATGGGACCACACAGGAAGCACCACCTTTATAGCAAATAATAAAGAATAATCGAAGGAAAAACCCAGAAAATGTTATGAGGTAACACACATAAAAAAAACATACAATCGAATTAAAGACCTCCTCCTTTTTGAAGTAAGTAGAAAAGATAGAGGAGTTCTATGTCGGGACACAACCTGACCTAAAAGAAGAGGGGTATAATGTTCGGTCACAGACTAAAGATATGGTAGGTACTATTTTAATACACAAATACATTACCCACTGAGGTCTAATCTCCATCCCCCTCTATGTGGCTATATGGTATGTTGTTTATTTTCGTGAAATATTATCTACGTGTGTAAAAAAAATCATATCAAAGTTTTTATCTTACGGAGATAAAAATACGCTCATTCGGAGGGCAACAATATTGTCTAGTTTAGTGGCCATGTATATCCATCAAAAGGTTTAAAATGTTTATGAAGCAAACATTTTCTAGTAAGGGTTATTATACTACTAAAGAGTACATGACTGATAATAACCCCTGGGAATGAGGTGATCGCTACCATGCTGGTTCTAAATGTTTTCATAACAATTGTATTAAATATTATATTGTAAATTGTACTTTAAAAAAACATGCGTGAGTGTCGTGGAACATTCGGTTGGAACGAAGTTCCTTTGGTAGTATATTATTATTGATAAACGTCTTATATTATTGATTAACAAATACAAATAAATGAATTACTAGCGTCTATCAAAATGAAGCGTCATTTAAAAAAAATATTTCTGTCATGACAAGATAAGAAAAAGTGCGAGGGAGATGGATATTATTCCATCTCGCTTCCTTATAGCCGCCAAGGCCGTCTACACTACGCCAGGAGGGATCGTGACGGAAAAATCTTACACTTTTTTGCCTAGTCCCCATCCGCCAAAATCGCACATTCCCAAAAAAACTTGCAAGAAACCCAAAAGTTCCTTGCTGGTTCTTCCCACAGGACAGAGGCTTTTTTTACGAACGAGTGTTAAAAGTAATAAATAACTGTCATTATGTACATGTACTCTTTATTGAATAAAATGATTCTGTTTCATTCTATCAGTAATATTTGACTTACATCCGGGTATGTATGTATGGTAATGTCCGCCGCGCTGCCCCAATGCGTGTTGGTGAACTTCACTACATGCAAGTTTTCTCACGATGTTTTCCTTCACCAATGAGCACGTAGTAAATCAACACTTCAAATTGCAATAAAAAATTACATTCGTGCCGGCGGGGATCGAACTCGGGTTGCTCGCGTACTGTGAAATTTACAGCGAGCGCATAGCACCTGAGCTACTACAACTCTTGTAAACCATAAACATAAAAACACACATACATTTTTACAATTATTATGCATACATACAGGTCAAGTTAATATGTAGCGTGTAAAGAGAAACTGAATTTCTTCCAGGGGCCTGGTCCCTTTGCACAACGCCTGCTCGTACGGCCACTTCGAGGTGACCGAGCTGCTGGTGTCCGCCGGCGCCGGTGTGAACGCGGCCGACTTGTGGAGGTTCACGCCTTTACACGAGGCGGCCGCTAAGGGGAAGGCTGACATCGTTCGGCTACTCTTGAAGGTAAGTGGGCTTAGCCGTCGAAGTAAAATGGAAGATCTTCTGCACGAGGTATGAAGCACGGAAGGCGGCCAACGTGTTTTTTGAAAGAATAATGGTGACAAATGAGCACATAGTCCACCTGATGGTAAGTTGTTGCCGAGGCCCATACACATCTACTTCGAATCCAGAATCAAAATATAATTACGTTGTCACATGAGGACTACGATGGAATGCCTCGTTTCCAGTAAAACGGGTCTCCGGCGGAGCGACCAACGCTCCGTGTTTTTTTATAATACCAGGGTGGCAAACGAGCACACAGTCGACTTGATGGTACGAGTAAGTGGATTATGTGGCCCATAGACATCTACATCGAATCAGCAGTTAAAATATAAATGCTTTGTCACCTGAAGACTAATAAACGCCTCGTTGCCAGTAAAAAAGGTCTCTGATTCTCTACACTCACCATACGAAACAAAATGCTGCTGATTAAGTCTCCTTTCAAGTACCACGTATGTATGATATTTTTGATCCGTTAAATTGAATTTTTCCATACAGCACGGAGCTGATCCGACGAGACGAAACCGCGACGGTCTGACGCCGCTGCAGCTGGTGAGAGCCGGCGACAGCGATACAGCTGACGCTCTAAGAGGTGATGCTGCACTGCTGGATGCTGCGAAGAGAGGCGACCTGGCTCGAGCAAAGTATGTTTCTTCCAGTTATGATCTGGAAAGTTCTCTCTATTGTCTGCGGTGTTTGTTTTTTCGTAAAAACAATACTTTGTGAATCGCTTGCTACCTCTGGAGAACATATCGTTTTGTACTTGTTACCCTGAAATTTATCTCCTCGCAACACATCTCTCGCACACAGACTTTCTTGTTTTGTATGTATAAAAACCTCGCTCTGCTGAGCCGTTTCCACTGGAGCTACACTGAGCGAGACTAAGTAAATGAAGTGATTTTATTGGTCCTTAACAAAGACATCCCCCGCTACGCATCCTCG
This sequence comes from Parnassius mnemosyne, assembly GCA_963668995.1. Lineage (NCBI taxonomy): Eukaryota > Metazoa > Arthropoda > Insecta > Lepidoptera > Papilionidae > Parnassius > Parnassius mnemosyne. The sequence continues at coordinate 4,176,832 of CAVLGL010000082.1, read as the reverse complement.
TACATCTCTGGTGGAAACGCAGCGTTAAATGTAATATTCTTAATTGTTCTATTTTATACTACAACTAACGATTCGAATTTGCTTCGTACGACTATTACTGGATCTCACCAACAGCGTCACCTACCGAATTTAACCATAGCTAAGAATCATCCAGGTGACCTCGTAAATACCCCATAAGACACTACTCACATACTCAAACACTGACATACACACAACGCGCGCGCACGCACGCACGCACGCACGCACGCACGTAAATAAAATTATATTTGCGGTAAGCGAGCATCACGGAAAAACGAGTGGATAGATTTCAATTAGGTTTTCTAAGTTTTTTTCTAAGACAATTTAAAAAGCAATATTGCGATATCTTTATATTTAATATAAAGTTATTAACGTTTTAAGAAACAACGATTTTTATAAGCACTACGTGTTCAGTGATGTGTGTGTTTTTTTTTTATATATCAAGCAACGTGGACGATGTCGCGGATATTAGCTAGTTCAATTTGTTTGTATTTCGCAGGAAACTAATCACACCGCAAAATGTGAACTGCAGGGACTCACACGGAAGGAACTCCACGCCACTCCATCTTGCTGGTATGAGGGAATTTTATTATATAAAAAAATCACGTATTTTTGCATTGCCATATATGCTCTTTTACAATAAAGTGTCAAAATTATCGATATAAATTGTCGTATCTTCCATTGCATTGAATTAGGAACTCGAATTCTTTACTACTTCAAAAGTATCATAGACCTTTGTATTTGATATTAATTTAAATATGATACCTCCTACCACCTACCTAATTTTCCCATTTCTTTTTGCATTGTCATACATGCTTTTTTTTTACAAAAAAGTATCAAAATTATCGACATAAATAGCTGTAACTTCCATTGCGTTGAATTAGAAACTTGAATTCTTTAGTACTTCCAAGAGGATCATAGAGCTTTGTATTTGGTACGTAATGCCCCCCATGTCTGAGGGTGAGTAATGTGGTTTAGCCGGCTACAACAACCTGGAGGTGGCGGAGGCGCTGCTGGCGGGCGGCGCGGCGGTGGGCGCGCGCGACAAGGGCGGGCTGGTGCCGCTGCACAACGCGGCGTCGTACGGACATCTGGAGCTGGCGGCGCTGCTGCTGCGCGCCGGCACGCCGCCCAACGCCGCCGACCGCTGGGGCTTCACGCCGCTGCACGAGGCGGCGCACAAGGCGCGCACCCAGCTCTGCGCGCTGCTCGTGAGTACCGCCCGCACCAGCGCTGCACCCACTCTACTAGACTTTAAGGATTGAGAGACCGATCGAAACACACTACATATAAAACTGTTTTATATTACGAACAACATACACCATTATATATACTTTTTTATATAGGATATGGTGACAAACGAACACACAGTCCACCTGATGGCAAGTGAATACTGTGACCCATAGACATCTCTACATCTATCCTCAATAAAGAATCAAAATGCAGATGCGTTATCACCCGTGAGAACTAAGATAGAATGCCACATTTCCAGTAAAAAGGGTTTCCAGTTCTCTACACTCACCGTACAAAACACAGCAGTGTTAAGCTGCTATTTTACGCTGGTATTCTGTGAGAGCGTGATCCTTCCCCGGTCGAACCGACCCATTCGTGCTGCAACTATACTGCTAATATAGCTGCAACATGGCTCTACCACGTAAAATAGATAACAATTAGATAATAATTAAATGATATTATAAGTTATTATAAATATACATAATATGTGAATCTTATGAGAAATACATCCAGTACAATAGATACAGTGTGACGGCACGCCGAACAACTTCTAGTTAAATACTTGACAACTCACCAAATACTTGATAATTCATCGCCAAGAATGAGTAATTCACTTCTCGCCAAGTATTCAGAAACTATCTCCGCCAAACATGATCAATTCTCTCCTTCTCAAGTAATCAACAACTCCGTTTGCTAATTACTTATCAACTTTTTTCTTGCGAAATATGCAACGATTCTCTTTTCACCAAGTACTCACAAACTCCTAGCCAAGTGTGAGCAACACTCTCCTTAAGTACTCAAAAACTCTTTCTTTGTCTAATATTTTTCTATCCTCCCCTCGCCAAGTGTTACCGACTCTATTCTCACCATGTACCCAGCTACTTTACTCGCCAAGTGTTAAATTCTTGGCAAATACTTATCAACTCCTTGCCAAGTAATAGCAACTCTTCCCTCACCAAAAATTCAGCAAATCTCCCCTCGCCAAGTTTTCCGCAAGTCTTTTCTCACCAAGTACTTAGCAACTCCCGCCTCGCCGAACACTCAATAACATTAACACTCTTCTCGCCAAGTACTCACCTGTTCCTCAACAAGTGCTAGCAAGCAACTCACTTTTCTTCAAATATTTAACAACTCCTTGCCAAGTATTAGCAACTCTCTCCTCCCCAAGTACTCAGAACACTCTTTGCTCTAAATTCTCGACAACTCTTCTTTCTAAATATTAACAACTCCCTTCTTTGCCAAGTTTTCAGCGACTCTCTTCGGTAAACACTTAACAACTCTTTCCTCACGGTTACGGGAGGCCTGAAGTGTTTGACTTCTAGATGTCGTAGTTAGTCTGAGCATTCTTTAGCTTTTGAATTCGAATTTAAAGTCGGACCTACTCAGAACGAGCTTACAGTATCTTGAAGTCTTGTAGTGGTATGTTTGTGTTTGGGTTAATTATAATAATAATCCCAAACACATGATAGCGTCTAGACATCTTCTCTATGTTTAATTGGACGTTTATTAATTTAAACAATCTCGCGTATCATTTAAAGTAAGGATCGGGCGTTCTTTTGCGAGGATTTGTGGACCATCAAATCTAATTTAATGGCGGGGAAGTAACTTGACATAAATTCACCGCTATAAAAGCCTTAATATTAGTTTTATTTAACTTCTTGTTCTCCAAAATAATGGAATTCATTATAAACTGCCAGCTCATGAGGTACCTTGAGGATCACCAGCTAATTAGTGACCGCAAGTACGGTTTTCGTCGAGGTCGATCAGGTGGTGATCTTCTGGTCTACCTGACTCATAGATAGGCGGAGACAGTAGTCCAAGGGGGAGGCATTGGCCGTTAAGTTGGACATAGCGAATGCCTTCGATCGGGTCTGGCACAAAGCGCTTCTTTCGAAGCTTCCTTCATATGGGCTTCCCGAGAAATTGTGCAAATGGATCACCAGTTTTCTTGCTGATCGGAGCATCAAGGACGTAGTAGACGGTGCATGCTCTGATTTCAAGCCTATCAACGCTGGTGTTCCACAAGGCTGCGTGCTATCACCAACGCTGTTTCTCCTGCATATCAATGATATGTTGTAAACTAGTAACATTCATTGCTATGCAGACGACAGCACTGGTGATGCCTTATATACCGGCCGTGGCAATATTCTCGGGAAAACCTCGCCGAGTACCGGGACAAACTTGTGTCTGAAATCGAGTCTTTGCTTAACAAAGTCCCGGATTGGGGCGACTAAATCTAGTCCAGTTCAATCCCCAGAAGACACAAGTTGACGTGTTTACCGCTAAAAAGAACCCCTTTGTCGTTTCTCCTCAGTTTCAAGGCACTCCCCTTGCTGCCTCAGCTAGCATCGGAATCCTCGGCGTCGACATATCGAATAGTGTGCAGTTTCGTGGTCACTTGGAAGGGAAGGCCAAACTGGCCTCTAAAAAGCTTGGTGTGCTCAGCAGAGCGAGACAGTATTTCATGCCAGCACATTGCTTGCAACTTTACAAAGCGCAAGTTCGGCCCCACATGGAATACTGTTCTCATCTCTGGGGCAGGGGCTCCCTCCTTCCTGTGCCAGCTCCTTCCACTTGACCGCAGCCAGCGCAGAGCGGTTCGAATCGTCGACAACCGAGTTTTTTCTGATCGGCTCGATACACTGGCACTGCGTAGAGATGTTGCATCTCTTTGCGTATTTTATCGCATTTACCACGGGGAGTGCTCTGACGAATTATTCGGACTTATTTCAACCGCTCAATTTCACCATCGCACATCGCGACAAAACTTACGATACCATCCATACCACCTGGATGATTGGCGGTCCACCACTGTGCGATTTAGAAGAAGTTTTCTTCCTTGCACAACTTCCTTGTGGAATCGATTACCACCAGCGATTTTTCCGGACCGATACGACTTAGGGACCTTCAAGAAAAGAGCCTATTCCTTTTTAAAACGCCGGCAACGCATCTGCAATTCCTCCGGTGTTGCAGTTGTTCACGGACGGCGGTAGTCACTTATCATCAGTTCAGCCGCATGCTGGTTTGCCTCCTCTAAAAAAAATTCCTACTTTTCCAAGTACTCAGCAACTTCCGCCTCATTAAATTCACAGTAACTTCTATTCGCGAAGAACTCATCAACTCCTCGCCAAAAATAATTAATCCCTAGCTAAGGACTAGCAACTCTTTTTTCGCCAAGTACTTTGTAATTTTCTTCTCACCGATTACTTAACTCCCGCCTCGTATGTTGAGTATTCAGCACTTCTCGCGTCGCCACTACTCACCAACTGTGGCTAAATTGGCCAACTAACTACTTCTTGACTCCGAGCTACCAGGAATTTCTAGATAAAAGAACTCAATAACCAATCTTTATTGATATTTATCTTACGATTAGCAGTCGCATCCACTAGTATCTAGTGGACGTACACATGGCATGGCAGCCATGATATAGTTACATTTCCATATTCAGATCGCGCACGGCGCGGACCCGTTCCTGAAGAACCAGGAGGGGCAGACGGCGCTGGAGCTGGCGGGTGCGGACGACGTGCGCTCGCTGCTGCAGGACGCCATGACGGGTGCGGCGGGCGCGGCTGAGCCGCCGCCCCCGCCCCCGCCGCCTCCGCCCCGCCTGCCCGTGCGCCTGCCCTCCGGCGACACCGCGCCCCTCGCGCCGCCCGTGAGTACACGCACTAGACACCGCGCCGCCCGTGAGTACACGCACTAGACACCGCGCCGCCCGTGAGTACACGCACTAGACACCGCGCCGCCCGTGAGTACACGCACTAGACACCGCGCCGCCCGTGAGTACACGCACTAGACACCGCGCCGCCCGTGAGTACACGCACTAGACACCGCGCCGCCCGTGAGTACACGCACTAGACACCGCGCCGCCCGTGAGTACACGCACTAGACACCGCGCCGCCCGTGAGTACACGCACTAGACACCGCGCCGCCCGTGAGTACACGCACTAGACACCGCGCCTCCCGTGAGTACACGCACTAGACACCGCGCCGCCCGTGAGTACACGCACTAGACACCGCGCCGCCCGTGAGTACACGCACTAGACACCGCGCCGCCCGTGATTACACGCACTAGACACCGCGCCGCCCGTGAGTACACGCACTAGACACCGCGCCGCCCGTGAGTACACGCACTAGACACCGCGCCGCCCGTGAGTACACGCACTAGACACCGCGCCGCCCGTGAGTACACGCACTAGACACCGCGCCGCCCGTGAGTACACGCACTAGACACCGCGCCGCCCGTGAGTACACGCACTAGACACCGCGCCGCCCGTGAGTACACGCACTAGACACCGGGCCGCCCGTGAGTACACGCACTAGACACCGCGCCGCCCGTGAGTACACGCATTAGACACCGCCCCGCCCGTGAGTACACGCACTAGACACCGCGCCGCCCGTGAGTACACGCACTAGACACCGCGCCGCCCGTGAGTACACGCACTAGACACCGCGCCGCCCGTGAGTACACGCACTAGACACCGCGCCGCCCGTGAGTACAAGCACTAGACACCGCGCTGCCCGTGAGTACACGCCCTTAGCGATATCTGAAAGACTGAGTGAGTACCCGCCACTATAACATCTGTGAGTACCTGCTATTAGTAACATCTGTAACTACCCACCATTAATAACATCTGTGGATACCCGCCACTAACAATATCTGTGACTAATTGCCACTAGTAAAATATGTGAGTACCCGCCCCTAGCAATATATGTTTCAAATTAATTTATCCATTTTCAGGTAATGCCAAGCAATTACTGGGCGGAGGGTTCTCGCGGAAGTCTCGAAGACGCCGCGGGAAGACCGGCTTCCGCACTTTCCACCTCCGAGTCCCTGCAAACCTTCCTATCCAGGTATTGAAGGTGTAGATTAATTAAATTTTAGTCTAAATCCCCAACTCATCATCATCAACATGTGCTTTCCCAAAGTGACCCAAGTAAACAACTAAAAGGTGCAGGTGAAGTTGACAGTTGGGGAACAAGTTATTCTTTGCACCCTAAATCAATACGTTATAATAAATCATAAATTATATCTTTTGTCTTCTTGTATCCAGGATTGGCCTGGAACAGTTAGGTCCAGCGCTGGAACGAGAGCAGATATCCGTGGACATCTTGTCGGAAATGTCGCACGAGGACTTGCGCGCCGTTGGTATCGCGGCGTACGGACACCGGCATAGACTCATCAAGGCCGCGAGACAAAGTCTTCAAGCGCAGTCAGGTTTGGATGGATAACTTTAGACACATATACAGACACAAAGACAGACCTTAACCATAACCAACCAGAATACAAATATGGTAAATTAAATCAAATAAATATTATGATATATCCGGTTCCGAGGACCATTACTGTACATTGGGTACATAATACAATTATTTATAAATAATTACATTGCAACGTAGTACATTGATGGTATTTCTAAATTAGTTGAGTTTTTGTTTGAAATAATATTAGATTTTCATTATAAACAAATAAGATTGTCATTTGACTAAAAACTTTGAAAAACTATGATGCAGATATTAAAAACTATGACGTCATTTACTGAAATTCTCATACAATATCTGAAAAAAAATTATTTGTATTGACAACACATAAAATAGAATTTTTACTACAAGTACTCTGTATCTGTATGTATCTTATCCCAATTCCACTGCTGAACATAGGCGACACCCATAGATTACTTCATAGGGGTGATATTTGCCTTAGTTTTCACGTTTGGCAGGCGGGTTGGCAACCGTAATTTATTATCTTTTAGTTGTTATTCGTTAGACGCTGCTGACCGTCTCCAGGTTTTCTTCCCTATGTCGTTTTTATGATACCCACGGCACAATATGATGTAGTGGATATTCTTACACTACACTACCCCTAATAGTCGGGATTCAAAGTTTATTTGTAAGACCGCGAGATATCCGGTACGAATGAGCAATGACTTTTCTGCTACCACGGCGGTGCCACTTAGAATGAGGTGAAATATTTCACAGATTTTATAGAACGCGAAATTAAATTAGAAAAGTGTATTGTATTTTGTGTTGCAGATGGGTTGTCAGGCGTGAGGACTAAGATAGAATGCATCGTTTTCAACAAAAAGGGTCTTCGATTCTCTACACTCATCATACGAAACACAGCAGCGTTAACCTGCTATTTTGCGCTGGTATTTGTGAGAGCGTGGTTCTACCCCAGTCGAGCCGATCCATTCGTGTTACAACTATAATATAGCTGCAGCGTGGCTCTACTACGTACAAAACTCAAGACTTGGCCTAAAGGTCTAGATACCAGGCCATAATCTCCAAAAAAAAATACTACGTACAAAATAATAATTTCTTAAATATTAGTATTTATTATTAATTAGATTAGAAATGGATAAATCCAACTACGGATGTTAAGAAATCGAAAAGTTATTATAATATTAAATCGCAAGTTTTCAATGACGATAGAATAGAATAGAATAATTTTATATTCAATATTGATTATTATATAATTCTGTCCTGGGAAGAACCAGCAAGAAACCCAGCGGGATTTTTTTTCAAACATCACTTAACAATAATTTTGTTTATACAATTTTAAATGATTTTTCATAGAACCAGCATGGTGGCGATCACCTTATTCCCAGGGGTTATTTTCATTCACGTATTCCTTGATATTATAATAACCCCTTTTGTACAGTTTTTCTTTAATAAAACTTTCAAACTTGTTTATTGACAACCTTTGAGTATGTTCTGGGATTTTGTTGTAAAAGCGTATACATTGCCCCATAAATGAATTACTGATTCTGTGGAGTCTAGAAACTGATATTACAAGCTTATATTTGTTCCTAGTGTTTAAAATATGCACATCCTTATTCTTATTAAAGCTATTTATGTTTTTATGTACATACATTACATTTTCATAAATATATTGCGATGCCAAAGTTAATATGTTTATTTCTTTAAATTTTTCTCTGAGGGACTCTTTACAATTTAGGTTATAAATCGCCTGAACGGCTCTCTTTTGCAAAACAAATTTAGCTTCAATATCAGTCGCATTACCCCATAGCAAAATTCCATAAGACATTACGCTATTAAAGTAACTAAAATACACTAACCTAGCTGTTTCAACATCTGTGAGACTTCTAATCTTTCTTACAGCATATGCTGCAGAACTAAGTCTGCTTGCTAATTTAGATATATGGGGGCCCCATTGAAGTTTCGCGTCAGTAGTAATACCAAGAAAAACAGTGGTATCCACGAGACTCAACTCCTCCCCATTTAAGAGCACATTGGTATTCGAATGTTTTACATTAGGTATTGTAAATTTAATACACTTTGTCTTATTGCCGTTTAAGAGCATATTGTTGGCGTTTTAACCGATGTACTAATTTATACGCTGTGTGAGCATCTGCGCAACTAATAAGTTCACCTCAGTCCCGACTAGCGACATCTGGTTTGCGTCATATTATTAGCCGTCATTGTGGTGGTGGTACCGTGTAGTGACGGTGAAAAAAATATCCACTACCCCATATCCAGTGGGTGTCGTGAGAGACGATAAAGGGAAACAAATCAGGAGATGGGCAGCAGCGTCTTCCTAATAACGACTAAAAATAAAAAAAACTGCGGTTGCCAACCCGCTTGCCAAGCGTGAAAATATCTCCCTTATGAGGCAATCTATGGAGGAGGCCAATGTTCAGCCGTGGACTTCAATAGACTGTAATGGGTGGAAGTATAGAAGATAATCTACCAGGAGCACATGACCCACGGAGAGGTGAAATTTTCAAATCAACAGTAACATTACAACTATGGCAAATATCTCCCCTATGAGGCATTCTATGGAGGAGGCCTATGTTGAGCAGTGGAGTTTCGTAGACTTTAACGGTAACGGTGACGTTGGTGGGTTCCGCAGATTGGTACGGTGGCACCACGCTGGTGGACATGTCCGCGGAGGAGTGCGGCGAGGGCGAGTTCTCGCTGGTGGAGCGCGAGATGCAGGCTTCCGTTCGCCCTCACAGAGACCAGGCCGGAGGAAACTTCTCCAGATATCGAGTGGTCAGGGTAAGTTACAGCAGGTTTTTTTTGCACAACGGTAAAAAACGCGCACATAGTCCAACTGATGGTAAATGGATGCGTTGGGCCATAGACGTCTACATACATCCTCGATTAAGAATAAAAATGCAGATATGTTGTCACCCCTATTGACTAAATATATGTTACTATCAAACAATTTGAAGAAATCTTCTGAAAAATATAGTGAACAACCGTAGTTGAACAACTATATTCAACAACCGTGGTCAATAATAACCAATAGTCAGAAGATTTTCTGCGAATACGAGAATAGGCTATTACACCCATTTTCAAAAATTGTTTTAAATGAATCCTAGAGTGATAATGAACCACTATAATTTTTATATAAACTTTTTAAAACCGAATAGTGACATAAAAATTACTTTTAATCTATCGTTTTAAATTTTCGCGTGAAAACGCTAGCCGCCATACTGTTCAACTCGTGACGTCACTGTCCTAGAATTTTGACAATTTTGCGAAGGAATAAGATACTTTTGAATGTTTAATAATGAGTTATCATCTATATCATTGTTGTGTTGTGCCTGATTGCAAAAATACGAGCATAAGAACGCCGCGGAAGTTATGGATTAAAGTGCCAACTGATTTAAATATTACAAATACTTGGTTAAAACTGTCAAGAAGAGACCCAAAGGCATTGTCTACATAATCTAAGCTATACTTCTGTGAAGATCACTTTGATGTAAGTATGACTTACATTTAACTATGGATTAAACCAAATAAAACATCATGACATGATAGGTACCTATTGCAAGTCAAATTTTGTAATAGATTAGGTTAATCGCTCGTCTGTCCCGTCCTTTGTGGACCATTTTGATAGCCCTTGCAAGTGCAGTACAGAGTTTTACTTAATTCCTGTTTTCTTCTATTATATGGGAATAAAGACATGGTTTGTACTCAGACCTAATAAAAAGTGACTTTTTATTTCTTCTGAGGGTTTGTACAAAAAAAAAATAACAAAATGATTTTCTCACCTAAGCTTATATTCTATAACATTAGTGATAAAAGCGAAGTAATAAACTCGCTTTTACGAATCCGTCTTCCATGATGCCTTTTCAATAAAATTTGGAATAAAAGTCAACAATCGTAATGATAACTTGAAAAATTTCGAAATTAGCTAGTTAGTACACAGCACATAACCTAGTTCTTTGACCTAGTGACGTCACGACACTATCTAATATGGCGGACATCGTTTTGCAGATTTGAGGCACAGGTAAAAAAAAATATTCTTTAAATTGAAATATAAAATTTATAATGCATTTTTATAAATAGAAATCAATATTTCTCGTTAACTTTTTACAAAATCTATCATAAATATATATTCTTTTATTTTTTTACATTGTGTAAAATACCCTATTGAGCAGTCGAACCGCTGGCATGTTGAACCTTGCCATTTGTATTTTATAGTTCGAGCATTTTAATTTGAACGTCATTCACCGTAATCCAGCTGAACCCACAAAGACGGCAGTAGAAGTATCCTCCGGAACCTATTGGTATAGGACGTAAGCGACTCGCGGAGTATCTCTGTCACCATTTACTCTGGAGAGTTTCGCCCATCTGGCACATAGTCGATGAACGAAAATGGACGGTAAAATGGACGGTCTACTTTCGTTCATCGACTAATCGATCAACTAGTTAAATTTGTCAACTAGTTTACGCGTCAACTTGGTTTTGCAGACGTTTAAAGTTAAACTCTGTAACGTCGTCTGTGGCTTTGAATTGTTAATTGTAATTTTAAGTGCTAACTTATCACGTGCTCGGCGACGAAGGAAACATCATGAGGAAACATGCATGGCTGAGAAATAAAGAACAAAAATATTTCAAAGACATGTGAAGTTCGCCAACACGCATCGGGGCAGCGCAGCAAACGCTTTTTTGCACTAAAACCCTCGCAGAAATGAGAGGAGACCTGTGTCCAGCAGGACGTATATAGGCTGTAACCTTAACATCATTGTGGCATTTATTTTCAGATACAAAAGATAGTGAACGGCCGCCTCTGGGAACGCTACCAGCACAGAAGGAAAGAAGTGAGCGAAGAGGCTGGCGCGCCCAATGAACGTATGCTCTTCCACGGGTCCCCATTCATCAACGCCATCGTGCAGAAGGGCTTCGATGAAAGACACGCCTATATAGGTAAGAGACGATTGACTATATTATAGTCCATAGTAGGTAAATGATGATAATATAACATCCCGTGGTTGTCGTTAGGTCTCCGGTTCTCTACACTCACGAAATACAGCAGCATTAAGCTGTTATTTCACGCTGGTGTTCTGTGAGAGCGTGGTCCTTTGAGCCGACCCATACGTGCTACAACTATAATATAGCTGCAACATGTCTCTGCCACGTGTAAATGTATCTATTAGTTTATTATATTATAAGCACAGAATTATATAAAGGTGATATTAATGAAACAATCACAGTGAAGGGTAACTAGGTGGCGCTGTGGGCAGCATATGTGTTTGCAATCTCTTATGTCGCTAGTTGGGACTGAGGTGATTTTATTTAACACGGAAATGGTCACATGGTGTGATCATTGTTGAAAAATTGCGTTTTTAATAAAAGTTAATGTAAAATTTTTATACACGCAATACCTCAGTGCTATCTTCTTAAAATTTTTACCCATTTTCACTTTTAGGCATATCTGGAGTTTGGTTTATATATTTATAATCTAACAAACATAAACTATACTAATATCTCAGAAAGAAACCTTAATCTCTACACTTTTCTAAGTAATTCACTTCACCCGCTATTACGTCTGTGAAATATTCCACCTCACACATCATACCAAAGTGGCGCCGCCCTATCGGCAGAAAAAGTTATAGATCATTGGTACCGAATAACACAAGGGCCTATAAACCGATTTTAAATCCCAATTAATAGTGGTAGTGTGGTTTAATAACATCCACCACCGCATTTTTTTTTATAGGATAAGGATGACAAACGAGCACACAGTCCACCTGATGGTAATTGGTTGCTGCGGCCCATAGACATCTACATCTATCCTCTGTTACAAATCAAAATGTAGATGCGTTGTCAGTCCCGTGAGGACTAAAATGGAATGCCTCATTTCCAGTAAAAAGGGCCTCCGGCCACCTGCACTCACCAAGCGAGACGCAGAGGTAAACCTCTACTTCACGCTGGTTTTCTGTGAGGTCGTGGTACCACCCCGGTTCGAGCCGGCCCATCCGTGCGACAGCAAAAGCTGCCGCGTGGCTCTACCACTGTTTATCATAAATATAAATCAAAAAGTCATGGTTGCCCCCTCATTAAACAAGATACTCGTACATATTATGCCTACCATGGCATCAGGAAGTCACCTACAATACAGCACCGCCTGTTAAACACCAAGTAACACCACCACATGACTCAATTCACTTACGTGATCTTTTTTTATTTACACACAACAAAATACAAAAACAGTCTTATAGTGAGTTTGTACAAATGTTCTACATATTTCATAATTTGCTGAAATATCTTCCAGTAGACCCACAAAGGAAAATATATTTAAAAAGGCAAACTTAGTGCTTACAATACTAATAATACTGTAAATAATATACAAAAGCTTACGTGAATTATATTAAATGACACTATAAATAAAAATAAAATAATGCCATTATTAAAAATAATACATACAATAGCTACATATAATATATATAAACTAATACTAATATAAGATTTGTGATTTAAGAATATTCAATATAGTATAAAACCCAGGGTCTAATTGTTAAGACAGCCCAGTAGTAGTTAAGTTAACTTGTAAGTTAGAAAATAAAAATAATATAGGAGAAAGTCTTCGTCTCCTTACACTTCAACTCACCCGTAAGCTACCGCAAACGTAAGTAACATTAAACATTTGTTTTCAGGCGGTATGTTCGGGGCCGGTATATACTTCGCGGAGCACTCGTCGAAGAGCAACCAGTACGTGTACGGCTTCGGTGGCGGATCCGGGTGTCCTACGCACAAGGACCGCAGCTGTTACCTCTGCCACAGGTGCCACCTATACGTGCTCTTGTTGTTCTTTCTTTTTCTTGTCACTTCTCTTTGCCACCGCCTAAAGTTTGTTTGTTTTGTAGTTTTTAACTGTGGTTGTGTGTTGTTTCTTAAGTGGTAAGTACATGGATGACTGAAAATTTTTGACTGTCGTACCTCATTTGACGTTAAAAAAAATCTTAGAGAAACCCTCTATATTAAACTTTAAAGATAAACGATACGGTTATGACCGATACTGATATGAAAAAATAACCATAGATAATACACTTTATACCAGGGATTGTATTATCTATGTGTCAACCATAACCATAGGCCAAAACTGCCATAGGTTCAGTTTTTTGGGCTTTGGATTCTGGGGTTTTAGTCTAATTAACGCCATCTCTACAACGCTGAAGAAAACTAGCCTAGAAGTTTATGTACCTAGTTTACTAGAGGGCAGAACTTTCAAAGCATTTTTTATTCTTGCTGGTGCTAATATGTGTGTAAAACTAAACTGCTTTTGAGTGGCCAATATTAGAGGTGTTAATGTTTCAGCTGTGAAACCTTTGAAAACATCACTCTCTGCTACCAAAACCTTCGACACTCCACTAGCCTTTGAAATCTGTTCAGCTGCCTTAAAACATAAAGAAGGCTTAAAAAATATTTATTGACTTTCTATTTTGTATCACTTTGATCTTAGCCAAAAGGCCAAGTAGCGAGCCATAGTAGCTCAAGGGCTAAGCGCTCGCTATAAATTTCACAGTATGCAGCAACCTGGGTTCGATCCCCGCCAGCTCCAATGAAATTGATAATTGCAATTTTAAGTTTTGATTTACCATATGCTCGGCAGTGAAGAAAAACATAGCAGTTGGATTTAGTTTGTATGGAAGTTTCATCCCACTGAAAATAAAATCTGTCAGTCGCAGGACTTCTATGCACGTCAGAAGTGAAAACTACTTAGCTTCACAAACTTGTAAACATTATTTTTGGGTTGATAAGAAAAATTTTTATGAAGTATTTTTTATTACAAATTATTTTTATCAACGTTATTAATATAGTAATAAAATTGTCATTTATTGCGCTGTTCTACATGAAAAACAATGATTATTATCTATATAATACAAACAAATTTATAAATACATATCAAATTAAAATTAAATTGTCAATTGGATTTTAAAATTACTTTCATCTATTTATGCATCCGAGCGTGGCGGTCACGAGAGTTCAGTGCTCTTGCCCGTGTGTAATGGTGTGAATTTTTTCTCATTCAGTCTCATTATGCTCACACATTATGTTTTACATAAATTTGACAAATTAAGTAAAAGAATATGTATAGTGTATTACGTAATGTATTACAATATTCGATTATCGCATTCGTATTTGTACATCACTACTTTAAAATAAAACATTATTTAAATATAAAATTTCATCCAAATCGTTAGAGCCGTTACCGAAAAAACATTGAGTTATTCGTTAAAGCCTCTCAAATTTTGCTGCTGAACATATCCTTTGTAGGAATAGTTGCCAGTTGGCATATTGGCAGCTGGTTGGCAATAGATATGAGCGCCGAAGGCCAATTCCGTGGCTGCCGCGCGTGGCCAGCCGCCGCCGATTTGCCTTAGATATTTTTTATCAGCCGATTTGCCTTAGATATTTTTATCAGCCGATTTGCCTTAGATATTTTTTTTATCAGCCGATTTGCCTTAGATATTTTTATTATCAGCCGATTTGCCTTAGATATTTTTATCAGCCGATTTGCCTTACATATTTTTATTATCAGCCGATTTGCCTTAGATATTTTTATCAGCCGATTTGCCTTACATATTTTTATTATCAGCCGATTTGCCTTAGATATTTTTATCAGCCGATTTGCCTTACATATTTTTATTATCAGCCGATTTGTCTTAGATATTTTTTTACTAGCCGATTTGCCTTAGATATGTGTTTTATCAGCCGATTATCCTTAGATATTTTTATCAGCATTTTTCCGGACATCGGTCCTTAGTCCGGACGACTTAGGGACCTTCAAGAAAAAGCATACTCTTTTTAAGAGGCCGGCAACACATATGCAATTCCCCTGGTGTTGCGTTTGTTCATGGGCGGCGGTAGTCACTTACCATCAGGTTAGCCGCATGCTAGTTTGCCCCCTCTCCTATAAAAAAGGGGTTGCCTTGGTTTGTTGCTCAGCTTGCCCCGAGCAGTACACCACAGAACAATAGACATTCACTCTGTGAAATATTCGACTCGACTGAGTGAGCGACGAGCATGGGCGAGAGCGAAGCGACTAGGCGAACTAATGCGATCGGGCTGCGCGTGCGGGTGGGAAAGCAAGTTGCGACTTGTCGCCACGGCGCGTCGCGGGCTTCACTCGGCGACGACGCGTCGATATGAACTCACGGCGACGGCGGTGCGCCGGCGCGGCGCTCATATCTAGATGGCAATCGCAATTTTATTATTCCGAGCTGTTATCACATAGCTCGAAGAACCGACAACGGATGGGGAAGAAAGGTTCTCGAGTGGCGGCCTCGTACAGGTAGGCGAAGTGTAGGGCGTCCTCCCACTAGATGACGTGACTACCTGGCAAGACATGCAGGAAGTCGATGGATGCAGGTGGCTCAATACCGTGCTTTAGGCATTCCTTGTTCTTGTGGCTTACGTTCAGCATTGGACTTGTGAAGGACGGTAATGAGGATGATGAGATGATAATGATATGATAATGATGATGATTTGTTATCAGGAAAATGCTGCTGTCCATCTCCTCTTTCATTTCACCAAGTGTGTCCAAGAATGGATTTTTATTCAGTAACAAATAACTTCGTTTCCCGCAGACAAATGCTTCTCTGCCGCGTGACTCTCGGGCGAGCGTTTCAACTGGCAAGCGCCATGAAGATGGCTCACGCGCCCCCCGGCCACCACAGTGTAGCCGGCCGCCCGAGCCACGGCGGCCTCTGCTTCCCCGAGTACGTGGTCTACCGCGGCGAACAGGCAAGTCGATTACTCTGAACTCTTTACTCTACTTTTTTGTGCACTCTAACAGCATATTACTCTGCACTCTACTGTGTGCACTCTAACAACATATTACTCTGTGCTCTGTACTTTACTCTGTTCTCTCTTACGACATATTACTCTGTGCTCTGTACTTTACTCTGGTCTTTCTAACGATATATTACTCTGTACTCTATACTTTACTCTATGCTCTGTAACAACATATTACTTTGTTTTCTGTACTCTAATCTGTTCATTCTAGCAACATATTACTTTGTGCTATGTGCTCTACTCTGTCTCTAAAATATTACTCTGTGTTCTGCATTCTACTCATCATATTACTCTGTGCTCTATACTCTTTGCTTTAATCTTTGACATTAATATGTCGAGGAGTATTGGCGGGAACTTGACCGCCGGCGAATTGCAGGTCCTGTGTCATAATAATAAGAATGCACAATATCTGAAAATAACTCACGAGGAGATGAACACTCGGCAGGAATTATTCCAGTAGTCGTCTCTGCGAACGGGCTAATCCCGATCACCCTCACGGATTATGTGAGGTGACCGGGACTCCGCGATGGGCCGTTCCAAGCTCGTAGAAAGCATTCCATATTAATCCTCAAGAGTGATAACGCATCTGAATTTAGACTCTGTAACGAGAAGTGGCACATAGAGGTGTATGGGCCACAGCATCCACTTACTAGCAAGTGAACTATGTGCTCGTATTATTATTATTTTTTTAAAAAACGTGACCTCCACTAGGATTTTCTACTGAATCGTGGGGGCAGTTTACATACATAAATTTCGCAAGGACAAACATCCAGACCCAAAACAATTAAGTGTAGGCCATACAAATACTTGTACCGTGCGGGATTCGAACTCGCGGCCCTTAAAGCTGCAACTCATTGTAAAGTCACTGCGCCACGTAGCCGTCATATTCTTTAAAAAAAAACTACCAGGGGTTGACAGCTTAAGATTGAAAAAATCCATCACTATTTCGCCTGGTATGTGTGATAAGAGGTGACATTGGAAAATTCCAGAAGGAATGGTGACCAAGAAGATGCTTAAGGCTAATCATACCTACAACGGTAGCGACCTATCTCACGTGGTAGAGCCAGAGGTAGAGGTAGAGGGTTGGTTCGACGGGGGTAGGAACACGCTCTCACAGAATACCAAGGTGAAAGAAATAGCAGCTCAATGCTGCTGTGTTTCGTATGGTGAGTGTAGAGAACCGTTGACACTTTTTACTGGAAACGAAACATTCCATCTTAGTCCTGACAGGTGTGACAGGACAGTCCAGACGAGGATAGATGTAGATGTCTATGGGGTACATAGCACGCAGTCCACCTGTATTGTGTACATATCTATCCTCGATTAAGAATCAAAATGCAAATGCGTTGTCACCCTTTAAGGGTAAGATGGAATGCCTCATTTCCAGTAAATAGGGTCTCCGTTTCTCTACACTCACCATACGAAACACAGCAGTATTAAGCTGCTATTTCACGCTGGTATTCTATGAGAGCGTGGTCCTTCTCCGGTCGAGCCTACCCATTCAAGCTACAACCACAACATAGCTGCAGCGTGGCTTTTCCACGTAAAACAACAATACCAACTTCCACGCACTTACACGCAATACCAACTTGCCGGCCAATTTAATGTTTTAATATTTTTTTTCTTGACAGGCCTATCCAGAATACCTGATCACGTACCAGATTGTGAACGACGAAACAAACTCGGGGTCCGTTTAAAATTCGTACTGACCTCCCAATGGGTATTAAGAAAGACCGCCGTACAGTCGGCAAGTAAAGATTTATCGAATCACTTTAATCGGCGATAATTGTTCAATGAACAAATTACAAATTAAAAATCGATGTTGTAAGTTTTATCTGCGGTTGGAGTTTAAAAAATGAAATAGTGTGAATACGCCTTTAAATTGTATTATTTTTATATTTCTAAATATAAGGTCGAAGTAAACTGAACGGTTCTATCGTGTCCTTTGCCTTACTTATTTTTTCTTAATGCTGTGATTTTTAAATGGCGACTAAATAGATTTTTCTTATTAATGAATTTTTTCTATCAATACAATTTTTAAATATATTTTGTAAAATTTTTAAATCCGTTTCATATGATTTCTCATTATTTATATTAGTACAATTACTGTATTATATTGCATTGTTTTTATAATGTTCGTAATAATAAACATTAATGTAAACGCGGGTCACGTGGCAAGGACTTTAGTTTGCAAGTCGTGTTTGTGCAGACTTCATTTAGTACAAATAAGACGTGTAGGTAGACGTGAGATATCGGAGCATGTTTACCCGACCACCCTACAAAGAGGGTAATGTTTTTCGTGAGTATGTCCACTTCGTTGACACGCTCTATAGCCATAACTACTTGATGGATGTTTAACACTCTTTTATTAGCTTCCCGTGTATCTATCTATGTAACGGAATCTTTTAAATGTAATTTTCAGGATCCCCGGCACATATAAATACTGTAAATATGATATTATTATTTATGTTCATTGTAGCCATCGTAGCTGTCCCGATTTGATTACCTTCCGTCCCGAAATTTGACATAGTGGAACTGGCAACAAAATGGCGCCGCCCTTGTGCAAAGCAAATTTGTGTAAGCAAATTTTCTGCTTCCTCCCCCCCTCCCCCCATCTGTATAAACAAAAATAAAATAAGAAAATTGTAGACTCCCCCCTTCTCCAAATAACGTAAGTATTTTTTCGAAACTTTAAAATTAGAAAATTAAGAATCATTTGTTGTCCACTGGCTCCGTACCAAGTCTCTAAATCTACATCATTAACAGTTGGTAGCTCATGTTTACAATAATAAAAAATAGTATTACTAATTTAGATTATAAATATTGTTTTAAAAACATTTTTATGGTATTATCATTTTTTCTTACTTAAGAATATCTTACTTTGTCAGAAAAAAGTTTAAACACCCCCCCCCCTCCCTCCGGCCGTCCCTAAGCCTACTCACTACTTGAACCTCCTTTGTGCCACATTTTAAGTTATTTAATTTTGGATATTATGTGCTTATATAATAAAGACATTTTCTTTTGTAATGAATAATTGCTCATTTTGATATTTGTAAATTTACAAAGCATGTGAATTACATAAATAAATTATATTTGAAAGTAAAGGAGGATACGCTCAAAGTAAAAGAGACCTTATCAACACACGGATTAAATTGCGGATCAAATTTGGATGTAGAAAAAAGACTTAAAACTAAAATTTGTGCAGTTCACACGCGGTAAAAATGAAACCTTCGGAAAAGAAGATCAATATAACAGAAAACACTACACTGTATTCTATCTCGTTCTCTCGCCGGCTAAATTCTATAGATGTATATTTGTCTCTTTTTAGTGTCGTTTTTTCGTTTCGAGTTTGAAATCACAAGGATTCTAAAGAAGTTTTCACTGCGAGAAAATACCTAAGTGATCTGAGCAACTATATAGTATAGACATAAAAAAATATACTCCTGTCCCTCATAGTTCCATAAATTGCCTCACACTTTGCCATAGTTGCCACGCTTGGTAGGTGGTTCCACATCCGCAGTTTGGGGGTAGATGCTGCTGTCTATCTCCCGTTTCAGTTTCCCTGTGTCGCCTGTCGACGCCCACGGGACCATATGGGGTACATTCTCACACCGTCATTATAAGGTGTAAAATAAAACATAGATTATATAAATTCGCTCGCATTCCGAAAACGAATGTAGTTACAACTGTTATTAAAATGATGTCATCGTGTATCAAACATTTGTCGATAAATTCTACTATATATAGATACATTCAACTTAAGAAATGCTTAAAGTTACTCTCTTTTTTTTCCATTATGCTGGGGTCACAGTAACGAGAAACGTCAATGCCCATAAATAAACGCAACAATTATTGGCTTAATTTTAACGCGATAAACTGAGTGGCCACACTTGGAACGGTCAACGTCATATCAATTTCAATGCCGTTGAACGTCGTTAAAGTATACTGACCATTTATTTTTTAACTCAAAACTGGACATGGGTTTATTTATACTCCCCAGTTAGCAGGTTAACAATAAAAACAATATTATGTTATTTATTTAAAAACTGTAACTTTATACAATTAGTGTTCACTATAATTATAATAACATTAATTATAATTATTTTTATTTTAACAATTTGTGAAAAATAAAAATTAATCACCAGTTCACCAGCTTCATTAAAGCAAAGTTCCTCAGATAGTAATTGTTAAATGCAACATATGTTTTAATTATATTTATATTTGTCAGTGCAACAAATTTACTTTAATAAGGTTGGTGATGATTTTAAATAAGGTCAAGTTTTTTTTACATTGATTTTTGTTATCAACATCGCCTTTAGAACTGGAACCTGCAAGTGATTTTTTTCAGACGTCCACAATTTATTCATAATAGAAAAATACTTTTTCTACTGGAGCATTTGTACCAGGTAGAAATAAAATATATTCGATTAAAATGCAAAAGAATTTATGTTGAGAATGTTGGTGAGAAATGTTTGAGTACTTCCACCCAACGAATTTCTGCGTAAACTTTGAAATTATCTCATTCGGTTATTTTTTTTTTTTGATCGGTCCCGCTCTCGCACGTTTCGTGTCTGACGAACTTCATAGTTTTAAATTTTCTCGTGATTAGGACAACGGGACTATTTTGCGTCCCGGAGCTTTGTTTGGGGACAACGGGACAGGTGACCGAGAAAAGGGACAGTCCCGTTCAAAACGGGACGTATGTTCACTTTACGTTAATATTCCTTGAATCTCAAGCAAGATGAACGTCGACGCTACTACTCTGTATTTGATGAGTGTAAATTTTTATTATATGAATATATTTTATTATTGCCTAAGCATGGCTCTGTTTGCAGAATCTCAAGAAACGTAATAACTTTTTCATTATTCCACTCTGTCGTAGCCATACGTGCGACCCCGTTGCGCTCACCGTGCACAATGAGACAAACGTAGTGTGGCCGCTTCAACGAGTTAATTCGTGCGTTAATCTCTTTGATGTACCGACACTCGAGTTATCGTTCAACGGCAAACGGCATTGTTCTTGCCGTTGTAGAATTATCGCGTTAAGTGGTGGCCACACCTACATTCGACGCCCATCAACGCAATAATTAACGGCATTTCTCGTTAGTGTAGCCCGGGCATTACATGACAATAGAAAGAGACAGGTATAGAGACAATTGATACTTTATTAGTAAGCGATAGTCGATAATTAAGAGTATGGCCGTTGTAATAATAATAATAATAAACTTTATTTCAGACAAAGGTCCATAAATTGATTAGTAACATTACATTTTTTTATATTTATTGTTAGTAAAAATTGCCTAAAATCTAAAGCAAAAAAAAGAAACAATTAATCATACAATTAAAAAAAAACAATATCAAAAATTACTAAAATTACTTATTTAAAAAATAAATTTTATATTATTAGCTAATGCATGTGCAGGCGAATCCAGTGTTTTAAAAGCGGAGAGTCCCCCCTATCGGCCAAAGCGCTTACGATGCTATTAGAAGAATCCCTAATACGAAAAAGAAGCGAGGCGCATCTCTTTCGCATTATGGCATAAAAGTCGTCCGTACGTGCATCCGCGAACATTGTAGATGCACTACAGTGACGAGCTAGTCCCATCAAAATCCTAAATGCTTTGTTATATTGAACGTTATTGTGTAACCCTTGTTGCTAACGTCGCAAATGAAATTTGAATGGGGGACAATAATTTTGCGCTCACCAGATGTCGCTAGTTGGAAGTGAGGTGATCTTATTTGTTGTACAATGTACAGTGTCATTATGATTGTGGAATTTTGTTTTAAACACAAAACAATGCCTCGGCGGTCTTAAATTTTTTTGGCATATTTTTTAACTTTTTTTTTTTAATTTTTCTACTTCTAGGAATATCCGTAGTTTGGTTTATCCATTTCTAGCAAATTAACTTTCCCCGCTATGATATCTGTCAAATGTTTCACCACATTACTAAGTGGCGCAGCCCTTGTGGCTAAAATCGTGGATGTCTTCGTTGTTTATTGTTAACTGGTGTAACTTTAACAAGAATGTTTTAGATTATTGTAAACGAAAAGTTTAATTCAGCTTTATATACAGTGACAATTTAACTAAAAGGGATTTTAATAATGTAGCTATCCCTTTCTAATATTGCCAACTCTATGGTGCTAGAAAGAGGACGTAGCTGATGTTATAAGTTTTTATAAAATTATAATTAATTTTTTTAGTTATGTTTAGTGAAGTGTTTGGAAATAGTTTTTTTTTTTTAAATGACAAAATCCAGCTTATAAAATGGCATACTGATAAATGATAGTAAAGATGTTTATTGTAATTTTAATGATAATACATATTATTATTTACTCGTATTGTATATATTGAGATTGTCGGCTGTCTGTCTGTCTGTGTAGAAACGAACGTCTTTATTGTGTAGAGTGAATACATTTGTGAGTATAATAATTGTTGTTTTTTTTTACTAATGCCTATACCACTTATATAGTGACTGCGGAGCGTACAGGTAAGGAGAACGAAATGGGAAATGAAATGAAAAAAAAACGTAATGATGCTGTGTTTCGTATGGAATCGGCGACCCCTTTTACTGGAAACGAGGCATTCCATCTTAGTCCTCACGGGTGACAACGCGTCCGCATTTTGATTCTTTATTGAAGATACGTGTCTATAGACCACAGGATACACTTACCATCAGGTGGACTGTATGGACTTTGGTCATCCTTATTGTATAAAAAATAGGGTTTTGAATTAAATTGTTACGACAGTCTCAATCACATTTATAACGTTAACTAGCGGTAATGCTGCTGCGTTATAAGACGTTTAAATTATATAGACTTCTGATAGATGGCTCTGGCAACTAAAATAAAACCTAGCTTGCATATATATTACTTCATAAGGACTGGGTAGGTAAACTTAATCATCAACACCGGACGCTACAGCCAATATATAAAAAATATTTTAAGTTTTTATCATATTGCCTACTTATATTGGGCATTTTTCAAACAGTCTGGACAATATGAATAATGTCCTATTAATCACTTGCTCTTCTAATCAGGTACACCTCAAAACCTGAAAGCGAGATTGTACAACCAGTGCGTGTTGCCAGTGATGACTTATGGATCTGAGACGTGGTCCTTCACTGCTGGCTGTATGAAGACGCTAAAGGTCGCTCAGCTAGCTATGGAAAGGGCTGTGCTCAGTGGCGTAGCTACAAGTCATCAAAGATTACTCCTACTTCCAGAACATAAATATAACATCTTCGTTTTATTGTCTTTTTTGTATAGAAGAGGGAGACAAACGAGCATGCGGCACACCTGATGACAAGTGTCAACCACCGCCTATTAACAAATACAAAACCAGGCGCGTTGCTGGCTTTTTAAAAAGGAGTAAGCTCGTTTCTTGAAGGTCCCTAAGTGGTATCCGTCCGAAAAAATCGCCGATGGTAAACGAGTCCACCAAGAAGTCGTGCGAGGAAGAGAACTCCTAGTAAATCGGACAGTAGTGGACCGTCAAAGATCCCGATGATGTGGATCACCTTTGTCTTATTGTTCTACTTGTGACGAGCAGTATTTAGTCTAAAGCGGAATTTCGTCCCCCTCCCCCCTCCCCAGGATTCGCGAGACAGCTTGAGCACCCGCGGTAAGGAAGAGTAGGGTAGCTTGGGCGTGGATGCTCAGCCTGGGATTCTCCAATAGTGCTGGTACCCTCCTGGGATGGTTTCTGATTTAATTAGTTAGTAGTAAGTAGCTTTGCTTTATTATGCCCTGCAGTGAGCTGAAGTGGCAATGGGCTGGCAATGTAGCTCGAAGAACCGATCACCGATGGGGAAAAAAGTTCTCGAGTGGCAGCCCCGTACCGGTAGACGAAGTATAGGGCGGCCCCCCGCTAGATGGAGTGACGATCTAGTAAGACATGCAGGAAGTCGATGGATGCAGGTGGCTCAGGACCGTGCTTTGTAGCATAACTTGGGGAAGGCCTATGTTCAGCAGTGGACTTGTGAATGGTTGTAATGATGAATGACTTGCTCTATAACCTGCTCGTATATAATCAAAGCCATTACCGGAATGAAGGAAATGAGGGTGCATAAAATAAAACAAAATGTTCACTCTTCGATATTATATTTAACACAGGTTATACATTACAACACTTACAGAGTCGCGTCTACTACATACTACATACCGCATTGACTAGATTATAAGCGCATTCATTACTACTAAAACCACGGACGAGGCGATATAGTTTTGGGTTAAAGCTTTTCTCAGTAATAGCTATGTGGGGATAGGACTATACATACGGTTTCATTGACAAAAAAATCATCAAAGTTATAAACTGTGCTTTTGCAGCAGTTGGGAAGTGAATGTACTTGTGCAGAGCAACGGTGGAGTTACTGCGGGGCAGGGGGCGGGCCATGAAGCAAATACAAAGAGGAGACAGCATAAGCAGCTGTGCACTGTGATTCTAAGTAGGTCCTGACGTCATCATAGTGGGCGTGTCTTTAGTTAGTATACTGTCAGCATTCGTCCTGTGCGCTTATGTGTTGAAAATCGCAAATCGGTGTATTTTTGTAGTATTAAGAAGAAAAGAATGAAGTGTTGTGTTTTATCATGTAATGACTACTCAGATAGACGCTCTGATGCTATGGATGGCATCACATTTAATTTGTAAGTAATTTTACACCTAATTTATTAAAATAGTTCTAGAAAAATCTCTGCATTGGATTTCAAATGTAATTAAATATATTCGACACTAGATGGCGACACTTTGTGTCATGTGAACTAAAAATATAAAGGTATGTGAAGCTCAGTATTCATAAAATAAAATAATCATACGAAGGTGCTGAAATTTGTTCTGCATTCAGACAAAGAAATTTTAATCGCCAAAGTATTATTTTTATAGTTTATAATCATTTTGTGAACAGTCCGCCATCTATCGTCAAGGTAGCTAAACTACATTGCAACATCGATATGGAACGATTCGAGTAGTTTTACTATTTATCGATAGATGTAGATAGTAAAGTGGGCGGGGCTTAACACCCCCTCACCCCGCAAATTGTCTCTCTTTGTATTTGCTTCATGAGTGGAAACGGCTCAGCAGAGCGAATTTTTCGTACATACAAAACAGGAGAAGAATCTGTGCGAGGGATGTGTTGCGAGGAGATAAATTGCAAGCGATTCACAGGCGAGGGGAGAGAGGTAGGGAGAGAAAGCACAAATAATGAACAACTTTCCAGTTCTCTCATAACTGGAAGAAACATACTTTGCTCGAGCCAGGTCGCCTCTCTCCGCAGCATCCAGCAGTGCATCATCCCCTCTCAGAGCGTCAGTTGGGTCGCTGTCACCGGCTCTCACCAGCTGCAGTGGCGTCAGAGTCAGACCGTCGCGGTTTCGTCTCGTCCGATCAGCTCCGTGCTGTAATGAAAAAAAATCAATTTAAAAAATCAACAATATCATACAGACGTGGTACTTGAAAGGAGACTTAATGCAGCAGCATTTTGTTTCGTATGGTGAGTGTTGAGAATCAGAGACCCTTTTTTACTGGCAACGGGGCATTGCATCTTAGTCTTCAAGTGACAACGCAATTATATTTTGATTATGGATTCGAAATAGATGTGTGTGGGCCTCGGCAACCACTTAACATTAGGTGGACTGTGTGCTCCTTTGTCACCATGATTCTTTCAAAAAACACGTTGGCCGCCTTCCGTGCTTCATACCTCGTGCAGAAGATCTTCCATTTTACTTCGACGGCTAAGCCCACTTACCTTCAAGAGTAGCCGAACGATGTCAGCCTTCCCCTTAGCGGCCGCCTCGTGTAAAGGCGTGAACCTCCACAAGTCGGCCGCGTTCACACCGGCGCCAGCCGACACCAGCAGCTCGGTCACCTCGAAGTGGCCGTACGAGCAGGCGTTGTGCAAAGGGACCAGGCCCCTGGAAGAAATTCAGTTTCTCTTTACACGCTACATATTAACTTGACCTGTATGTATGCATAATAATTGTAAAAATGTATTTGTGTTTTTATGTTTATGGTTTACAAGAGTTGTAGTAGCTCAGGCGCTATGCGCTCGCTGTAAATTTACAAGTACGCGAGCAACCCGGGTTCGATCCCCGCCGGCACCAATGTAATTGTTTATTGCAATTTGAAGTGTTTATTTATTATATAAGTGTTTATTTATATAGTGTTTATTTATATTGTGCTCGGCGGTGAAGGAAAACATCGTGATAAAACTTGCATGTAGTGAAGTTCACCAACACGCATTGGGGCAGCGCAGGCATTATCCTTATTACCTTAAGGAAACCCGCCACTGTTCGGAGGTAAGGTCTCATCTTTTTTTTATAGGATATGGGTGACAAACGTGCACACAGTCCACCTGATGGTAAGTGGTTGCTGTGGCCCACAAACATCTACACTTATCCTCGATTACGAATCAAAATGCAGATGCGTTATCACCTGTGAGTCTATGTGGACTAAGATGGAATGCCTCGTTTCCAGTAAAAAGGGTCTCCGGTTCTCTACACTCACCATACGAAACACAGCAGCATTAAGCTGTTATTTTACGCTGGTATTCTGTGAGAGGGTGGTCCTTCCCCGGTCGAGCCGACCCATTCGTGCTACAACTATACTATTAATGTAGCTGCAGCATGGCTCTACCACGTTGAAAATCTATACAAATAAATAAAATTGAAGTGTCTGTTTGTAATATCAAAATTACGTCTTTTTACTAAATGCGTATGAAAGTTTATACGATATTTATAACAAAAACACAATTATTAAAATTTTTGTCTGTCTGTCGGTCTGTCTGTCGGTCTGTCGGTCTGTCTGTCTGTTTGTTCCGGCTAATCTCCGAAACGGCTGGACCAATTTCGACGGGACTGATGTTATAAGAAGTAACTTAGGCTACTTATGTTTTAGAAATGAATTAGGGTTCCGCGCAACATAATTAAAACCCTAAATTACACGCGGGCGAAGTCGCGGAGAACAGCTAGTTTATATATAAATCCCGCGTACTTTTAGCGAAACAAAATATTGTAATAAAAATCTGTGATCATAGAAATAATAATAATATCTTACCTTGATCAAGTATGTATCAAATTTGGTTTCTGAAATGTTTTGTATTTCTAAAGCGATCGTTATTTTTCAACACGAACCACTGTAAACAAACGACCACTAACTATGGCGGCTGAGCCCGAAGTAAGTAAAAATAGTCTGTGGCCGGGAGTGAGGCAAAGTGTATTTAGTAAAATAAATTAATACAAGGCTGCTCAAAACAACCAATATTTCGCTATTTCTCAGCCGAAAAAAATTTATTATAAGTAAACAAAACAAAATTAAACTGCCATTTACATTTCATGGTTTCCCACATGACAGATGAAGAGAGTATAAAAAATAGACTGAGTTGAACAATTGATATTTTTAAGTTTTCGTGTTTACGCTTCCATGCGGACTTGATAAAACTGCACCTTATATCAGTAAAGCCGCTTTTTATGTAACAATAGCAATTGCTCAATTTAAAAAAAATTAACTCTCTGACAATGTGCTCTTTATATCCGACATCATATTTCATACGACAAAACGTTGAAATCTTGATTTTTAGGCGCTAGTAGAACTATATTTACACGCTTTGCTCTTAAGGCATGCAATATACTTACAAGGAAAGATATCGAGGTCTAGGGCGCCCAAATTATTTAATAATATACAAACTCGTTTTCGTATCACTGAAGTGATCATGAACTTTGCAAGTGAGATGAATAAAGATTTTGTTGAAACTAAGCCAGGGTTCAGTTGTACATACCGGAAAAAAGAATTTGTCTACGTGATATAGATATAATATAGATACTATGTTCACTAAGATAGGACATCTCCGGGGCTTAGCAATGAGTTGTAGAGCTAATGGCCGCGGGTTCGAATCCCACACGGAACAAATATTCGTATGGCCCACAGATAATTGTTCCAGGTGTGGATGTTTGTTCTTGTGAAATTGATGTATGTAAACTGCCCTCACGATACAGGAGAAAATTCTAGCGTTGGGGTAGCGTTATTTAAAATATAAGAAAATAAATATTATTTACGATGTTGGTACTTCACTTTTGTGTAGGAGTCCGTTTCCGGTACCACCTCATGCCTATGTATGCCGTGAAATAGCAGTGCTTGCTTCATTATCATCATCATCATTACAGCCTTTCACAAGTCCACTGCTGAACATAGGCCTCCCCCAAGGAACGCCACAAAGCACGGTCACGAGCCACCTGCATCCATCGACTTCCTGCATATCTTACTAGGTCGTCACTCCATCTAATGGGAGGACGCCCTACACTTCGTCCACTCTTCAGTTTTTTCCCCATCGGTTGTCGGTTCTTCGAGCTATATGGCCGACCCATTGCCACTTCAGCTTACTAATCCGTTGGGCGATGTCGGTCACTGTGGTTCTACTGCGGATATCCTCATTTCTAAGTTTATAACGCAGACAAACTCCGAGCATAGACCTCTCCATAGCTCGCTAAGTGACCTTGAGCTTTCTCATACGGCCAGCAATGAAGGACCACGTCTTAGTTCCATAGGTCATCACTTACCATCAGGATTACTGTAATTTGTCATTTCAGTTTTAGAAGAAATGTATATATAAACGATAATTATCATACAAACAACAGACGTATTGTTTCGAAATTAAAACAAACATTGATAAGAAATCCTTTTGTACGACCACGGAAACGAGCCATTACCGAATTTTGATAAACTTAGTATTGTTTGTGTGTTTATTTGTTTTTCTGACAAACATGTCAATTATTTTGTTATTCGAAATTCAAAAAATTTACAATTGTTTTATGACAAAACACGTCAATTGTTTTTAAAAATATTATATGAAATAATAATGTATTCGAAATTTAAATGCAAAAGCATAACTTAAGTGAAAACACTTAAGTCATGTCTTCGCATTTAAATTGCAAACAAAGAGCACAAAATAATCTGATCACTTTCCGCGGGTTTCATAAAATATGAAAAGAAAAATTAGGACAATATTGTGATTTTAAGTCTATAAACATTTTGAATTTATTGACCGTTATTTGTAGTATGTGTTTCAGATCACATATTTGGGCTGAGTTAAGTTTTCACTGTGATAATTTTGCTGATTTAAATTTACGTTAATGTTCTGTGAAGAATAACTGTCTGACAAAAAATTTTGTAGAAACTACATGATGTAATTGTTTGAATGGCTTGTCAACTTAGATGTTAATGTTTCCCATTGGGATATTGTAACAATTTATAAGTTATCACTTAAACTCGATTCAGAAACTATTATAGAAGGCAATGGGAATTTGCTATTAATAATAATAATGCTTCTCATAAGTATGTACTTTTACCACATTCGATGAATTCAAAGAATTTTTACTTGATAGAGTTCGAGGTTTGGAGTGTTTAGAGACGACAAAATCAAAAACATCTAATGTATCGAGACCTAACCGCCCATTGTGTCACTTTTTTGTTCTTCTTCTTTCGTTTAGGTATTGATTTGGTGTACAATAAAGAATTATCTATCTACCTATCTGTCTAAGACCTAAGACCTAAAATGTTACATGTATATTATGTAGGTACTTAATGTAAAATGTCAATTTTGTTCTGAGGAACATAATAATAATAAGTCGATATAATAATAATAATAATAATATCGAGCTTGTCGCCATCCCGGTAAATCACTTAGGCGTGTCATCTCTGGTTGTTCGGCGCTTTCTAACTCTGAGTACTTGCATGGGCACAACCTAGTAG
Organism: Parnassius mnemosyne; assembly: GCA_963668995.1. Lineage (NCBI taxonomy): Eukaryota > Metazoa > Arthropoda > Insecta > Lepidoptera > Papilionidae > Parnassius > Parnassius mnemosyne. The sequence goes on along the minus strand of CAVLGL010000082.1, from coordinate 4,146,789 downwards.
CCAGGATTCTACACTAAGAGCTCGCTCTGAAATACGGTCTCGTGGATCGGAAACTGCCTTATTATAAGTACTTGCCGGAAGCCGTGCTCGAAAATGACCGCGCCAGGCTCTACTGGGACCGGGCCATCATCACAGACAGGACTATTCTTGCGAATAAGCCTGATATTGTGCTGATGGACCGAGCACAATCAAGGATATTTTTGGTCGACATTACCATTCCATATGACGAGAACCTCGTGAAAGCCGAAACAGATAAGAAGTCAAAATATCTGGACCTCGCTCACGAGGTGACCGTCATGTGGCGTGGTCTGCCGACCGAAATTATACCTGTAGTCGTCTATGCGAACGAGCTAATCCCGGTCATCCTCTCAGATCATCTGAGGCGGCTGGGACTCCGTGACGGACCGCCCCGGGCTCAAATGCTGAAGACGGTGTTCCTCGATACCTCCCGCATCGTCTGCCGGTTTCTTTCCCTTTCCCCCTAACCCTCGGCCGTTTAGTCTCCGCTGCCGAGGGCTTCCATCTGATTGGGATTTTATTTATTTATGTATTATTTATTTATTAGTGTTATCATTTCCTTTAATATATTTACTCAGCCCAACCAAATGAGAATACTATATAAATACGCCATAAAGAATAATAAATCACTAATTCTCTTTTCACAAATAGTACTTTTAGAGTTAACGATTTGCCATAATTAGGTTTCAGCTTTGTGAGAGACTGGTGCCTGAAGTAGGTTTTTGTGAAAAATCACCAGAGGTCACCAGAGCCCCAACCCGTGGACGGAATTAGTGGCATAATTAAAACTAATAAAAGCTATTGATGTAAAAAGAACGCATATAATGTTGCAGAAATTATAAGTTTGTTTACGTTTGTGTGAAATGTCAATAAATGTGTGAGTGCAAACGTATGAACGATGCTATTTTTGGGAGCGTAAATGTGTAAATATGTGTGTGTGTGTTGCGAGTATGGACAGTGTTAAGTACAGTCAAAAAGGTTCTCTGTTTTTTTTTTATAATCTTGACTTTTTAAATAGTTTTTTAATTTTAGTTTACGGTTAAATTTCGTTTTAGAATATTTATTAACTATGCTATTTAATTTGTTGTATAGATTTTGTCCGAGAAAGCAAAAGAACTTATGTGTGTAAGGTGGCGTTCAAGTAACGCAATTTGTGGGGAGGGGGGGTCTTGTAAAACGTTACGATGCGTTACAGGGGCGGGAGGGGGGTTCGACCAACGCGTTACGTAACATTTTTTTATTTTAAATAAAAAAAACAAGGGAATTAAAATCTCCCAAGTTAGCAACCTTTTTCGTTTAGGTTGACGCCGATGAATCCGATGCTAGCTGAGGCAGCAAGGGGAGTGCCTTGAAACTGAGGAGATACGACAAAGGGGTTCTTTTTAGCGGTAAACGCGCAAACTTGTGTTTTCTGGGGAATGAACTGGACTAGATTTAGTCGCCCCCAATCCGAGACTTTGTTCAGCAAAGAATCGACTTCAGACACAAGTTTTTGTTTGTTTTTTACATTGCATTGCCAAAGGTAAAAATAAATATGTTATTTTATTTTCAGAGTTCATTTAATAAAATGTATGTAAGGAAAAGGCCAAGTTAAAAAAAGGCGTAATTAAATGTAAGGTTAGTAGTAAAAGTTTATTAGGACTGATTTGAGCCCATTTTAACATATTTTAAACTTAAGCAAACGTTTATTACATTGTGTGATTGTTTATTAAATAACAATATGAATAAATAAAATAAACAATCAACAATGTATTGCAAGGAAGAAATCTCGTTTTATTTATTACCAGCTGACCCGTCGAACTTCGTACCGCAATGTTACCATCGTAGAAATATTGACAAATATTTATACGATATGATACGATATTATGTTCATACGATAATAACGTCACTCAATTGTTTTGCCTTCCCGGAACCCCTCCACTAACACTTAAACTTTATTGTTATGATATTAAAGTTCAAATTGCCTTTTAAGTATTGTTATGAATCTTTTGTTTGGGAATATAGAAAAGTATTGTTTTTATACTTTTTCAGGCAATTTTTTAAACTTTTCTCTCCATAAGAACCATATGAGTACTTCAGGAAATATTATAAAAAAAGAATTAGCGAAATCGGTCCACCTGCTCTCGAGATTTGCGCTTAGCAACACATTCAGTGATTCATTTTTATATTATAGATTACCGCAAACGCGATTAAAACAATAACAAAGTTATTTTAGCGACTTTCCGGTAATTTGCGCAAAGTAATTGTGACTTTTAGGTAAAAATGGTCACTTGGGGAGGGGGGGTCTAGATAAATGATACGGCGCGTTACATAGGGGGGTGGGAAGGTTTCAAAAATCTTCAAAAATTGCGTTACGTAATACTTGAACAGTACCTAAGATGTTTTAAGCTAAAATGTGTGACATACCTTATCTTTTCGGCGCTTATCATTAAGTAGCGTCTCGTCATGCTGCAGCTGGGAGTGTGTTTTAAGCACAGTATGCAAAATTAAAGATATGTACAGTAACGTTAAGAACATCCCATTCCTTATACAGAATATAGATAATATACATACATGTATAAACTTTGGAGTTGAAAATATTGAAGCACATCATGATTTTGTCAGGGATAGTCAACCATGCTATAACTCTCCAGGTAGTGATCACTAGAGAGCAAAAAATTGCAAAAATTCGGTAAAAAGTAACAAACATAAAAAACATGCGTGAGTGTAGTGGAACAGTCAGATGGAACCAAGTTCCTTTCGTAGTATATTATTATTGACAAACGTATTATATTATTGAATATTGATTAACAAATACAAATAAATGAATTACTGGCGTCTATTAAAATGAAGCGCCATTTAAAATAAAATAATATTTTCGTCATGGAAAAATAGGAAAAAGTGCGAGGGAGTTGGATATTATTCCATCTTGCTTCCTTATAACCGCCAAGACCGTCTACATTACGTCAGAAGGGGTAGTGACGGAAAAGTCTTACACTTTTTCTCGCCTAGCTCACATCCGCTAAATTCGTACCGTCCGATAAAGTACTCTGTTCAACAAATATTCTTTTATTTAACTACATATTTACTAATTTTGGATTTTCCCGCATTACTTATACAGTGATATTTTACTTCTAGCCAAGTATCATGATTCTAGGTCAACGGGACATATCTCATAGTTTTGATGGGCGAGTTAAGCACTCACACCTGTGACACAGAGGGGTAGGCCCTGGGCAGAGCCTACGGACTTCCATTTGGCACGATCCTGACACACCTCTCTCGCCTCCATCACGTCCATACATCTACTTACATATAGATGCTCATTGGTTAAGGTTCTCTTAACTTGGCCCACCTTTATTACATTGCCTTGCAAATTCTGCTACTTATTTCTGCTACATAAATTTGCTTCGTCACTCTTTTCTCATTCATTCTTTGTACATGACCAAACCACCGAAGCATTTTTTTTCTTAATCCCAGTCCTAAGTCCTAGAATGGTTCTTTTTTATTTCCTTTGGATTACGGAACTCCAAAAACAAATTTCTTATTGAATTTGACGTGGTGGTAATACAATAGAAAAATTATTTCTAGTCAGAAGTAATTACCTGTTTTCAAAACAAAATATATTTTACCTTAATAAAAATTATTTATGTACTAGATTTTACCCGCGATTTCTTCCGCGTAGAACATAAACAAAAAAATCCTTACAGATCTAAATACCAGTAATTGTGGAATACGTGGCAGATCCATGTGCAGCTATATTATGGTTGTAGCACGAATAGATCGGCCCGACCGGGATAGTACCACGCTCTCACAGAATACCAGCGTAAAATAGCAGCTTGATGCTAATGTGTTTCGTATTTTTTTTTAAAAGTATATGTAACAAACGAGCACACAGTCCACCTAAGTAAGTAAGTGATAAGTGGATGGTGTGGTCCATGGACATGTATATTTATACTCAATTAAGAATCAAAATGCAAATGCGTTGTCAACCCTGAGGACTGAGATGGAATGCCTCGTTTTCAGTAAAAACTTTATCACGCTGGTATTCTGTGAGAGCGTGGTCCAACCCCAGTCGAGCCGACCCATTCGTGCTGCCACCACAATATAGCTGCAGCATGGCTCTACCACGTATGGGGAGTGTAGAGAACCGGGACCCTTTTTACTGTTAACGGGGCATTACATCTTCAACACATCTGCATTTTGATTATTAATTGAGTATAAATATAGATGTCTATGTGTCACAGTATTCACTTACTATCAGGTGGACTGTGTACTTGTATGTCACCCATATTCTACAAAAAAAACAGGTGCAGCCATAAGGACTGCCGCTATACTACGCGTCGCTAGTCTGTCAATACGTCACGAACATGTCGAGGTCATCGGTGACGTGAACCCATAAGTTTAGTTTATTCCCCTACCCAAAAATCGCTCAACGCGGCTAAAGAAGTTTTCTCTTCAAAAATTAGAATTTACAGAATGAAAAAATAAATTATACATCATCTCCATTAGGTGAACGGAAATAATTTAATTATTATAATTTGGATAGGGAATAATCCTTCGACAGAATCAAATTTGGCAGGTCTGATATAAAAATTGCAATTGAAATTACTATATGCGTTACGCAAAACCTAGAAACAATTGTGTTTTTGTATAACAAAGTACGGATTAAATGTTTGCAGTTGTATTACTTAACACTTGAACTCAGTTTTTCGCAACGCTTGGCAAGTGCGTTGGCAACCTGAGCTTTTATTTTTATTTTTAGTTGTTATCAGGAAGACGCTGCTGCCCATCTCCTGATTTGTTTCCCTCTGTCGCCTCTTACGACACCCACGGGATGATATGGGGTAGTGGATATTCTTTCACCGCCACTACATGGTACCCATGCATAAAAACGTAATTTTTTAAAGAAGAATCTTTTGTCACCCACATGCAAGCACACAGTCCTCCTGATGGGAAGTGACGCTGTGGCCAATAGACGTCTACATCTTTCCTCGGTTAAGAATCAGAATGCAGAAGCGTTGTCCCCGCTGAGGACTAACATGGAATGGCCACATTTAAAGTAAAAACGGTTTCCGGTTCTCTACCACACGAAACAAAGTAGCATTAAGCTGCTATTTCACGTTGGTATTCTGTGAGAGTGTAACCCTTCGTGTTACAACCATAATATAGATGCAGCGTGGTTCCAGCACGTACGAATAAATATGCTATAAGTACAAAATGTTTACAGATTGCAGAGGTTGTCGTGATGTGACAGTTTTTTTTTTTTGTGTCAATATAATCACGAATTGGCCTAATGTTGGTGACTCATGCGCGTCTTTAACAGCAATTAGTCTATCATGTTATACCGTACGACAATTATCAATGGAACCTTGAACCCTTAACATTGTTTGGACGGACTGTTGCCGGCCAAATTTTGCTTGTTGTTCGATAAATAAATGATAAAGTAAAACAAAGAGTTCGAGTAAAGTTTGAAAAGGAGGGTCGAGGAACTAATTTTTTTCTTTTAATGAAAATTATATTATTTAATCTGTGGTAAAACAGACTTCATAAACTTAAAAGTATTAAAATAATTACCACTAAAGAAAAATAATAAAAACGCGATAGAAGTGAAACCTTCAGGAAACTAAACTTTGAGAGAATGAGACGAATGCTGAGTATCTGGAGTAGGACAATTGTAGGGTTAACGTAATTAAAATATAAATAAATTTATAAAAAAACACTGTAAACATATATATATTAGCTGTATATGTTTGGTCTATTTTTAATGTCGCTTTTCGTTTCATCGAGTTTCATATATCACAACGATTCTAAAGATATTTTGACATCAAAGACTGCGCTTGTAAAACCGATGCGAATCGTGACAACTATGGCAAATATCCTCCCTATGAGGCAATCTATGAGGAGGCTTAGGTACAGCAGTGGACTTTTACGTTTTATATTGGGCTGTAACTGTAACTGTTACGGTAACGGTATTTTTTAAATGTTTTACTCTTTTGAGTGGTCTATGGAATAACACAATTTCAAGGTTACAACAACTATAATGTCGTTGACATCCGTTACCGTTATAGCATACTAAAGTCCACAGCTAAACTTAGGCCTCCCCCATAGATTGCCTCATAGGCATATTTGCCATAGTTGTAATGTTACTGTTGATATGAAAATTTCACCTCTCAGTGCGTCATGTGCTCCTGGTAGATTATCTTCTATACATCCATACATTACAGACTATATCCATACATTACAGTCTATGGGTCACAGCATCCACCTAACATCACAGGTTATTCTATTAAAAAATATCGTTATATTGTGTAAACGTATCAACATCGATTATATTCCTATGTATTTTTATCTTAACAGCTTATTTTAGGATACAAAGTGTTGCCAAGTTTCGAACATGGATTATCTGCAAAACAAAAATACCAATGTGAACATCTGAAATACCTAATTTTTCTACCAATTCAAAAAGGAGGAAGTACTCAATTAGTCCACTTAAACCACCAATTAAAGTCCACTGCTGAACATAGGCCTACCATAGATTGCATCATAGAGGGGATATTTGCCATAGTTGCCACGCTTGGCAAGCGGCTTGGCAAATGCAGCTTATTTTTTATTTATAGTAGTGTAAGACCATGTACCTCCCCTGTTGGACCTTCTGCTGACCTCTCATCCGGACGGATATCAGGTCTCCGTCGATCTGGCTCGCCTGTGATCGCCGTCTGGGCTCTTCGGACCATTGTCTGATCCGGAGTACGGTGCCACTCACGCCCCAATCGCAGTTGCGATCTGCAGCTTGCCGCCGTGTTTGGCACTATAGGTCAGCTGATTGGGACGGGATGCGGTCTTTTTTTGCATCCTACCCTTGGAGGCGGGTTTGCTTCTCGCCGGAAGATCCCAGCGTTGTTGCCGATTCTGTTGCTGATGTGGTACTTCAGGGTATGGAACTTTTTATTCCATCCTCTGTGGTACTCATCGGAGGCAGATCCCAGCCATGGTTTGGTCGCTCCTGTAAAATAGCATCACGCTATAAGCAGGAGTGCTACCGGGCCTAGGCTGACGCATCAGCGTCTCGGGATGTAAACATCAGCGCACTTAAAAAGAAGTATAATTCCGCCTCCAGGTCCTTCAAAAGCGTCATTGCCAAGGCAAGGTCTGAGCACATTGGCAGAATTGGCGAGAAGCTAGTTCGCCTTCCTTCGGGAACCCGTGCATTCTAGTCTCTGGCCAAGGCTGTCCAAGGGAACTTATGTCAGCCATCTCTTCCATCTCTGCACAGAGAGGACGACTCACTGGCCCATGCCGCAAAGGAGAAAGCCGATCTGTTGAGCTCTCTTTTTGCGTCCAACTCGACTCTAGATGACGGGGGAAACACACCGCCGACCATCCCGCGATGTAAGTGCTCCATGCCGGATGTGCGGTTTACACAGCGCTCGGTTCGCAAAGCACTCTTCTCCCTGGACGTCAGCAAGTCGAGTGGGCCCGATGGAGTCCCTCCCATTGTGCTGAAGACGTGTGCTCCGGAGTTGGCACCGGTTTTAACGCGTCTTTTCCGGTACTCCTACTCCCAAGGCGTAGTCCCGAATTCATGGAAGACAGCTTTGGTCCACCCGATCCCTAAAAATGGCGACCGCTCAGACCCGTCCAACTACAGGCCTATTGCCATCACCTCCTTGTTTTCCAAAATAATGGAATCCATTATAAACTGCCAGCTCATGAGGTACCTTAAGGATCACCAGCTGATTAGTGACTGCCGGTACGGTTTTCGCGAGGTCGATCAGCTGGTGATCTTCTAGTCTATCTGACTCATAAATGGGCGGAGGAAGTAGAGTCCAAGGGGGAGGCATTGGCCGTTAGTTTGGACATAGCGAAGGCCTTCAATCGGGTCTGGCACAAAGCGCTTCTTTCGAAGCTTCCTTCCTATGGGCTTCCCAAAATTGCAAATTGTGCAAATGGATGACCAGTTTCCTTTCTGATCGGAGCATCAAGGTCGTAGTAGACGGTGCATGCTCTGATTTCAAGCCTATCAACGCTGGTGTTCCACAAGGCTGCGTGCTATCACCAACGCTGTTTCTCCTGCATATCAATGATATGTTGCTAACTGGTAGCATTCATTGGTATGCAGACGACAGCACTGGTGATACCTTATATACCGGCTGTGCCAATATTTCTCGGGAAAACGTCGCTGAGTACCGGGGCAAACTTGTGTCTGAAGTCGAGTCTTTGCTTAACAGTCTCGGATTGGGGTCGACTAAATCTAGTCCAGTTCAATCCCCAGAAGACACAAGTTTGCGCGTTTACCGCTAAAAAGAACCCCTTTGTCGTATCTCCTCAGTTTCAAGACACTCCCCTTGCTGCCTCAGCTAGTATCGGAATCCTTGGCGTCGACATATCGAATAATGTGCAGTTTCATGGTCACTTGGAAGGGAAGGCCAAATTGGCCTCTAAAAAGCTTGGCATGCTCAGCAGAGCGAGACAGTATTTCATGCCGGCACATCGCTTGCAACTTTACAAAGCGCAAGTTCGGCCCCACATGGAATACTGTTCTCATCTCTGGGCCGGGGCACCCCAGTGCCAGCTCCTTCCACTTGACCGCATCCAGCGCAGAGCGGTTCGAATCGTGGACGACCGAGTTCTTTCTGATCGGCTCGATACACTGGCACTGCGTAGAGATGTAGCATCTATTTGCGTATTTTATCGCATCTATCACGGGGAATGCTCTGAGGAATTGTTCGGACTAACTCCAGCCGCTCAATTTCACCATCGCACATTGCGACAAAACTCGCGTTACCATCCATACCATCTGGATGATTGGCGGTCCACCACTGTGCGATTTAGAAGAAGTTTTCTCCCTCGCACAACTTCCTTGTGGAATCAATTACTACCAGCGAATTTTCCGGACCGATACGACTTAGGAACCTTCAAGAAAAGAGCTTACACCTTTCTAAAAGGCCGGCCACGCATCTGCAATTCCCCTGGTGTTGCGGTTGTTCATGGGCGGTGGTAGTCACTTACCATCAGGTGAGCCGCATGCTCGTTTGCCCTCTCTTCTATAAAAAAAAAGTTATTAGGAAGACGCTGCTGCCTATTTCCTGACTTTTCCCCTCTGTCGCTTCTTATGACAGAGGAGGAGGGATGATATGGGGTGACGAATATTTTTACACAGCCACTACACGGTAACGCAGCTTAATGCTGTTGTTTCGCTGGCGAGAAGGCTAAGTAACCGCGGCTTGGTCACCCGCACTGAACAAAGGGGAACCCACTTGGCTGGCCCGTGGTGTAGGGCCGGCCCAAGGTGGCCACTCCGAGTGGGTTGTCTTCTGTTGTTGTTGTTCTCACTTCGGATGTGTGTTGGTGGGCTGTGGCGAGAATGATGTCCTCTACCCCTACCGCTGCAGCCGAGGTGGAGTCTCGGAGGAAGGGGCGTGTTGGTATAGTGATGCGCCACTCGCCCTATCCTCCGCTACTCTGACGGGGCCGCACCGTTAATTGAAGCGGTGGTCGAGCCGCGGGGGGAGAGGAGTGTCGGTATTGCACTCAGCAGCCGAATCTTGGTTGGCGGCGAAGCCAAAGACCAGATCCGCCGCAGGGGTCATTAAGGCTAATACTTCTAAGTGCTCATTTTTCCTGGTCCCATGGCCTTCGCACATCGAACACGGGGGCATCTGTTGCGCAGGTGGAGTAAGAGGCCGAGAAGAAAGGTGCGCCTTGTGTTCCTGGTGCACCTTACCTGCGAAAGAAAAGGGGGTGAAGAAATCCTTTCCGAGGAGTGGCTGCCATGGGGTGGCCGGCGCTGGTGGGGCCGCTGATGTGTGTGAAAGCGTTCCCGTGGCCCTGCCAATATGCGGCGAAGGTAGAACACCACGGGGTTTTAGTCGGTGCGAGTCTGACATAACCCGTCTTTGCCCCCGCGAGGTGGATTTTTGTATTCCGATAAATGACACTATAATTAACTAGTAGACGTAGTAGAGCTATGAGCCATGCTGCAGCTATACCATGATTGCAGCACATACAAGTCGGCATGACCAGGGAAGGACCACGCTATTACAGAATACCACCTTAAATATCAACATCTGCATTTTGGTTCTTAATTGAGGACAATTGTAGGTGACTACGGGCCGCAGCATCCACTTACAATCAGGTGGACTGTGTGCTCATTTGTTACTTTTATTCTATAAAAAAATGCATCGCTTATTGATGTCTCAAATTACATGTTATATTTTCATCTCCGGGTAGAGGAACTTCATTTCAAACCAGTAGTAATGACAAACGGGCACACAACCTACCTGATGGTAAGTGGATGCAGTGGCTAAGAGACATCTACATCTGTCCTCGATTAAGAACGCCTCGTTTCCAGTAAAAAGGGTCTCGAGATCTCTACAATCACCATGCGAAACAAATCAGCATTGCGCTGCTATTTTACGCAGGTATTCTTTGAGAGAGTGGTAGTATATTTAGTAGATTTAAAAAAAAACTGTCCAGACAGTTTTCTTTTTAAATCTACTAAATATTCTAGCCGTTCTAGTCGGTTAAAACTAGGTCGGCCAGCAGTAGTTGGTTAAATTTAGGTGTACTATTAAATTTGTAAAAACACGGATGTATGTATCAAGTAATATTACAGCGACAGTAGGTTAAGGTGCGATTAACCAAAAGCACAGACAGTTGTCTAATTTACAAATTACTAGCTTTTGCCCGCGGCTTCGCTCGCGCAGGAAACCTACCTAAGGAAGTACGTAAGGGTTAAGACTATTTATATTTTCAGTCTATGCTGAAAGTACTTCTTTATATACCACATTAGAAGTTCTGCCTTCAGATGGTAACACGACGAAGTTGTTAGATGAGCTCACTTTCGAGCAGGCCACGTAAAACTGGCCGTGCGAGAAGCAATCCCCCCTAAGATCAATTCCTGCTGTTTTCAGTGACGAACCCTGAGACTTGCGAAACAGACCTTAAGGGGGAATTGCAATCTTTTAAAACTCGAATGGATACTTTGTTGGTACTCGAGCACAGCCAGTAAATATAATGGCCTCTACCACGTTTTTATGTAACCACACGCAACCTGATCCCATTGCACAACTTAGGCGGATTGAGATTTCTCAGTAGCATAACTGGAACTCCCACTTTGAGGATAAGTGTGTGAGACGGTAGACCGGGTGGGTTGAGTGCATTTAGGAACTCCACAGGATAGTGTATAGCATCATCCGTATGCACAACAGTGTCCACAGATTTGTACTGATATTCTTCACCTTTAAACGACTTCAACAAAGTGTCATTAATGAAAGAAGCCTGATCGGTCTTAGGTGTGATAATTGCACGTTCGCACAGCCACTCTGTGGATTTGCTATGTAAGTGGTAGACATCTGGATATATTCGGGTTCATTTAATTTAATTATTCGGCTGGTGGAATTGTAATTTTGCCCTCAGTTACCGGATATTCTCCGTTTCCTATTTTAAGGAGGACATCGGAGAATTGTCCAGCGCAAACATCGCCCTTGAAGGGCATGTTTTTCTTAAGGTAGAGTTTTTTGACTAAAGGCCAAAGATTTGAGGCCTTAATGCAAGCCTTAATTTCATCAGCTCGAATTTCCCTCGGCACTATCGGCAGAGTCTGACGGAAGTCTCCAGCTAACAACACGGTGACTCCACCCATCATGTCATCGTTCCCTCTGATATCTTTTAGAGTTCTGTTTAGTGTCTCGAAACCCCCTTTATGCGCCATCGTGCTTTCGTTCCAAGCTATAAGTTTACAATCGCGCAGCACTTGTGCCGCATTACTCTGTTTTGAAATGTTGCAGAGTGGAGTTTCGACATGGATGAGATTTAACGGGAGCTTGAAAGCAGCGTGAGCTGTCTTGCCTCCCTCCAACAGTTTTGCTGCGATTCCTGACGATGCGGCAGCTAAGCCAATGCCACGATTACTACTTACTTTTCCTAGTAGCAAATTGATAAGGAAGGTTTTTCCAGTGCCACCAGGAGCATCCAGAAAAAATATTTTTCCAATTTCTTTCTCAATGTTGCCAAGGATCTGCTGATAAACGTAACTCCTCATTAGAGGACACCACTTCTCTCATAATACCGAGGTCTCTCTCAGATATTCTCGATTACCGAAAGTTGTTGCAGATATTTTTGGCTCAGGCAATCCATATTGTGCCAAGTTTTGTCCTGTTTGAGATAACACTGCATCCTCGATCAATATCAAGCATCTGTTGTACACTTCGTCTATGAGCAGTTGCGCACTATCTTGCAATTCTCTCTCCAGTTGCCGTTTAATATCTTCCGAGAGACTGTCTTTGTATTTCTCCCAAAGGCTTAAAGGATCAGATAGTTGACAGACAATTAACTTTATTGTAAATAGCTCTCGCAGCTTCAAAGGAGAATCGCACAATGCAGCTTCCTCTAAAGTAGTGTCCCAATGCTTGTCGTCTTCGAGCAATCCAAGAGTCTTACATGCAGACTGAAATGTTGGATGGAGGATACCATTCACAGTCTTTAAGTCTTCGAAAGATGTCGGTCCTCTAACCTCATGGAGCAGCAGGCGTAGGTGGTAGCACTCGGTGTTGTTTGGATAAATGGTGTAGACCCTACCCAAAACGTGCTCTTTTCTCACTCCGGGCCAGCCCTCTACAACTTGCCCTCTTTTCCTTCTAGAAAATTTATTTTTGTTCCAGACAAAGTAAGAAAGGACTTCAGAGTACAGCAGTATCTTGGCATAATTAACCGTATCGCAGATATCAAAAAATGCTAGAAGCGTTGTCTGAGGTGGACTCTTTATTTTTTTTGACAGGTTATTAGAGGTAAAGTATACACGTTGGCAGTTTTCAAGGTGAACAGCGAGATGTAAGACGGGAGGGAACCTTTAATGAATGGGAAAGCTTAAGATCCTCCAAACTTCTTCGGAAATACTTATGTACTATACGCTTTCGTACATTTTCACCTCATCTTTCTCATTCTCTATAGTAGATGCTGCTTGATCACTACCTTTGTTCACGTATTTACAAATATACTTGATAGACTTAACACAGCTGCAGTACTTCACATTAATATGAGAATAATAAGAACGTAACAGGACAGGATTGTAAGGCACCACCCAGCGATTTGTCCAACTCAATTTCATTATTATTTATTGTGTAACCACCGTCAGCTCGAGACAACCTCCTGTATTGCGGATGTCCACCGTCTCCTGTCTGTGTCACCTTGAGAAGTGGTCGAGGATACCTCTTACTGCAGCTACCATTTTATTTATTTATTTAATATTCTTTATTATTGCACACCATACATAAATTACAGAAATTATATATATAAAAGAAGTATGCAATGGACGGCCTTATTGCTGACAACTATTTCTTCCAGACAACCAAATGCAATCCTGTCCATTTATTATAAGGACAGTAAGGACAGGGCTAATTGGTGTGATAGAGAAAAAAGAATAAACATATATATGTATATATATATATAAATATATATATATATATATATATATATATATATATATATATATCATCATTACAGCCTTTCATAAGTCCACTGAACATAGGCCTCCCACAAGGAATGCCACAAAGCACGGTCCTGAGGCACCTGCATCCATCGACTTCCTGCATGTATTACCAGGTCGTCACTCCATCTCGTGGGGAGTCGCCCTACACTTCGCCTACCGGTACGACGCTGTCACTCAAGAACCTTTCTTCCCCATTGGTTGTCAGTTCTTCGAGCTATATGGCCGGCCCACTGCCACTTCAGCTTACTAATCCGTTGGGCTATGTCGGTTACTTTGGTTCTACTGCGGATATACTCATTTCTAAGTTTATCACGCAGAGAAACCCCGAGCATAGCCCTCTCCATAGCTCGCTGAGCAACCTTGAGCTTCCTCATACCGCCAGCAGTGAAGGACCACGTCTCAGATCCGTAATTCATCACTGGCAACACGCACTGGTTGTACAATTTCGTTTTAAGGTTTTGAGGTATGTCTGACGAGAAGATGTGTCGTAGTTTCCCGAACGTTGCCCAGCCGAGTTGAATCCGTCGATTGACCTCTCGGTCGAAGTTGGACTTACCTAGTCGGACTATTTGTCCCAGGTAAACATACTCGTTAACAACTTCGAGCTTAGTGCTCCCAACAACTGCCGGCATAGGTGTGACATAGACATTAAACATGATCTTTGTTTTGTCCATGTTTATCTTAAGACCTATCCGTTGGGAGACACTATTGAGGCTATTGAGCATGGTGCTTAGGTCCTCCAGCGATTCTGCCATAAGGACTATATCGTCAGCAAATCGAAGGTGAGTGATGTACTCGCCATTGATGTTCATACCGTATCCTTTACAATCTAGAAGCTTGAAAACGTCTTCCAATGCAGCGGTGAAGAGTTTCGGGGATATAACATCAACCTGTCTTACAACTCTCTGCAATTGGATAGGTTTCGTACTCAGGTTCTGTACTCGGATAGCCATCGTAGCTCTACTGTACAAACACTTCAGCACTTCGATATATCGACAGTCAACTTGGCACCGCTGAAGGGACTGCAGCACCGCCAAAATTTCGACGGAATCAAAGGCTTTCTCGTAGTCCACATACGCCAGACATAGTGGCAAATTGTACCCTTCGGACTTCTGTACAATTTGCCGCAGGGTATGTATGTGGTCTATGGTGCTAAAGCCCTTTCGGAAACCGGCTTGTTCGCGAGGCTGGAAGTCGTCAAGTCTGCGCGCGAGACGATTCGTAATGATGTTTAAGGGCTTGGTTGTAGATGCCATCCGCGCCCGGAGCCTTTTTGGGCTTCAGTCCTTTGATGAGGGATGAGATCTTATCGTTGGACACAGTGATAGGGTCAGAGGCTGTGGGGGTGAGTTCCGGCGGCGGATCTCATCATCCACTGTCTGGATGTGGGAGGGGTCGGTGGGTGGAGAGCTAGGAGAGTATTGTGCGGCAATGCTGTCTGCAAAGCACTCATCCTTTTCCTCGTCCTCAAAGGCATCCGTACCGTCGGTACGGGAGGGAGGGGGAGTGTGGGTGATAGCGTCTATGCGGAGGGCTCTTGCCATCCCATAGTACGCTGTATGAGAGGGAGAGATATTCTCCACGAGCTTACTCTTTTCGAGATCTCGAATTTCGGTGAGGCAGAAACGGACTTCTCGTTGAAGACGATTGGCCGTGCGCCTATATTCGGGGGTAGGATAGATAGCTGCTCTCTGGAAAGCAGCTCTCTTGGCTTTCATTTGTTTGCTAATATGTAGGTGAAGACTATCATTATTAGCAACCGGGACGACCCTTTCATTCTCCTTAAGGGAGGATTTTATAAGGGTGGAGAGAAGTAGGCCCGTCTTCTCGCGCTGCTTATATACTGTCAGAGAAGCGACTGAAATCCGGTTGCTGAGGCATATTTCCTAGAAAAGGCATAAATTTCTTAATAATGGGTGGGAATAATTGAATTTATTTTAAACTAGCTGTTCCTCGCGACTTCGCTCGCGTGTTAGGGTTTTTATGTTTTTGCGCGGAACCCTAATTCTTTTTCTAAAATATAAATAGCCTATGTTACTCCTTATAACATCAGCTATTTGCCAGTGAAAGTCCCGTCGAAATCGGTTCAGCGGTTTCGGAGATTAGCCGGAACAAACGGACAGACAGACAGACGGACAGACAGACAAAAATTTTAAAAATTAAGTTTTTTTCATAAGTACCGTATATAATTTCAGATGCATTTAGTAAAAAGCTGGTATTTTGACATTACAAACAGACACATCAATTTTATTTATTTGTATAGATTAGAAATTGAAAATTTAGTATCACGGGTAAATATCAACCGATTTTCAAAATTCTTATTGCGTTTTACTTTTTTAGAGATTATTTCAAAATCTCTAAATTTTATTTTAGTGACGTTTTGAGAAATCGGGGTAAATTAAATTATAGCGCAGCGATGCCAGAATTATCGAATTTTGGGGAAAATTATGGTACAAATTGTAGTAAGTATACTCCAGCGCAAATAAGACACTAATTCAAATTAATGTTATATTGATGTATTTGAAGTTTGAAAACTTATATTTACTTATTTTTAGGGTTCCGTACTTCAAAAGGAAAAAACGGAACCCATATAGGATCACTTTGTTGTCCATCTGTCTGTCTGTCTGTCAAGACCCTTTTTCTCCGGAACGCGTGGAGGTATCAAGCTGAAATTTGTATCAAATAGTCAAGTCTACTGTCTCTTGAATTTATGAAAAAATCAAACTTCTAAGCCAACGCAATCAAAAGATACAGCCGTTTATGGCGCAAATATTATACCGTAAGGGAATAAAACCTACAGGGTACTTCCCGTGAACTCAGAATCTTAAAATTTGGTACGAAGCAACGTATTATAGCACAGATAAAGGAAAAATTGCGAAACGCATAAATTTTTCGTTTCATCATATAATAAAAATATTTTTAATAATTTTAAACTTATATACCTACGGATTTATTCGGAACCCTCGCCATTTTCGCAATCAACGTCCCAAAAAACCTAAATAACGACACCCATGTCGATTATTAGGTTTATTTACCCCATTTCACCCACTAAGGGGTTAATTTTCGGAAAATCACGAAAGACGTATTTGCTTATTTATTTTTGGGAGTAATCCTACTGTTTGAAGACATGTAGTCCTATATGAAATCTTTAAATTTGCATTAAAAAATATTGAGGGACACTTAATGCACTTAACAGGATAAAAAATATCCTATCTCTTACGATGGACCAAACGGCACATATTATGCAAAATTTCATTGAAATCAGTTCAGTAGTTTAGGAGTTCATCGCGGATAAACATTGTAACAATTTTTTATACATGAAGATATATACACCCACTTGTGTATATACGAGTATATTATATATCTGAGTTTGACGTTCACACGAGTTCAGTACTTTTTCCCCATCCCAAAAGAGCTATATATTATGTATATACACACACATCTGCATATATTATTATGTATTAGAGCGTGACGGTCACGCAATTTCAGTGCTTTTTCGCCGTCCCAAATGTGTCCAACGTGTCTAAAGGAGTTTCCACTTCAACAATAATGACATGTGACATCTCATTTCATTTTATTTCATTATCGAAAGGTTCCCTACAAATTTATTATAAATTAACTAATAGCGATAGACGTGGAGCAATTACGTGTTCTACTGGAGCATTTAAGGAGCAATTAATTGGCATACAGTTTAATTTTAAAAAGTAGATATTATATGTTTTATAGCAAAATTAAATTTTCGATACTTATTTTTTTTTAATTAATTTTATATTAACTAATAGCGATAGACGTGGAGCAATTGCGTATTCTACTGGAGCATTTAAGGAGCAATTAATTGGCATTCAGTTTAATTTTAAAAAGTAGATATTATATGTTTTATAGCAAAATTAAATTTTTCATACTTAATTTTGTTAATTAATTTTATATTTTCTAATAGCGATAGACGTGGAGCAATTACGGATTCTACTGGAGCATTTAAGGAGCAATTAATTGGCATTCAGTTTAATTTTAAAAAGTAGATATTATATGTTTTATAGCAAAATTAAATTTTTGATACTTAATTTTGTTAATTAATTTTATATTTTCTAATAGCGATAGACGTGGAGCAATTACGGATTCTACTGGAGCATTTAAGGAGCAATTAATTGGCATTCAGTTTAATTTTAAAAAGTAGATATTATATGTTTTATAGCAAAATTAAATTTTTGATACTTAATTTTGTTAATTAATTTTATATTTTCTAATAGCGATAGACGTGGAGCAATTACGGATTCTACTGGAGCATTTAAGGACCAATTAATTGGCATTCAGTTTAATTAGAGAAATAACGTTCTACGCTAACTTTCTTCTGGTGATAAGGGCGCATAATATTACGTAAATACGTTACTACATGACAAGGGGAGAGAGTTCGGAGGGGTTGTATAAACATTCAGAAGTAGCGACTAAAGTTTCGTGTGCGCTCGAACAGCGCGGACTAATGACAGACAGGCTGTGAAACATTCCTATAAAGTATTTATTTAATTTTAACATAAACTTGTCTTTTTTTTAAATTATTTCCGGAATTAATATAATAGTATTTGATTGAATAGTCTTTTAACTATTATTTATTCTGCGGTAATTATAAGAAATAATAATTATACTTTTCTCGTAAAAGGATGTTAATTTTTTAATTAGTTTTTAATATGGTAAATTAATATTTAAACAAAGGACAAGCAAAGGGTTGTTGTTCAAAAAAAAGCTGGTTCTTCTTAAGAGAGAGGTTTTGCAAACCATTAGTAAAAGCATAAGTAACTTTCAATAACTATTCTAGTTGTGTCTTACCACCACACATGATTTTATTTTATTGAGCGGATGTTGGCAAAGTAAATTGTTCCATCTTTAATATAATGGATTTGCGCAAAGTAACGCCTTATTCTATTAAGTATTCTTGTTAATCTATATTGAATATAGCATCGGCTCCGTGGCGCATTGGCTTAACAATGAGTTGTAATGTTGATAGCAGCGGGTTCGTATCCCGCACGGAACAAGTATTTGTATGGTCTACAAGTAATTGTTCTGAGTCTGGATGTTTGTCCTTGTGTAATTTATGTATGTGAATTGCTTCAGAGAAAATCCTAGTGTGGAGGTAACGCTTTTTAAAAACGATAATTAAAATGTTTTATTATGTTCTACTTCTTGTCTTCTTTCAAGAAAATCTGTAATGTTATGTAAAATTTTATGTAAAAATTGCCAAAATCATCCTTACCTAATCAATAAATGGCCCCTAAGAATATCCACCAACCCATGGCGGCCCGTGAGTGTCGTAAGGGGCGACAGAGGGAAACTGAAACTGGAGTTAAATTAATAAAAAACTGCGGTTACCAACACGCCTACCACGAGTGGTAACTATGGCTAAATTATGGAGCATGAGGATAAATCATGGGAGTTTAAAGGCAGCAATGGATGGATGTATTTGCATACAACAATAAAAGTATAATATTTTGGATATAGCCTTGTGTGCGTATAGAATTTAAGTAAATTAATATGTAAAAATTATTTTTGTTTGTTTGTATTTTATACGCCGCCATACTGTTCTTCAGATTACGGTAAAACTTATTGCTTGTATTTCCGCACAGGTTATAAGCATAGTACAATTAACTTACAATAGGTGGCGCGCGTATCGTACCGACAAATTTATTTGAATGTTAAACTTTACTCAACTTCAATGAATATCATTCCTAATTAAACAATATAAGTTTTCCAAAGAAACGAAATTTCCATAAAATATTTTTTCTGTGGCAACAACTTATTTTTTCCGTGTATTAGCTAGTTTTTTTTTTATAGCAAAAGGGTGACAAAAGAGCACACAGTCCACCTGATGGTAAGTGGTTACTGTGGCCCATAGACATCTACATCTATCTTCGATTACGAATCAAAATGCAGATGCGTTGTCACCCGTGAGGACAAAGATTGAATGCTTCGTTTCCAGTAAAAAGGGTCTCCGGTTCTCTACACTCATCATTCGAAACACAGCAGCGTTAAGCTGCTTTTTTACGCTGGTATTCTGTGAGAGCGTGGTCATTCCCCGGCCGAGCCAACCCATCGGTGCTACAACCATAAAATAGCTGCAGCATGGCTCTACCACGTATAAAATAATTTAAAAAAAATAATTAAAATAATAATGAAATATATAATTAAAGTCCATTCCGATGCAATTTAATTATAAATTTCTTAAATTGTAATAACGCGTTCGAAAACCTTTAAACGTTTATCGAATTAATTACTTTAAAAAAAAAACGAAGTATCCGAAAAAGGAGGAGGTAATCAATTCGGAAGTATTTTTTTATGCGTGTTACCTGAAAACTTTTTGCAAGGTAACAAGGCAAAACCGACTTTGATCCTTTTTTTTTAATTTAAAACTGGTGTTCCTCATGTGGTCCCATATTCATTTGTTCAAGATCTGACCAGTAGTTTTTGAGTTAATAAAGTCGTTCATTCGTCGTCATCGCCTGCCTGCTGGGTTAAGCTGCCATCAAAACCTTCCTGTCAAAACGCATCAAAATATTATAAATAATACTGTATGTTTATTTCACAGACAGCTAGCTTAATTAGTCATTCAGTAGATTAAGGCGCAGCTAGAGTAAGCCCAAGCCGCGTATATTTATATAGTATAGCACATAGCGCATTATTAGACACGGACCAGCGACATTACATGGCAGGGTCACGAGACGGCTCCGTGGCGTAGCGGCTAAGGGCCGCGGGTTCACAAGTATTTGTATGGCCTACAAATAATTGTTCCCGGTCTGGATGTTTGTACTTGTGCAATTTATATATGTAAACTGGCTCCACCATACCGGAGAAAATCGTAGTGTGGGGTAAAGTTTTAAAAAAAAAAATATACGGCGCCGTTTAGTAAAAAGGCTAGGCTGTTAACTGGAACACTACTTGCCAGTAACAACTAGTTGCCAGTGTTATGTTATTAGGTACTATATACTGTATATTTATGTTATATAGTCCAGGAGGAATCGGCGCATGTGTAACGAAAACTATTCCAACTCAATTTTTTATGCGATTCAAGTTATCTCTCGGTGTCATATTGTCTAAACCGATTTTTTTTTCTTTTCTGTCGACTTCCAAAAAGGAGACGGTACTCAATTCGACGCGTATGTTTTTTTTTATGTATGTTACCTCATAACTTTTTACTGTGTAAACCGATTTGGATGATTCTTTTTTATTTGAAAGCTGGTACTTCTCGCGTGGTCCCATATAAATTTGATCAAGGTCAGAGTTCTTGAGTTATTTTTAATAACTTATATTGAAGTCGGCTGTACAAAATTTTTAATTTTCTGCCGACTTCCAAAAAGGAGACGGTACTCAATTCGACTGTATGTTTTTTTTTATGTGTGTTACCTCATTACTTTTTACTGGGTAGACCGATTTCGATAATTCTTTTTTTATTTGAAAGCTGGTAGTTCTCGTGTGGTCCCATATGAATTTGATCAAGGTCAAGCCAATAGTTTTTGAGTTATTCTTAATAACTTATATTGAAGTCGGCTGTACAAAATTTTTAATTTTAAATTAGAAATTATCTACTAGACTAATAGGTCCTATATACTTTATAAACTATATTTACCAAGACATTAAACTCATAACATTGTAATGTTTAAATATTAATGATTACCGTTACTTATTGTATCTTGGAATAAGTTAACGATAACACAAACAAATATAATATTATTCCCTAATCTTTACCCGACTATCTAGCTTCCTATATTAAGCGTCTCGTTCAATCCTTCAAGCCAGTTCTATTTCAGACTTCTCTATTTCAAGTTCTTAAGTTAGATAAAAGTACAAAATAAGTTTATTATTAAAAGAGTTTTTGTTCTTGCCACAATAACTGCTATATAGGTATATTAGTTAGCATATTTAAAAAAATGCATTACAGACTTTTTTTTTCTTTTTCGCTGAAGGCTCGTAGCTAATACCACAATAAATGAAAAAACAAGTGATAAATTAATAGAACCAGGCGTTACTTTGCGGATATCCATTATATTAACGGCTCCGTGGCGCAGTGGCTTAGCAATGAGTTGCTGCGCTGGGGGGCGCGGGTTCGAATCCCGCACGGAACAAGTATTTGTATGGCCTACAAATAATTGTTCCGGGTCTGGATGTTTGTCCTTGTGAAATTTGTGTTTGTAAACTGCCTCCTCGATACAGGAGAAAACCCTAGTGTGGGGGAAATGTTTTTCCTAAAAAAAAAAAATGATTAATGTTGGAAAAATTTACTTTGCCAACATCCGCTCAATAAAATAATCCTAAAAAAAGTCCTAGTGTAGTGCTGGGATTAGTGGTGACGGGGATAGTGCACGCGATTGAGGTAGGTGCTCTTCAAACTAGGTAAGACACATCATATTTTATTGAGCGGATATTGGCAAAGTAAATGTTTCCAACTTTAAGGAGTGGTAAAATTGAGTTTTGTACAACCGACTTCAATATATATAAAATGAGTACATCATGAATATACGCGTTTATTGACCGACTACTTTAATTCGTTTTTCCAGGTCAAAACGGCACCAGACTTCTCTATGATGGAGGTGGTCGCCCCGGAGTCTGAGCAGTTCGAGAAGCTGGTGGCACCACAAGCGGCGCCCAGGAAGTATGAGATCGTGTACATAAATCTGCTCACGTTCGGATACTCGCACTTGTCTGCACTGTATGGACTTTATCTAGCCTGTACCAGCGCCAAATGGCAAAGCATTTTCTTTTGTAAGTTGACGCATTTTAACTGGCTAAATTGACTTTCTAGTATACTTGACGCTAAAAGAAAACTAAGCCATTCCAAAATTGAGAATTTCCTCTTTGTTTTGAAGTCGGTTAGGGTGTTACCACACCAATCGATCGATCGACGGTGGAATGGATTAGGCGACGTTGATCGAGATTCTACCACACCGAACGATCGATGGTATCGATCGATGGTAGAATGAATAAGCCGACTTCGATCGAACAGCTTGATTATTCTAAAACCCGCCCCGCTCCACCGACCGCTATTTGAAATGTTGTCTAGATGAAATAAGCTATCTCTGGCCTTAAAAAACGGTCGCATCCAGAGTGTTCTGCGTTCGCGTCTACGTAACAATAATACGAGTGAGAGCGAATTGACCAACAAGAACGCGGTCTCTTCCGATTACATTTTGAAAGATATTGATAATGAGCCCACAACCACATCGATTCATTGTCGATCAACCGTAGAACTATCGACCAGTATCTGTCGATCAGCTAAAGCTACCACACCAATAGATCGACGCCGATCAAAGGCATCGTACGACGATCGTTCGACTGGTATGGTAACACCCTTAGTTGCTTCAATTTTATTATGAAAAAATACTCAAGCAATTAGTCACTAAGCTAAGGCGGGTTTTTTATTATTTATTTCATTTTATAGAATACAAGATTTTTTAGGATAACTTTTTCCTCATCAAATCTGTTTTGCATCCTTTAAATTTCCAGTTTACATTATGTTCGTGGTGTCTACAATCGGCATCACAGCTGGAGTCCACCGGCTGTGGTCGCACAAGGCCTACAAAGCCAAGATGCCGCTGCAGATAATCCTCATGTTGATGAACAGCTTGGCCTTTCAGAACACCGCTATAGATTGGGTGCGCGACCATCGACTACATCATAGGTAAGGAACGGTCTATCTGGCCGATTTTAGTTGTACGTAAGTTACGCAATACCTTCGTCCATATGGGCATCCGCGACTTTTTCTTTAGAATAAGGAATGAGAATGATATTTGACAAATTTTATAGTAGAGGAAATAATTTTTTTTAGAAAAGTGTAGACAGTAATGTTTCTTTATGAAATATTAGTTATATTTTATATTAGTTACATTAGAAATGGATAAACCAAATTATGTATATTCCTAAACTAGAAGATATTAAAAAGTAAAAAATTAAAGAATACAACACTGCGGGATTAATTTGAATACGTTACAGTCAAAACTCATAACAAAGTAGGGTAAGTAGTAAACCGAAAAACTTTCATTTAAATCGATACTTTTCAATGATGATGACACCGCAACCACCATCTGCGTAACAAACAAGTTCACCTCAGTCTCAACTAGCGACATCTGGTGAGCGTAAGATTATCAGCCCACACACCGATTTTGATGATTCCTTTTTTGTGAAAAAGAATATACTTCAGAGTTGGTCCCGTATAAATTTGAAAAAAATATTCCAAACTAAACAATGGCAAAATAAAGGATGATCTTTTGAATATAATTATTTAGATTGTGATATTGTTAAGTTTACTAAAAAGGGTAAAAAACATAACTTTAAATAAAATGTAAGAGCCTATTTCGAAAAACTAAAGAGAAAATAAAACAGAGGCAGACATGAGGACTAATGACAGAAGTGAAATCTATACATATATAGGTAATAAATGTGTAGAAAAAATGTGTGTTCACGATTCACGCAAAAACTACTGGATAGATTTCAATGAAATTTTGTATGAAGATAGTAAATTACCGTGTATAACATATAGGCTACTTTTTATCCGCTTACGGAAGAGTAAAATAAAAGCGTTATGTTTTCCCTTTTTTTTTTTAGTTTATTGTCATTACGGCTGCTGACTATTCTATTAGTCCTTAAGACGATGTAGCTATACGTTTATAAATCTATAGAAAAGTGTGTATATGTGAAAATAAACTCATCGCGCCCCTATCCAGAAAGAGCAGAATAACGTCTGCCGGGTCAGCTAGTTATATTATATATGCGTATACGTGTACACAGGCCGCTATACGTAGTAGACAAGCTTGTGACGTCACGAGCATGTCGAGGTCATCGGTGATGCGAACCCATAAGTTATTCCCCTACCGAAAATCGCTCAACGCGGCTGAAGATGTTTTCACATCAATAAAAGTATTTCATTTCACAGTCTAAATACGGGGCCTTAAGTCTTCTATATACATTTTGTCTTAGCATTGTGATAGTCGGCAAAGTCTTAACAACCACACTTCTTTATAGAATAAAAGTGCCAAGCAAGTATACAGTGCACGTGATGGTAACTGGATGCTGTGACCCGTGAGCACCTAAATCTATATTCGATTGAAAATCAAAGACACGTTGTCACCCCTAAGGAGTAAGATAGAATACGCCTGGTTTCCGTTAAAAAGGGTAAACGGTTCTCTACACTCTGCATACGAAGCACTGCAGGACTGAGCTACTAGTTTACGCTGATATTCGAGCTTGGTCGCGACCCATTTCGTGCAGCAACCGTAATGTAGCTGCAACGTGGCTCTACCGCATCCCTTCCTGTCTAAGAGTATATGAAGAAAGGGACTCTACGAACCCTTTTTCAAAGGCTATAGAGAGCCAGTAAAATGACAGGGTTTGGGACCATTCTATATTGGTCCCTAGAGCTGACACCACATCTGCAGCCTTTCTTGTTTGGGGCTGACTACAGGTGTATTGGATAGCAGTAACCACTTACTAGCAGGTGGACTAAGTTCGTTTGTCACTTTAGTTTTGACGGCTCTACAGCGCACTGACTTGACAATGAGTTTCGGCGGCTGAGGGCCGCAGGTTCGAATCCCGCACGGAACAAGTGTTTGTACGGCGTAGGAATAATTGTTCCGGGTTTCGATGTTTGTCCTTGAGAAATGTATATTTGTAAACTGCTTCCACGATGCAGGAGAAAATCCTAGTGAAACTTTTTTTTAGTTATACAACTAATACCACGTTAAAAACACCTCTCTTACAGATACAGCGACACTGATGCTGATCCACACAACGCCACTCGGGGTTTCTTCTATTCGCACATGGGTTGGCTGTTTGTGAGAAAGCACCCGGAAGTCAAGAAAAGGGGCAAGTTCATCGACATGAGCGACATCTACGCAAATCCTGTGTTACGATTCCAGAAAAGGTAAATTTCACTGCTAACAATATTTAAAGTTAAAGTCAGCATATATAGGTCCCACTGCTGGGCATAGGCCTCCTCTCATCTGAAAGGGTATGGGCATATTGGTGAACTTCACATGTCTTCGAAATATTTTTTTCTTATTTCTCAGACATGCAGGTTTCCTCACGATGTTTTCCTTCACCTTTAACAATTTGATTGGTGCCGGCGGGGATCGAACCCGAGTTGCTCGCGTACTGTGAAATTTACAGCGAGCGCTTAGACCCTGAGCTACCACGGCTCCTAACAATATTTAAGAGTAATTGAGTAATAATACATTTGACATTTGTCCATTTATATTGATGGATCTATAGAACATAGGGTGGGTTCGAATTGTGCACGATACAACAATTTGTATGAAGTAGACAGTTAGTGTACCTATATACGTCTGAAGATCGTGATAACTCAGATACTAAGCGCACACAGTAAATCTCGCAGAGTGCGAGCGATCCGGTTCGATCCCCACAGTCACCAAAGAAATTGTAAATTGAATTTTAAATACTGATTTATCACATGCTCGGCGGTGAAAGAAAACATCGTGAGGGATCTTACATGTCTGGAAAATAAAAAAAAAACGTGTGCAGTTCAGTAAAAGTGAAACCTTTAGAAAAAATTGCGAGTAAAATTGCTTTGTAATAGCGCCATCTACTCTACATTATAAGGTAAAGTCGTTATATCGAACAAAAATTGATTGACTCTTAAGGTGGTACGTAAAATAGACGCTAGATGGCCTAAACACGACTAATTTAATATAAATCGGTAAGTTATGAAATCGTGAATATTTATGATAGAATTGTTTATGATAATTTTATATAATATGTTTAATTATTTATATAATAAATTTGTCAGTGAAGTTATATTAACCCTCTTTAAAGCACTGCACAAAGAGGAGACCGAGATAATACATAGTATATTTAAGTAAATTAGTGACACTATCGTATTGGGTTTGTTTAGCCTGTAAGGATAGTTGTTAAGTGTGTATGTGTGTGTGTAAATAAATAAATAAATAAATAATTATCGTATTCTATTTCATTCTCTCGCAGGCTAATTCCTATAGATGTACAATGTTTGTTGTGTTAGTGTCGTTTTTCTGCCGACTTCCAAAAAGGAGCCGGTACTCAATTCGACTGTATGTTTTTTTTTTCATTTTTTTTTTATGTGTGTTACCTCAGAACTTTTTTCTGGGTGAACCGATTTCGATGATTCTTTTTTTATTTGAAAGCTGGTACTTCTCGTGTGGTCCCATATGAATTTGATCAAGGTCAGACCAATAGTTTTTAAGTTATTCTTAAATAACTTATATTGAAGTCGGCTGTACAAAATTTTTAATTTTAAATTATTCTTTTAATCCGGTTTCAAATCACAACAATTCTGAAAAAGTTTTCATTTCAAAAATATTTCGTAGAAATGTAAGATCGGCTACATGTAATGGGCGCGACGGACACTTCCTTGCACTACAACCCTCTCAGAACTAAGAAGAGGCCTGTGCCCAGGAGTGGGACGTATATAGGCTGTAACTTAACTTTTGAAGTGAAAACTTCTTTACAATCGTTGTGATTTGAAATTCGATGAAACGTAAAAGCGACACTAAATACCAGCAATAATGATAGTTAATCGTTCCCATAACAGACAAGCATGTATGTATAGATATATGGATGTATCACATCATCACAGGAAGCGAGAGGTGTGTCAGGATCAGTCCAAATCTATACGTAGTAGAGGCACGCTGCAGCTATATTATGGTTGTAGCACGAGTGCGTCGGCTCGACCGAGGTAGGACCACATTCTCACAGAATACCAAGTAAAATAGCAGCAAGCATTAATGCTGTTTCGTATGGTGAGTGTAGATAAACGGAGACACTTTCTACTGGTAACGCATTTGCATTTTAATTCTTATTCTAGGATAAATGCAAATGTCTGTCCTCTGATAGGCAACAGCATTCACTTACCATGACAAGCGCTAGAGTTTTTCTAGTGAAAAATAATTGCTTTTTCTGAAATTCTAGATACGCAGTACCCGTCATCGGTTTGATGTGCTTCGCTCTACCCACGTTGGTTCCGGTCTACTTTTGGGGGGAGAGCCTCAAAATCGCCTGGCACATGACGCTACTAAGATACGTCCTGACCCTCCACGGCACATTCCTGGTGAACAGCGCTGCACATTTATGGGGCACCAAACCGTACGACAAGAACATCCTCCCGGTCCAGAACGCACCGTTGTCGTTGATAGTGTTAGGCGAAGGCTTCCACAACTACCACCACGTCTACCCATGGGACTACCGTACAGCGGAATTGGGGAATAACTGGTTGAACTTTACGACACTATTCATTGACTTTTTCGCGTGGATCGGATGGGCCTATGACCTTAAAACTGTGTCGGATAGCATGATCAGGGCAAGGGCAGATAGAACTGGCGACGGGACGGATAAGTGGGGAATGGGCGAGAAGCATGAACATTGTGATAAGTCTCAATAAAATTTGTTGAACCGTTATTTTTTATTCTTATAATTAAAATGCAAAATAAAATGTTATATTTTTACAAATAATTATAAAATTTAATAAAACTATGTAATGTTACGGATTTTATATGCTATTTTCCAAAAATTTTTTTGTTTATGCCTACTCGTACAATAATTATTTAAATTCCATCAAAGAAACGAATGTCTTTGTTGTGTAGAGTGAATACATTTGTGAGTATAATAACTGTTGTTTTTTTTTACTAATGCCTATACCACTTATATAGTGACTGCGGAGTGTATAGGTAAGGAGAACGAAATGGGAAATGAAATGACAATAAAACTCAATGCTGCTGTGTTTCGTATGGAATCGGCGACCCTTTTTACTGGAAACGAGGCATTCCATCTTAGTCCTCACGGGTGACAACGCGTCCGCATTTTGATCGCTACATATATATTTATCTATGATTTTGATTCTTTATCGAGTATAATGTAGATGACAATAACACGTATCTTACGTGTCTATGGTCCACAGGATACACTTACAATCAGGTGGACTGTGTGCTCTTTGGTCACCCTTATAATATAAATAATAGGGTTTTGAATTAAAGTGTTACCAACTAAAGACATTTATTTTCAAGCGTTTGGGAAGTCTCGACAGTCTCAAAATTAGAATAGAGTTTATTTTTGGCGAGATGTCATCGCGTAATAACAATTTTAGTAAGAATCAACATTTATTGAAGATAAAATTAATCACATTTATAAGATTAAATAGCGGTAGTTATTAATGTATTTTTAAATCGATTAATTGCTATTTATACATAAACACTCACGCCTGTCACCCAGAGGGGTAGGCAGAGACTACGGACTTCCATTTGGCGCGATCCTGACACACCTCTCTCGCCTCTTTTACATCCATATATCTACGCATACACGCTCGTCGGTTAAGGGTACTCCTAATCTGGCCCATTTTTAATGTATCGCCGATTTGGTCGATAAACCTTCGTCTAGGGCGTCCCTTCCCGACCCTGCCGTTCACTTCCGCAACATAAATTTGCTTTGTCACTCTTTCCTCGTTCATTCTTTCTACATGACCAAACCACCGAAGCATTCCTTTCTTAATCCTTGTCACAACGTCATCTTGCAA
Source organism: Parnassius mnemosyne (assembly GCA_963668995.1). Classification (NCBI taxonomy): domain Eukaryota; kingdom Metazoa; phylum Arthropoda; class Insecta; order Lepidoptera; family Papilionidae; genus Parnassius; species Parnassius mnemosyne. Next base: position 4,117,768 of record CAVLGL010000082.1, on the reverse strand, counting down.
ACCACACTTTTCTCTTATCACACTATTTCTTTTTTTTTTTTTGCTATTTATTTGGTTTGTAAACACGATAACTTTTGAAAATATCAATTGTTCAACTCAATATATTTTTAAAACTCTTCGTCTATCATGTGGGAAGCCATTGAATGTAAATGGCAGTTTAGTTTTGTTTAGTTTAGTTATAATTATTTTTTTCGGCTGCGAAATGGCGAAATTTACGGTGTATTCGGCAGCCTTGTATGAATAAATTATTACTAGAGACTGTCACTCAGTTAGTTCGGCATCAGCACAGAGTACCTTTGTATAAACCGAAAGGCGTCAGTCGCCGTCGTGAGTGGACATTGTTACGGTTGTTTGCAGCGGCTCAAAAAGATCGCTGTACAAATACACAATATTCGATTAACCAAATTTCTTAAATATTTGATTATAATAATAATGAGATTTTTTTATTACAATTTTTAAAAGCACAGAATAAATAATAGTAGTACGTACTAAAAGTAAGTAGTATCAATTTTTTCGTCATGGGTGTTTCATGGTTTTCGAGGGTGTTGAAGCCGATAGGGTTGTCGAAATGTAAATCCAAGATGGCGGCTGCAATAGGTATCAATTTTTTCATCATGGGTGTCATTTTCATGGTTTTCGAGGGTGTTGAAGCCGTTAGTGCTGTTGAAATGTATTTAAACTACTTTTAAAAATTCCGTATAATCATGTTATACGTAATTGTTTTAATGCGCTTAGGGCATGCCCAAATAGATTTACCAATTTTTTTTATCATATTGCCTACTTTTATTGGGCATTTTTCAAACAGTCTGGACAATATGAATAATGTCCTATTAATCACTTGCTCTTCTAAATCAGGTTTACCTCAAAACCTGAAAGCGAGATTGTACAACCAGTGCGTGTTGCCAGTGATGACTTACGGATCTGAGACGTGGTCCTTCACTAATGGCCGTATGAGGACCCTCAAGGTCGCTCAGCTAGCTATGGAAAGGGCTGTGCTCGGGGTTTCTTTGCGTGATAAACTTAGAAGATATCCGCAGTAGAACCAGAGTGACCGACATTGTCCAACGGATTAGTAAGCTGAAGTGGCAATGTAGTTCGAAGAACCGACAATCGATGGGGAAAAAAGGTTCTGCAGTGGCAGCCTCGTACCGGTAGACGAAGTGTATGGCGGCCCCCCACTAGATCGAGTGACGATCTGCTAAGACATGCAGGAAGTCGTTGGATGCTGGTGGCTCAGGACCGGCTTAGTGGCATAACTTGGGGAAGGCCTATGTTCAGCAGTGAATGGTTGTAATGATGATGATAATGATGAATCACTTGCTCTATAACCTACTCGTATATAATCAAAGCCATTACAGGAATGAAGGAAATGAGGGTGGATAAAATAAAACAAAATGTTCACTCTTCGATATTATATTTAACACAGGTTATACATTACAACACTTACAGAGTCGCGTCTACTACATACTACATACCGCATTGACTAGATTATAAGCGCATTCATTACTACTAAAACCACGGGCGATGTAGTTTTGGGTTAAAGTAACTTTCCTCAGTAATAGCTATGTGGGGATAATTAAAAATAGTTTCATTAATTGAAAAAAAAATCATCAAAGTTATAGCACAGTTTAAAGACCTTACAGTTGGGAAACGAATGTACTTGTGCAGAGCAACGGTGGGGGTAATGCGGGGCAGGGGGCGGGCCGGCCTTGAGCTAGCGCACTTCACTGAGTCTGATAGACAATACATGCGGTTGGCGCGAGCGTGTTTTATAGTACTTATTTAACCAAATTTAAGTGCCGTTCTCGAAATATAATATCTATAATGGTGGATTAATGTTATAGTTATATGAGTTACTAAGTAAAATTGAATTCTAATGCTTATGTTTCCCTCATGTTTTGTTCATAAAATTGTTTGACCGAATGCGTATACATGACAAAATTAAATTTAACAATCGAAAACTGAAAACATTTATAAAATGAATATGGCACGAAAATATTTGGCAGAGCAACACTTGTAAATGTGTTTTTTTTTCTTGTAGTAATAAAAAATAATCTTGTTCAATAAATGTTTTTAACTTATAAATATATACATAATGTTAATAAATGATGATAAGTATTTTAATATCCAAAATCATTTTATTACCATTTTCGTGACAACCCCTAGTATAAACGCTGGCCGCGTGAATACCTTACACGGGAGACGGCATAGCCGGACGTCAAAGGCGTTTCACAACTGTAAGGTCTCTAAACTGCGGTTATAGTGGTACAGTTAATGAACATAAAATAAAATATTATGTGTATTTTTTGTAGTATATAATAGGTGACAAAAAGAGCACATAGTCCACCTGATGGTTACTGGATACTGTGGCCCATAGACATCTACATCTTTGTACCATTATTTTTATAATCGCATTTAGCACAATCAAAGTTAAATTATAACAACCCTCATTTATTTGTATTGAGAAATAAATTAATCACCTCCATTGACGACACCCGAACTTTCAACTACCCGCAATAATTCAATCTACAGACACGGATTCAATTCCCCGGTCATGTTCACATGCGAGCAGGTCACTTTCTGCCCCGTCGGAACTGCAATCCTGAAGAGCTTCCCTTGTGGCATACAGACACACACCTTGAACTGTCCTGTGCCGAAATTCTCGGAGTTGTTCAGAGGCATGGCTATGGGGAGGTATCTCACATCGACGTAGACCCCTTCCTTCCCACTCAACACTACGGAACCGTTGACCGACTTCAGGTATATGTCCTGGTCGGCGCTCCAGAACAACTCCTTGGTATCCATGTGGGTGCCTTCGGCTCCGCGGAGGTGGACCGTCGTTTCCGAACGGATCACCAGGTCCTCGTCGATCGGTGACGAGATGCGTTTCGTTGAGATTTGCTACGGAGTGAAGTTACAGAAATGTTAATTATGTAGAATATGGTGACAAACGAGCACACAGTCCACCTGCTATGGATGCTGTAGCCCATAGATATCTAAATATTTTTCCGATTAAGAATCAAAATGCAGATGTTTTGTCACCCCTGAGGACTAAAATGGAATTCCTTGTTTCCAGTAAAAAGGGTCTCCAATTCTCTACGCTCACCATACTAAACACAGCAGCAATACGCTGGTATTCTGTAAGAGCGTGGTCCTTCCCCGATCGAGCCAACCTATTCGTGCTACAACCATATAACTGCAGCATCGTCTACGACAGCTCGACAGCTCGATCCCAATGAAATTGCTGCAATTTTATGTGATGATTTATCACTTGCTTACTACCACCTCAAAGTTCAGCCTCAAATGTTACTAATAAATGTCCAAAATGAAATACACTATATTATGATAGAATAGAGTAATTTTCATACAATATATAGATATAGATGACAAGTACATTTATTGAAATGGTTCGGAAAAAAATTCTGTCCTATCAAGATACAGCAAGAAACCCTGCGGGACTTTTTTTAAATAAAATTAAAATATAATATTTTATATAATTAAAAATTTAAAACATTTAGAAACAGCATGGTAGCGATCACCTCATTCCCAGGGGTTATTAACAATCATGTAATCTTTAACAATCAGTATCTTTAACTTTTTTTAATTTATAACCAACCTTAGCTACTAAGTTGTTGACGCCATCAGGCAGGTTCATCTCCGGCGCGTTGGTGCTGAAGACAACCTCTCCCGTATCAGGGTCCCGTAGCTCCATCGAGTTCACACCCTTCACGAACACTCCCGACGTGTTGACCACTAGTTTCGCATCAGAACGGGATAATCTGATAAAAAATATGTATTCAAAGAATAGATTAGAATAAAAATGATCCACATAAAAGTGATCCACTCAAATACACACTAAATTTTTTATTAAGATTGGTCAAACCGTTTAGGACGAGTTCAGTGACAAATATACATAGAGCGATATTATTGTGCTATATAATATATACAAGGTTGTTTTGCAAAAACCGCTCAAATTTGTAGAGAAAGTTCATAATAAGTAATATGGGCAAATGGTAAAGAAAAATTAATTTAAAAATAATCTCAAACGTTCTGTCCTTTTTATCTTTTAAATTCAAAATACGTGCTAATCCATTACTTTAACTGATTGTCATTCATAAATATCTAACGCCTACTATTTTACTGCGCACTCACATATTCGTACTGGTCGACAAAAACGTTGTGAATTGAATCGCACACAGAGGAGCGCGCGTACGCGTAGTTGTTGCACATAAATCACATTCAATTTGGGATAATGTCAAATAAAAATAGAAACCTTATTTATTCGTATTTACAAAAACTGCAATAACGGTATATCATTATTTATATATTTGAAATTTAAGTTTAAAATTTGGCTACTCTTCGAAAAATAACCCTGTAACATAAAGATGAGAATGAGCTTTAACATTGGTACGGAAAAAAGCAAGAAACCCAGCGGGACTTTTTAAAAAAAGATATGTCAACATTTAGAAATAGCATGCTAGCGATCACCTCATTCCCAGGAGTTATTATCAATCATGTTATGGTTTTGTTTCTTGATACATAAGTCCTGCATATGTTCAGAAATTTTGTTGTAAAAGTGTATATATATCATCCCATGAAGGAATTACTGACTCTGGAGTCGAGTAACTGGTACAACTATCTTGTGCTAGTTCCTAGTATTTATAGAATGTACATCGCTGTCTTTACTAAAACTATTTTTATTTTTGTGTTCATACATTAAAAATTGTTTTTGTGTACAACAAATGATGATTTAATGAATGCTTGGTGTTGAAGGTATACATCGATGACTTGATTTCTTAAGTTTGTACAAATTCCAATTGTATAACTTTAATGGGAATTGTGGTTATCTCCAACTTCATGTTTGACGTTTTGTTGCATTGTATTATCTATATTTTTTTTTATAAAACTGAAGTTACAAACAAACTTAACGATTCCAGCCCAAGGTAGTTGCCTGCTGCAGACCATGGACATCTGTAGCCAACTCTATACAAGGGTTACAGATAAGTTGTCACCTCTGGGGACTAAAATGGAATGCCTGTCACAGCCTGTAAGTGCAAGCACTGCTATTTGATGGCAGTAACAGGTGAGACCTAGTGGTACCTAGACAGACTTCTAGGCATATAAGAAGTCCTAAATGTAAAATGTATCAGTATCGATAACTAACCTATATCTTTTTCGGTTTCGATTTAAAGACTTTTATTTCTCATAAGAATATACAATGGATCATTTTTCTATACAAATAAATGAAATTGAAGTGTCTGTTTGTAATGTCAAAATAACAGCTTTTTACTAAATGCATATGAAAGTATATACAGTACTTATAACAAAAAACAATTTTAAAATTTTTTGTCTGTTTGTTTGTTCCGGCTAATCTCCGAAATGGCTGGACCGAATTTGACGGGACTTTCACTGGCAGATAGTAACTTTTCTCACGACGAAGTCGCGGGGAATAGCTAGTGCATAATGAGCTAGTAACGATTAAAAAGAAATAATATTAAAATAACATTATCACATCTACCTTGAGGCAATATAGTCTTAAGATTATTTACTTATACATATTAGGTGCCAAAGAATAGAGATAACACTGTACGTATGTATTTCCTAAGTTCACTTTTGAGATATTTCATATTATTGCAGTTTTTAAGGCATTTGGTAATTTATTGAACAGCTGTGCTCCTTCAATCGACAGCGTAGCAAATTTTTATCCATAATTAGTTTGTGCAGTCATTAGTTAGGAGTTTCTTTTATATTAAAATTTTATTTTAAGTTATAAAATATTGCCATATTGTAAAAAAAAAAACCATGGTTTGCCGAGTGGTTACCTCAGCAAAGAATTCACATGCAAGTTACAAAATATCATTGTTAGCCTGTGTCAAACCTGTAGAGTTAGCAAGGTTGATTGACAATTGTTGACGCTAATAAAAACTATGAAACTGAATTGGAATGATATAATATTATCATAATGTGACAGTCATGTGCCTTAACATCGACTTCATTCAATGCTTTTTCATGTTTACGTGAACACTACACATTTAAATAAAACTAGTTTTTATGGATTTGATCACATATACTAACTCAATTTATACTCTCAATGTTTCAAGCACTTTACAGCATCCATGGTCATAGGGGAGACTGAGATAATCGCCGTCCCAATGTCATAGTTAACCACGGCTACTTCCAGATTAAAATTGATGAACATGGGTGTTGTAAAGTGTCTGAAACGTCGGAAATATAAAATAAGTTAACATACGCGATAAAATCCGTTAAAACTGGTTTTAATTAAAATTATTTCATTTATTTTATTGTCAACTTCAAAAAAGGAATAGGTTTGTAATTAGAATAAGAATTTGTCAATTTTGAATTGATTTCAATGATTATTTTTTTTTTGTTGTTGTTATTATGAGGTGGTTTCGTATACATTTATGCTGCATAAATTCCAACGGTTAAGTGTGGTAAAATAGGGGATGAAGTTTTTAATGTAATTATTCAGACTGTGATATACCTCTCAAAGTAGAGTCTAGTTACTATTTATTAAAAGTTCATTTTATTGTTTTCTATTTGTGTCAACAATTTTAAAAAGTCAACTTCTCTGGGCAGAAAAGATTATTACTTATAAGAGTAAAATATTTTTTTACAATACCACGATTGTTTATTGTATTCATATTTATCTTTTTACATTGTCATCCGCTTTCTGAACTGTGTTCAAAATTTTAAGTCTCTATGTCATCGGAATGATAGTTTAAATCAATTATTATATTATCGATTTTTCCAGACGATACGACTTAGGGACCTTCAAGAAAAGAGCCTATTCCTTTTTAAAAGGCCGGCAACGCATCTGCAATTCCCCTGGTGTTGCGGTTGTTCATGGGCGGCCGCATGCACGTTTGCCCCCTCTTCTATATAAAAAAAAATTACTAAATTCTATCCGAACAGAGATTATTATTTATTTTACATGAAAACAAGTTAATAGAAACATGGTAATAAATTAATAAGATCAAAGAATTACCTGGTTTGGAGATTGAATATCACCGATCCATTCTCACTGGTGATGCTCATTGGGGTGTCACGAAAACCTTCTATCAGTCCATCCCTTTTGTACATGTGGTCAAGATCGGTCTCACCAAAGAATTTGATGGCATTGTGCTCGGGTAAGAATTCCATGCTCTCCATACCTGGAAACAGAGAAAAGTAAGATCAATAAATAATAGGTAAAAAAAAAACTAAAAAAAACGCTTTTGTAGATAACTGAACTAAAAAGTAGAAAATAATTTTCAATAAGTTTAAAATAAGAAAATAGTGATTAACATAAAAATGCATTTTATTGTAAAAAAGCTTGTTTCTAATTGTTAGTGCAGCTAACTACAAAAGCATTTTTTTGGAACAAAGTTCTTTTAAGCGGCTTAAAGTAGATTGAATAGGCAGAAATCGTAGTTGTTTTATGAATTATTCACAAATCCTGAGGATCCTGGCAAGAATAATGGAACAAACTATTTAAATTATTGCATTTGGATCGGTCGTTGATAAGTGTGTGAAGTATCAAATCAATTCAACGTTTGGAAGGGGAGGAAAATTGCATTCAAAAATTCCGTTACATAGATACATACCAAGCTAATAAGTGTGTTAAAAAATACAGTCATACATTCATTTACTCATAACACCCCGTTCAACAAAAAACAATCTATATATTAGTCATCTATATAGTTGGAACTTTGGAAAATGTAAATAGTGATAATAATTTAAACTTGGATTATAATATCTTCCAACAAAATCTTATATCCTCTATACAAAAAAATAAAATTACAAAAAGAAAACAGAATTATCTGCCGAAACAAGATTGGATACAAAACGATATTATTAAAGCAATAGAGAAAAGAAATACGTTAAGGCTAAAACATATTAGAAATCCGTTAAACAAACAGATAGAAGAGGAATTTTTAAAAGAAAGAAAAAATTTAGCACACAATATACAAAGAAGAAAAAATCAGTACTATTACAAATTATTTATGAATTGTGAAAACAAACCAGCAAAAACATGGGCCTTAATAAATAAACGTTCGTACAACTAAATAAAGGAAACTAAGGCTCCAGCTGAACTCCAGACAGAAACTGCCACGCTAACAGATCCTCTAGAAATATGTGAACATTTTAACCAGTACTTTTCAACCATCGGAGAATCTTTGGCAAGCGAAATACCTTCCTCTTTCCATCACAATAATATCTTTGCTACTGATAAACACGCGGTACTGTCGGAAGACCAGATGTTGTCACAACTGATTCCTACCACTACAGAGGAAGTCCTCAGAATCATCAACAACATTAGTCTTAACACAGTGTCAGGTATAAATGGAATTAATACTAAATCTGTCAAGTGTGTTAAAAGCTTAATTGCCCCGGAACTTACAAAATGTATAAATGAATGTCACAATCAGGTATCTTCCCGTGTAGTCTAAAAATAGCTAAAGTCACTCCAATCTTTAAATCTCGAAATAGATCCAATCCTGATAATTGTCGACCTATATCAGTTCTCCCTGTAATCTCAAAGGTATTTGAGAAAATCTTATACAACCGTCTTCAAACATTTTTAGAATCAAACAATTTCTTATATAATAAACAATATGGCTTTAGGCGAAAATCAAACACCCTATCAGCAACCATAGATCTAACTACAAAAATAAAACTTAATATTGATCAAAAACATATTGCATTAGGTATATTTATAGATCTAAAAAAGGCTTTCGATACCGTTAGTCATGATTTACTCCTTAAAAAGTTAAAACACATTGGTATCACAGGTATAGCCTATAATATGATAAAATCTTACTTAACAAATCGCAAGCAAGTAGTAAGAATAAATAAGTTCCAAAGTACACCAAAAACTGTGACATACGGCGTGCCACAAGGATCCATATTAGGGCCGTTGCTATTCTTAATTTATATAAACAACTTAAAAGATAGCCTAAAAGGAGATATAACGTTATATGCCGATGACACAAACCTATTCTATTTCGGCCACTCCTTAAATACTATTATCTCAGACGCGCAAAATGACCTTGACTTAATACATAAATGGTTCCAATACAATCTTCTAACAATAAATATCTCTAAAACTAATTATATCATATTCAAAGCAAAAAATAAGAAAATATTTGATTTTGAGCCTCTAAAAATAAATAACCACCTTATCAAACAATCCAATTGCGAAAAATACCTTGGCTTATTTTTAGATGATAAACTTACATGGAAACCTCAGATAGATAACATTAAATCCAAACTATCATCAATAACCCTTCGAAGTGTAGCTCAGTGTTTCCCACGTAAAATATGTTATGTTATTTACAATTCTCTAGTGAAACCTCACATCTATTATCTTATAGAAATATGGGGCTCAGCCGCAAAGAATAACTTAAACCCAATACAAAGAGCTCAAAACAAGGTTATAAAAGTTCTATTTAACTATAGCTATCTGACACCAACTCATAAAATATATAACGATACTAAACTGTTAAATATAAATCAATCGTACGTTTATCATACATGCATTTTGATTCGTAAAATAATAAATAAAGATATTCACACTCATTTAAGTTTCACTAAAAAGAAGCAAATTCAAAAAATTCAACTAAGAAACGCAAATGATCTCATTCTAAGTGCACCAAGAACTAGTTACGGTAAGAGAAACCTAATGTTTGAAGGGGCACAATTATATAATAAACTTCCTAATGACATTAAGGAATCGCAGTCAAATGTAAGCTTCAAAAAATTACAAAAATATCATATTATAAAATATATAAAATGATGGTCTTACTATTAAATTAAAATATTATTATTAATAAAAACTTTTTATTGTTCATTACTATTAGAATAAAATATTACTAAATATGTATCTCAAGCCACTTCTTGTAACTTGGTGAGCTTAGTTCAACTTTATATCTGTGATTGCATCTATGTCCGACGCTGTGACTGTTTTAAACTGTGACTGTTTTAATTGTTTTCTTAATGTACCCCCAATCTCTGCGTTTCCCCAGATATTGTTATAACTTATAAGTTTTTATGTTCTCATGACAAGTGAATTTTGTATTCTTAATGAGAATAAATTTCTTAAACCACAAACCACAGTTGCTACACCTGGTAGACGGATTGGCAACCATGGTTTTTTATTATTATTATTCGCTGGTACCCAGCACATTGCTGACGTAGAAGAAATAATTGTGGAAATACCGTTTTAAATTTGGAAGAGTAATATCGTTTAATTAGGAATCATAATACACATCATTGAAATTGAATGATCTATAACTTTCAAATTAATTTGTTGGTACAATACACACTCCACGTACTGTAAGTTAATTGTACTATGCCTATAACCTTCGCACAAGCGTAAGCAATAAGTTGACTAAGTTTAACCACAATCTAATGAATGTTATGGCATAAAATATTAACAAACAAATATTAATTTTTATATAATAGTTTAAATAGTCAAATTAAAAATATGTACAGGAGATACTGCTACCCATCTATTTCAGTTTCCCTCTCTTGCTTCTTATAACACCGGGGATGATATGGAGTAGTGGATTGTCTTATCACACCTGCTACCTCTCCCCCTTCATGGCAAAATTACAATTTAAATATATATAAGAAAAGTTAAAGGCTCTATAAATCTCACTGTTGTCACAGTCACAGTCTATTGCTGGATAGATGCCTCTCCATTTTAAATTTACAATTCTAAATCTACAACATACACCATGCTTGGTCTCTTGGCAAGAGTATCAGCCCATGGCAGCGGCATAAGTAATGTAATACCATAAATCCTGTTTCTTATATTTAACCTACATATTTTATATCTTACAATTTTCGAGAATAGATTTTCAATTGTCAAACCACTTTCTTATTTTCGTAGCAATTCCTTTAAAGAATTTTGTAGAAGTAAAGATTCACATGATATATACGGCCTGATTTTTTAAGCTATCTATTTACCACAAATTCATACTTAATATTTACTTGGTTTTTTTTCATTATATTAAATTAAACAAATTACCGTGTCCAAGTCTTAAAACAGCGAGAATTGTAAAGGTCAGTATCAAATTTCCAATGGCAAGCACAAAAAGCAAACAAACGAGCGTCCAAAACGCAAAAGTCTTTCTTCCCGTTTGCATGGATTTAGTAACATTATTTCCATTCTTATCTGAATAGTTTTTCACGCCATTTCCACTGTTTTTATTTAGAAAAACCTGACTATGTGTTGGGGTTTTAGTTATGAGCGCTTTTTCAGCGTGATTCCTATCGAGCGTACTCTCAGACATCGCGTCGGAAAGAGGTGAGACACCGCGGAGACTCGCTAACATTATTCGATGCGGAAATATCACAATTTCCTAATGTAATCATAAAATTTATAAATAGCATAAAACTACGAAACGAAAGTACTAATCTACGTCCATCTACGTCTACGATTTTCATTTAATCAAAATATCAAAATATTGAGCGAAGGTAAGCGTTTTCTATTGGCTGGGGTATAAAGTCATGAACCTATGAAAGAAAGGATTTGGCGGGATATGCCGCGGCCTCGTAGCTAAAGAGCCAATGAGTATTGAGTATTTACATGGGGATTGTCTGGTATATAGTGTATTATCTATGGGGATTGTTGTATTGTTATTTGTTACTATTGTTTTCCTATTAAAGCAGGCAAAAGTCTTAATTCATACATCATAGTCTGTTTTGTATTTTGTTCACAAAACTCTTCACAATATCCTAATGCGTAAATGGTCAAATTCTTGAGAGATTAAGTATACAAAATTAAACCACTTTCACGTATCGAAATTCACTTCAAACCTCTATGGGATAGTCGGTTCATCTTGCAACTGGTTTCGTCCAAGAGCCAAAAAATATAATATTGAAAATTACTATATACGTTTTAGGAATAATTTTTCTTATTTATCCTAATAAAAATTTTACATTTAACATTTTTTTCCAGAAGCTTATTTTCATTTCTAAGTAAACTTTGAAAGTTTTACATTTTATGAAATATTAATAAAATAAATAACTTTAAGCAAAATAAAAATGTGTAATGTAAAAATTATAGAACGTAAAATAAACAACATGACAGCGCGAAATGTTTTTGATTTTGACAAATGTATGAAATGACATTTTGTCATTTTGCATTGTAATCATGGCGTCGGAACGTTACAGTTTTTCTCTTACAACTTTTAGGTAAAAATAAATGTATTTACTAAATTCAAAGCATAGTTCTTTTTACATTTTTTCAGATTCTTACTGCCGTTATTGATTTTTATTCAAAAACTTTGAAAACTGCTTAGAATACAAGTGGAATTGATGCTGGCTTTTATGTTACAATTTTTAAGAAAATATCTACAAATTAAACTTTATTTTCAGCCCGTCTGGAAAATTGGTTCAAATCGAATATGCTTTAGCCGCTGTAGCAGCCGGCGGTACATCCGTCGGAATTAAAGGTAACTTTTAGTTAGCGGGAGGTTATGAGAACGTCTCGATAATTTAACTGTTTCAAGTTTAGCTTTTCACCGTTGATTTCATACAATTTTTATCATTTTCAGCTTCTAATGGCGTCGTGATTGCAACAGAAAATAAACACAAGAGTATCCTGTATGATGAACATAGCGTGAACAAAGTGGAAATGATCACAGGGCATATAGGTAAGCACAATTCAAATAAAAAACAATTAACAACCCATCTTGTTTTAAAATCTCATAATTTTTTATTATCTATCCACAGACAATAAAAGTCCACTGCTGAAGATATCCCGCCCTTATAGATTGCCTCATAGGGGAATCAATCAATAATGTAATATTACAGCAATCTCCTTATTATATTGAATTTCACCATAATTGCCACAGTACTGGCAGGCGGGTTTTGAACTGCAGTTTTCTATAATTTTAAGCTGAAAATGCTGCTTTCCATCTCCAGTTTCAGTTTTCCCCTGCCCCCTCTTGCGATACCCTATATGATATGATGATATGGGTTTGTGGATATCTATAAATCGACACTTGCACCCACAGAGTCAGAAAGCTATTGTGGTTATTCAGATACATAAGACACATCACCGACAAACACCTTATTACTTACATTCATACTACTCTGGTACAATCCATCATACTATAAATTGCTTGCCAATATTAGGTGGTACCCACAAAACTAAAATGATTAAAATTGAGAGGGCTCTTAGAGGGAATTTAAATATATAAAAATTAATAAATATATTAGAAAACTGCAAAAATTAATTAAAACCAAAATGAATGTTAAAAATTATATAAATGTATGCAAAGAAAAGCAAGAATTAATTAATAAACTTAAAATATATTCAATTGAGGTGGAAAATATGAATCACTGTTATGAGACTGATATAGAGTATCTAAATTCAACAATTTTATCCCTTAAAAACCCTACAAATTTTATCAAATAAATATGCATCGGCTCAAGATGAGATAAAAGGACACATATTGGCCATGAATGATCTGGTAAAATCATGTAAATATAATGAGGAGTGCTTTGACTCCTTAATAAAACATCAGAGTGAGTGTCAGTCCTCCATACCAGGTTCATCGGGGACAATATGTGTAAATAACAAAGTAAACAGTAAGGACTCATTATTTTCACCTACACTCTATGACAGTGCCATGATAAAGGATATAAACTTAAAAAGCAATGTAAATATTAAAAAAAATAAAGTTATTATGTATTGTGATGACATAGGCAAAAATTTGGGCATGATGTTAAATAACTGTTTAAAAGGACATATAATCACTAATTATTGCATGCCAGGAGCAACCTTTAGTCATATAATGAATAAAGTTTTAGCTAGTAAATTTTGCCCTAATAGCACATTAATAATTCTTGTTGGGGGGAAGAGGCAATGTAAACAAAAATCAATTATTAAAATATATTGACAATCTAAATACTTTAAATGTACATAAAATTATCTTGGTTACATTGCCTTACATAGACGGTTGGCCGCAGGAAAATAAAATAAGATATGATTTAAATTTATTAATGAATAACTTTTCATGTAATAATAATTTAAACTTGACATTTAATTGTTATAATTATAATAATAAACTTAATTTAATAGACATAAATAATTTAATTAAGAAATTTTTGACTAGAGATAGGTATTACCTATCTAAATATATATATTTTATAGGTAAATATATTTTAAGACAGATAGCAAATGTGCTATCTTATTGTTTATATATTAACTCAGTCAAGGACTTGGCTACACAGACATCTGCTCCTTTTGAGCAGTATAATGACTTAATATGTAATTTGGAATCAGTTCCAAGTAATTTAAATTAGAAAATATAGGTAATCTCTAGCAGTTGTAATAATTTAAATAATTTAGAATGTAGCTTACAAATCTTTAATTGTATATATATCTTTAATTGTGTACTCTACAGAGTAATAATGAAAATTGTTTACACCTGGTGCATCAAAATATACAAGGCATGATAGGCAAAGAGCTAGAAATTGAGTTGTTCTTAAATAGCAACAATATTCATATTTTATGTATTACTGAACATTGGTTAAAAGCTTATAACTTAATGTTTAACTTCAGTAATCACCAGGTGGTCAGTTCTTTCAATAGAGAAACGGTTTTAAGAGGTGGCTCCTTAATATTAGCTAGTAAATTATTGTCATGTAGAGAACGTAAAGATATTGTGAGCCTCTCTGTTGAGCGAACTGTAGAAATGGCATGTGTTGAGTTTGAGCACCTCATTGTTGTGAGCGTCTACAGACCCCCCATGTTCTATATACGATACTTTTGAAAAAATTATGGAGGAAGGTTTTGCTAAACTTAATAAACAGAATAAATCTGTTGTAATATGTGGAGACTTTAATATCAATCTCCTAGAAGCTTCCTCAATCAATATTAAATTTAGATCATTGTTTAAATCATATGGTCTTTTTAATTTATTTTTAGAGCCAACGCGTATTGCTCAATCTAGTGCAACATGTATAGATAACATTTTTATAAATGTAAAGCCCTTGCATAAATGTATAATTCAAAAATTAAGTTCTGTACACTGTGGACAGGTAGTTTCGTTACCTTATGTTCACAAAAAGCAAGTAGATGAGAAAGTTGCGTTTGTTCCAGTAAATGCACGTCGCTTGGAGAAATTTAGAAGTGAAAAAACTTCCATCACTTTCATACCAAAATGATCCCAATTTTTTGTATGGAACATTATTTAAGCTTATTTGCAATGAATTTAATAATACTTTTACTTCTAAAACATTCTCCTTAAACAGTCGGAAGTAATTTAATGAATGGGCGATAGTAGGAGTCCATAGGAGCAGACATAGGTTATATGATCTTTACCATGAAAGGTCATATAATCATAGCGTCGAATATAGGGAATATGTGAAAAAATATTCAAAAATATTTAAAAGAGTGTGCTCCACAGCCAAGTTTTTGCATTTGAACAACAAAATTAAGACAGCTTCTAATAAAATTAAAATGACATGGAGTATAATTAATAGCGAAACTGGTAAGATCAACTCTCGCAATTCAAACTACCAGTTAAGTGTTAGTAACAAATTAACCGAATCAGATCAGGACGTTGCAATGGTTTTTGAGGAATATTTTACTGATATTCTGATATTAACCACTAAGTCACTGAATTCTTCTCCTGCGGTCGCCGAATCATTACTTAAACAAAATGTAAATGCGTGTACAAAGAATTTTGCATTTCATAAAGTATCATCAAAAGATATAGTAAAATATTTTAAAACTATTGATGTTAAGAAAACTGCGGATCTGTGGAAGATTTCCGTTGAAGTTATTGCGTCTATAATAGATACACTTTATACATACTTTTACTGGAAATGAGGCATTCCATCTTAGTCCTCACGGGTGACAACGCATCTACATTTTGATTTGTGACAGAGGATGGATGTGGATGTCTATGGGCCGCAGCAACCACTTACCATCGGGTGGACTGTGTGCTCGTTTGTCACCCTTATCCTATAAAAAAAAATACAATCGTGCCTCATTTAGCTATTATTTTTAATACTAGTATCGAATCTGGTGTGTTTCCTGATTTAATGAAGTATAGTAAAGTAATACCTTTATTTAAATCTGGTAGTACATTAGACCCCGCCAATTTTAGACCTATTTCTGTACTACCAACACTTAGTATGATTTTTGAAAAAATTATTCTTGATCAAATGTTAAATTTCTCTTCATAAAAATCAATTTGGTTTCACAAGGGGTCGCTCGACAACTGATGCCGGTGTTGAGCTGATTAAATATATATTTAATGCATGGGGGAATTCACAGGATGCTTTGGGTATATTTTGTGACCTATCCAAAGCCTTCGATTGTGTTCACCATGAAACATTAATCAGGAAACTTCAACACTACGGTGTAAGAAGTGATGCTCTTAAATTAATTATTTCATATTTAAGTAAGAGAACGCAAAAAGTTGTCATTAACAGTATGAGTTCTTCCGGGTCGATGGTACAAATGGGCGTGCCTCAAGGCTCAATTCTCGGCCCCTTTCTGTTACTTGTATACATTAATGACTTACCTTACATAGTAGGAGATAACCATGATATAGTATTATTTGCAGATGACACTTCTTTAATTTTCAAATTAAGTCGACAATTGCTAAAATATGACGAAGTAAATAATGCTATATCTAAATTAGTAAATTGGTTCACTGTTAATAATTTGCATTTAAATGGCACTAAAACGAAATGTATGAAATTTATTACTCCAAATGTCAAACAATTAAATATTAATGTAATTTTAAATGGGGAGAAACTGAGTCTTGTAGATACCGCCATTTTTTTTGGAATCACACTAGACGCGAAGCTTCAATGAGCCCCCATATATCAAAACTAGCAAGCAGACTTAGTTCTGCAGCATATGCCGTAAAAAAGATTAGAAGTCTAACTAGTGTTGAAACAGCTAGACTAGTTTACTTTAGCTATTTCCATAGCATAATGTCGTATGGTATTTTGCTATGGGGACACGCAGCTGACACTGAAATTATATTTGTTTTACAGAAGAGGGCCATAAGAGCAATTTATGATTTAAAGCCTAAAGAGTCGCTGCGACAAAAATTTAAGGAAATTAATATATTAACTTTGGCCTCTCAATACATTTATGAAAATGTAATGTACGTACACAAAAATAAAAGTAGTTTTACAAAAATAAGTGATATTCATTCTGTAAATACTAGGAACAGACACAAGCTAGTAGTACCAGTTACTGGACTCCATCGAGTCAGTAATTCATTCTTGGGGCGATGTATACGCTTTTACAACAAAATTCCAGAAAATATACAAAATTTGACCTGCTCAAAGTTCAAAAACTTTATTAAACTAAGTTTGTATAAAAAGGGTTATTATAATATTAATGAATTTATAGATGATAATAACCCCTGGAAATGAGGTGATCGCTACCAAGCTATTTCTAATTTGTTGTGTTGTTAATTTGTGTAACATACATGATTGTAAGCTGTTATTTAAAAAAAAGTCCCGCTGGGTTTCTTGCTGGTTCTTCCTAGGACAGAGGTTTTTTTTTCGAACCAGTGGTAATCATACAAAAGAGTGACTATCAATAAGTATTATTTATAATCTATATTGAATAAAAAAGTTTCTGTTTCTGTTTCTGCTCAACATTCACTACTTAAAGTTATGACGTTCAGGAAAATTACATCAGGGTCTTCTGAACTATATGAGGCCTGCAATGTTTTAACTGTAAGGCAACATTACATACTCAAATGTATTCTTAAAACACAAAACTATTTATTAATAATTGAATAATAATTAATTATAATAATCATAATTCTGAAAAAGTTAATGTAATAATGAGTCCCAGATACTTGAAATTAAATAAATAAATAAAAAAAAAATAATCCCAGATCCCAAACTCTCAAGTAAGCATAATCCCTATTCTGTTGTTTTCTACCCTACTGTTAAAACAAAAATTGCTCGTACAAATTTCAATTCCCAATCTCACTTGTATAATAAATGAAATAGGAAACTCAATTTTTACAGCAAACATTACTTTGAGTGTAAAAAATTGATTACTTCTTGGTTGAAACAACTTGACTATGACAGTACAGAATCATTACTTACACACAACATGTAACATATGTTTGTTTGTATACACACGCACACACAAAATTATGAATATTTGGTATTTAGTATATATTCCTGTGTCATCAATACTGTTAGAATATTAGGTCGGCCAACTTGTAACTTAGGTAATACATTATTATCTTGGGAAATAACATCTTTATTCTGCATTCCAATCGATAATATCGGCATTTTGTATTGGGGTTCATCTTTATTGTATTCAACATCGGAATCAAGAGACTCTAAAAGCTCTATTATTTTATTACCACAGATAATTTAGACCACCTTAATTTTATTGAAAAAATTAAATAAAAAAGCCTCTAAAACTCAAAACTCATTGCCACTATATTATTGTCTGTAGACACACTATTTTGAATAAATAAAGAAATAGCCCCTATAGAAATATACAAACAATCCACTGTTCTTATTTTTGCATACAGATGCAATTTAAACCACTGAACATAAAAGAGATGTAGATTGGTTACCTAACCTAACCCTGGCTGCCACTACACTATTATCTATATGAGATTACCCTGATGATCGACTATAGTTGACATCCATAGGTAGGGTGTTAAAAAAAATTGGAAAAAGGTTTATTACAAACAGTATATATATATATATATATATATATATATATATATATGCTAAATTAGACCTCAGTTCATTATATAAATGTAAGTTAAAATTAATATGTGTATACATTATTTTTAATAAGTAATAAATAATAAAGATATGATGGAACTGGCAAAACATTGGGAAAGTTCTTTGAGATGAAATATCTAACAAGTGGTAAAATTAAAAATTTTGTACAACCGAGTTTAATATAAAATTATTAAGGATAAGTCAAAAACTACTGGTCACACCTTGATCAAATTTATATGGGACCACATGAGAAGTACCAGCTTAAATTAAAAAATAATCATTGAAATCAATTCACTGAGAAAAAGGTTTTGAGATAACACATAAAAAAACATACAGCCAAATTGTGTACCACCTCCTTTTAGAAGTTGGTAGAAAATAGCTTTGCATTGGTATGAGAGTGCATTATCTGAATATAACACTAAAGAAACTAAGATTGACTCTTCTGTATCTAAGCTCACAAAACAATAACTTGTTACTTTCAACAGGCATGGTGTATTCTGGCATGGGTCCAGACTACCGTCTCCTAGTGACGCAAGCTCGCAAAATGGCACAGCAGTACTATCTGATGTACCATGAACCCATTCCCACTGCGCAGCTGGTGCAAAGAGTGGCTACGGTGATGCAGGAGTATACTCAGTCTGGGTGAGTTAGTACTAATAACAATAACCTCCAGACCAAATTACAATCACGGTTGCCATTCTCAACAGAGACTAGCCATTTCAATATGACCACTGTAGTTTTTTTTCTACCGCTTACGACCTCTGTGGAATAGCTTTACATCAGCGATTTTTCCGGACCGATACGACTTAGGGACCTTCAAGAAAAGAGATTACTCCTTTCTAAATGGCCGGCAACACTCCAGTTCCCCTGGTGTTGCAGTTGTTCATGGATGGCGGTATTCACTTACCATGAGGTGAGTTGTA
Source organism: Parnassius mnemosyne (assembly GCA_963668995.1). Classification (NCBI taxonomy): domain Eukaryota; kingdom Metazoa; phylum Arthropoda; class Insecta; order Lepidoptera; family Papilionidae; genus Parnassius; species Parnassius mnemosyne. Next base: position 4,098,095 of record CAVLGL010000082.1, on the reverse strand, counting down.
TGCTCGTTTGCCCCCTCACCTATAAAAAAAAAGATCAAAACCAAGACAAATGGGGCTAACTTATTTTGATCTAACCTGGGATTCGGACACAGACCTTGTGACTCATGATTAGCAATTACATTTACAAACATTAGAAATGGGAGTAATAATAAAATAAAATAAGAATTAAGCTTCAATATATACATGATAGAGCCACTCTGCAGTTATATTAGTTGTAACACAATTGGGTCAGCTCGACTGGGGTAGGTTCACACTCTCACAGAATACTAGTGTAAAATAGCAGCTTAATGCTGCTGTGTTTCGTATGGTGAGTGTAGAGAACTGGAGACCTTACTGGAATTCCATTTTAGTCCTCAGAGGTGACAATGCATCTTCATTTTGAATCTTAATCCACAGAATCCACTTGCCATCAGGTGGACTGTATGCTTGATGCTTGTTTGTCACCATTATTCTAGGAAAAAAAAACTTAATAAAAAGTAAAAATCAACTTTAAAGATATAACTGAGAGTAAGACAGTTTCCACAAAACAGCTTCTAATGTCGGCTGAAGCTTTAGTATCTCTGGATATACTATATTTTAGCCCTTGATTTCTTAACATTGAAGTGTATATCATAGACTTATTTCATATCATACAAATGGTAATATCAATAATGGTGTTAAATACTTTATTTAGCATTGTATACGCCTTACTGCTGGGCACAGGTCTCACTCTCATTTTTGAGGTAGTACCAGAACACGGAAAATTTTGGCGTTCGTTGCTCCAATGCATGTGGACTTCATACCTGAAAGGATACCCATATTAAAAATGCATGATATCGTTTACAGAGGTGTCCGACCGTTTGGAGTTTCCTTACTGATCTGTGGCTGGGAAGAAGGCAGACCATATCTGTTCCAATGTGACCCATCTGGCGCCTACTTCGCTTGGAAGGCGACGGCCATGGGCAAGAATTTTAACAATGGGAAGACATTCCTTGAAAAGAGGTAAGCCAAGTCATCACCATAAATATACTATTTCAAATGTACTTCAGTTTTACGTGTTTTCCTGGCTTCGGGTAGCTACTGTTAATTTCTTTATGGAAAATCTTAATAACTGATTTTTTTTGGCCCGACCCGGGATTCATACCGAGGACCCCATGATTTGTAATCGATCACTATTTCAATGTAATAATAATGAATGATAATATTTGTAACTAACATTCAACAACAGCACAATAATGAAATGAAATAAAATTAGAGAGTTAAATTACACACTCTTAACATAATATTATTATTTATATTACCTAATAAATCTCGATAATTAATTTTGTAATTATCAGAAGAACAGAGTTCAAAAAAGGAGTTACTCAATTCGACTGCATTTTTTTAAATGTGTGTTACCTCAGAACATTTTTCTAGGTGAACCGATTTCGATAATTCTATTCTTATTTGAAAGCTGGTGCCTCTCATGTAGTTCCATATAAATTTGATCAAGGTCTGACCAGTATCTTTTGAGTTATCCTTGATAATACGTATTTAATTGACCTCGACTACATTGATGATGTTCTCGGTTTATTTATATTGAAGTTGCTTGTACAAAATTTTTAATTTTACCACTTGTGTTATTAATATTCACTCAATGAAACTCAACTGCTGAACTGCCTCCCGCATGTAAGTTATTAGTAAAGATTTTTGAAACGAAGTTCCTTATCGGACGTTACGAATTTGGCGGATGAGGGCTAGGTGAGAAAAAGTGAGATTTTTCCGTTACGACCCCTTCGGTGTTGCGTAAATGTTATAAGGAAGCGAGAAGGAATAATATCCATCTTCCTCGCATTTTATATTTTTTATTTTAAATGACGCTTCATTTTAATAGACACTAGTAATTAATTTATTTGTATTTGTTAATCAATAATATAATACGTTTATCAATAACAATATACTACGAAAGGAACTTCGTTCCAAACGATTGTTCTGCTATACTCACACATGTTTTATTTCATTTTAACCTTTTACAATCTACAACAAATGTTTTTTCCTGTCTGCGTGCCCTTTGGACATAGTCATTCCCAAGATATTGCTGCGTCGTGGTGCTATGAGTCAATTTAATACTCTATTTTGTTGCGTTGTTTTTGTAAAAGGCTATTGGAAGTGCCAGAAACATATTGTGTCTTATTGTATATTATAGAGGTTTGCAGTTGTGCACGCATCACGGTAAAACTATTGGATAGATTTCAATTAGGTTTACTAAGTTTTATTTCTTAGACACTTGGCCCTTGTCCAAAAACAAAAATTATAGCGATATCTTCATATAATATAAAGTTATTAAAGTTTTAAGAAACACCGGATTTTTTAAGCACTACGTGTTCAGTGATGTGTGTTTTCTTGATATATCAAGCAACGCGGACGAAGACGCGGGTATCAGCTAGTTTATTGTAAAACTGTCATATCTCTGATGGGAGCAATGTCAAAGGTTACCAATACACTTGACAGGTGTGGTGATTAAGGCAAATATTTTCTGCCGACTTCCGAAAAGGAGACGGTACTTAATTCGATTCAATTTTTTTATGTGTGTTACCTCATAACTTTTTACTGGGTGAACCGATTTCTATGATTCTTTTCTTATTTGAAAGCTGGTACTTCACGTGTGGTCCCATATGAATTTGATCAAGGACAGACCAATAGCTTTTGAGTTATCCTTAATAACTTATATTGAAGTCGGCTGTACAAAATTTTTTATTTTCAAATTATGTGATGATGGTGATGAATGGAAATTAAAGTGAAGATGATTGCATTTTTATGAATAAAAATTTTCACATATAAGTTTCTCTACAGGGTTATTTATCAAAGAGTAGGCAAATTTTATACTTAAGTTCAAATATATAAATAATTGATATACCGTTATTGCAGTTTTTTAAAATACGAGTATACGATAAGGCTTCTACTTTTATTTGAAATTATCCCAAATTGAATGTGATTTAGGCCCGCCGCATATATACGAAATTCCGTTTCGGAATTCCGAACGGGTCGGCCACACATATACGGAATCCCGTATTGCCCGCAAAATTTCGAACGGAAAACTGCCGTACGTGTGTGACGGGTCATAGATATTATATGAACTTGCTACGTTCGGAATTTCGAATCGGAATATCGAAACGGAATTCCGTATGTATGTGGTGGGCCTTATGGGCAACAACGTTTTTGCCTACCGATCGACCCTTAGGCCGGTCACATACATACGGAATTCCGTTTCGTGATTCCGTTTCGGATACCCGAATCGGGATTCCGTGAATGCATCACACACATACGTTTTTTTTCCGTTCGGAATAACAAGGCTCAGTTGAGAGACGTTAGCCATTGAGTGTAGACATTCTGCCAGCGAGTAATGACGACGATTTTCTAATTGCGATTCTATTGTTGCTGTATCATTTTTACTAGGTGCATCCCCTTATCACCCTAAGCTTGCAATATAGTCAATACTATGTAAAAAGATCTATCTATCCAGAGATTTATTTAAATTATTTATGTATGTAAATTCTTTCGACGAATTATTAAATAAAATAAGATGAAAGGTTACGAAAAGCTATACACCTACAAGATTAAATTTAAAAACATACATAAACACACCTACTCGCTTCGGTCTTGCGACGAACACTTAGCGCGTTCCGTACGGAATTTACGTATGTGTGTTGCAACTCGTACAAAATCTATGGAAGACGTGCGTTCGGAGCGACTTTTTTCCGTTCGGGACCCCGAACGCACAGGCGGTCATACGGAATCTCGAATCGGAGAAATTCCGTACGGAAAAATAACGTACGTGTGTGGCGGTTTATAGATTTTATATGGACTTGCTGCGTTCGGAATCCCGAAACGGAATTCCGTATGTATGTGGCCGGCCTTACGAATGTATGCGTGCGCAATAAAGTCAGATAAAATAATGCATAAGGCCGGCCACATACATACGGAATTCCGTTTCGAGATTCCGTTTCGATATTCCGATTCGGAATCCCGAACGCAGCAAGTCCATATAAAATCTATGACCCGCCACACACGTACGGTAGTTTTCCGTTCGATATTTTGCGGGCAAAACGGGATTCCGTTTGTGTGTGGCCGACCATTCGGAATTCCGAAACGGAATCTCGAAACGGAATTCCGTATGTATGTGGCGAGCCTTACAATGCATTTAGAAAAGATATAAAAAGTACAGAATGTTTGATTTTTTTAAAATGAATTTTTCTTCATCATTTATCTATATTACTTATTCTGAACCTTCTCTGCAAATTTGGCTGGTTTTGCAAAATGTATTCTACATAAATTTTACGTTTTCGCTGACACTGATTATCCAATCCAACCGAAGATCTTCTTAGTTGTGTAAAAATATTTCTAAATATTTCAGATATACAGAAGAACTGGAGTTGGATGATGCGGTTCACACCGCGATCCTGACCCTGAAGGAGGGCTTCGAGGGTCAGATGACGGCAGACAACATCGAGGTGGGCATTTGTGATGCAAATGGCTTCCGTAGGCTGGAGCCCGCTCACGTCAAGGACTATCTCGCTAACATACCTTAATATTATATTAATATAAATAAATCTTAAATTTGTTTATTGTTTTGTTTTTTATTGTATTATTACCCTATCCTGGTTTTACTAAATAAAATATCACCTCATTATGTTTTCCTTTCACAACACGAATATTTGATACAAAATACACAGAAAAAATTACATTTTTTTATTAAGTTAGTTTGAATAAAAACTGTAGGCGTCTAGGTTGCCTCCTCTACTCTTTTCCTATGAATCTTGAGCATGCACAGGCCGCTTAGCCTGGTATCTCCCATCGATGAGCGACTCCACGTCTTGAGACGACGTAATATACAGATATAATTATATGTATATATATATTATAGGATAGGGTAACAAACGAGCACACAGTCCATCTGATGGGAAGTGGTTACTATGCAGATGCGTTGTCACCCGTGAGGACTAAGATGGAATGCCTCTTTGCCAGTAAAAAGGGTCTCCGGTTCTCTACACTCACCTCCCGATTATATTAGCTTATCTATGACACTCACCATACGAAACAGCAGCGTTAAGCTGCTATTTTACGCTGGTTTTCTATGAGAGCGTGGTCCTTCCCCGGTCGAGCCGACCCATTCGTGCTACAACTATACTACTAATATAACTGCAGCATGGCTCTACTACGTAATTGAAGTAGTAGTATTAGCTAATAGTAGATGGAGATGCACCACCCTGAAAGTAATCCTAGCGGCGTCCATGGCTGTAATGAATGAACATAACAATGTTTTGATATCGTAGTAGAATCCATCATCATCCTAACAAGAGAAATATTCGAAATTCTAGAAAGATAATTTCGTGGCTTCAGATAGGTGGCGATATAGCAATCAAGCTTACACCTGACGTAATTTTCTTTTATACGTGGAAGTATCATAAATGGAAGTCCTCTGCTATCCGTCGCTAGATGGCGCTGATAGTCGCAATTAACGAGAATGCTTTTTACTGATACATAATTTTTGTCCCCTATTTATGTTATAAAGTAAAAAATAAGTAAATTTTTATTTTATTAAATATTCGGATGTACAAGTAATAGTGTTCTGTAGTGCCTAACGACGCCGAATAACACTTGATCGTTACTCGTATATCTCGATTAGAATTGATTAGAAAGTAAATATACCTAAGCTTTTGGAAGCCGAACCGAATAAAAAGCAAATCTAATATATATATTGTTACGAGCTTGGGGTTCGAGACAATTAAAAACTGCCGATTGAATTACCAAAATTGACACTTTAATTACACAACACTAATTATAATCTAAAATCACACTAATAATAAAACACAGTTCACCGTTATTTCGCTTCGAAGTATTCTCATGTATCGCCAATTCAATACTGCCTCGGTCGTGGTCTATACCGGCCTTATATAGGGCCTCAGATAGTTTCCAGAATCTTCTACTGTAGCGACATCTAGAATGTTCGAGTACATATCGGTCCCGAAATTTCTGGAAGGATCTTGACTCTCCTAGTTCTGCTACTCGAAACTAGAGGGCGCTAGTGTAACTAGTGTTGCCATGTACAAGACATTAATAGTGGCACGCAACAATATTATACAATATGTAACAAAAACCCTGTGGTTCCCGTTAAGTACGTTATCGGGATCATTATTCAAACCTATAGAAATAACTGTTTTTAAAAACTCGAACTATATTTTATTTTATTAAAAAAAAATTGTATGCAAATTGTATATGGTTTTATTACCTCTGCATTGTCTGGGGAGTACGAGGATTGTCATAGACCCCGCTTTACTTAGCTTTAGCATCGGCTAATGTCAGTAAGAGGTAATAAAACCACATAAAAATAAAAAAAAATTTGGTCGAGTTTTAAAAAAAAAGTTATTTCTGTAGGTTTGAATACTGATCCTGATAACGTACTTAACGGGAACCACAGGGTTTTTATTATATGTTGTATATTATATATATATATATATATATATATATATATATATATATATATATATATATATATATATATCCCTGGCCACTCATGTCAAAGAACTCTCAATCAGTATTTATACAAAGTGGTAACAATTTTTTCAGTTCAACTCAAATATCTTTTATGGGTTGCTCAAACACAGTGTCCATTTCAGCAGATTTTTTATTATAGAGAATAAAAAAAAACAAATCAGAACTGTAAGGAGGGTGACCGAAAAGCTTAATCGGTGTGCTGTCCAGGAAGTCCATCGTTTTGAGCGGTGAGTGCCTTATGCACTTTGTCGTATTGTCATTGAGAAGCAGTAGCTCGTGCAGCCCCATGTTCAGACGCTTGTTGTTCACACCAGTGAACACTTCTAGCAAGAATTTAGTAGTATACTATTTGACACTTCGATACTTCGATTGACATCAGATACTCAGTCCACAAGGAAAAAACCCATCAAAATATTCTCTGTGCTTCTCCATCGCTTCACTTTGGTGATAGTAAATTTTTGTTACAACCAAAACGTTGACTGGCGCTTAGTTACTTGATCATTACAGCTCTTCACAAGTCCACTGCTGAATATAGGCCTCCTCCAAGGAATGCCAAAAAGCACGGTCCTGAGCCACCTGCCTCCATCGACTTCCTGCATGTCTTACCAGGTCGCCACTCCATCTAGTGGGGAGTCACCCTACACTTCGCCTATCGTTACGAGGCTGCAACTCGAGAACCTTTTTCCCCATCGGTTCTTCAAGCTATATGGCCGCCCCATTGTCACTTCAGCTTACTAATTCGTTTGGTTGATAAACCTGTAATAACTATTCGTAGTTGTATACTCGCCATGACGAGCCTAATTAAAACTTAATACTTAATCAAACCACGGCACCATTCCACGCGGGACTTCTTTTCAGCAGTGGTGAGGTGCGGCACCCAACGCTAGACTGTCCTCCTCACATAAAGTATTCATATAAAACCTCATGAACGCTTCCCTCCAATCTATAATATGTAAAACTGTTCACACGTAATTCGTCTATTCCTTCAAATGACTTTCTGTGTGGCCTGTCGTACATAGTTCTCTGTGATATTTTCTACAATGACAAAATTGGCTTTTTTTTATTAATAAGAAACAAACGGTTTTCTTAAACAGACATGTACTCGTAATTAAACTTGCCAGAACTTGTTCACGCGTGAACAACAAGCTTCTGAGTGCTCTGAGGAATTGTTCGAACTAATTCCAGCCGCTCAATTGCACCATCGCACTTCGCGACAAAACTTACGATACCATCCATACCATCTGGATGATTGGCGGTCCACCTCTGTGCGATTTAGAAGGAGTTTTCTTCCTCGCATACTTCCTTGTGGTATCCACTGCCACCAGAGATTGCTCCTGACCGATACGACTTAGGGACCTTTAAGAAATAAGCCTACTGTTTTTTAAAAGGCCGGCAACACATCTGCAATTCCCGTGGTGTTGCGGTTGTTTATGGGCGGTGGTAGTCACTTACCTTCAGATGAGCCACATACTCGTTTGCCCCCTGTGCTATAGAAAAAAAACTTATTGTGATTATGGAAGAGGATTAAACTGCCATCATCTGATATCCTTTAATCCAGATTGAGAGTTAATTTTAGCTATGCGTCTGTTAGCAAGATAATGCTATAAAAATCACACACTTGAACATGTTTATCTGATTTCGTTCCATAGATATTTTCAGTTTATACTACACCTATGTTCCGCCCTGTGGATATTTAGCAACGAAGTTTGATTTGATCTGCATAAAGTCATTCTCAATGGAAACATTTCATGTTATTTTTAAATGCTTATTCTATTCTGACTGCCTCGTTGGTCTAGTGGTTGTAGTAGCTCGACTGCTGATCGTGAGGTCCCGGGTCGGGCCAAGAAATCACTTAATGAGCTTTTCCATCAAGAAATTCTCAGTAGCTGCCCGTAGTCAAGAAGTTATCGGTGCCTCGGAAAGCACGTAAAGCCGTTATTCTATAAATAATAATGAAATAATTAGCAAAGGTAAAGGCTCCCTAGTATATTATAGTGTATTATCTATGGCAAAGGCTTTTGTTATGCAAAGACCTAAAACAGTGCGATTTACCATCCAGAAATTCATCACCACTTACCTCCAGTTGGGATTGTGATCAAGCACTGGCTACTAACAAGTTAAAAAAAATTGTGCGTGATTATTACCATGTATATTAAATTATTACCATGTTTGTATAGTATTATATCTAATATTATATATTAGATATTCGAAATCCATCAAGAAAATCGTCACATCGTAAATTATGATAATACAGGGTTATTTTTCAAAGAATAGCCAAATTTTAAAGTTAAGTTCAAATATATAAAAATGACTGTCAGTGCACTTTTTGAAAATACGAAGAAATAAGGCTTCTACTTTTATTTGAAATTATCCCAAATTGAATGTCATTCATGCGATGCGACAACAACAAAAGCGTCTTGTGTGTGCGATTCTATTCAGTTTTTTCCGACCGATCGACCATTTTACGAATGAGTGCGTGCGTAGTAAAATAGTATTATATGAATGACATTCTGTTATAATAATGCATTACCACGCATTTTTAATTTAAAAGGTTTAATTTAAAATAAAAAATTTTGTACAGCCGACTTCAATATAAGTTATTAAGAATAACTCAAAAACGATTGGTCTGACCTTGATCAAATTTATATGGGACCACACAAGAAGTACCAGCTTTCAAATAAAAAAAAAGAATCATCGAAATCGGTTGACCCAGTAAGAAGTTATGAGGTAACACACATAAAAAAAAACATACAGTCGAATTGAGTACCGTCTCCTTTTCGGAAGTCGGCAGAAAAAGCACAGAATGTTTGAGATTTTTTAAAATTAATTGTTCTTCACTATGTGCCTATATCTTCCCGTGGGTGTCGTAAAAGGCGACAAAGGGAAACAGGCAGGAGATGGGCAGCAGCATCTTCCTGATAATAGCCAAAATAATCCTGATAATAGCCAGCAACCGCAGTTTTTTTTATTGTTATTTTGGCTATTATCAGGAAGATCATTATGAATGAATAATGATCTTCCTGATAGTAGCCAAAATAACAATAAAAAAACTGCGGTTGCTGGCAACTATGGCAAAATACCCCCCATGAGCAATGGCAATAATAAACGGCCCCCAGTCCCCGGCGGCCCCGCTATTCTTGGCTACGGTGGCGACCATGGTAACGGCGGGGCAGGGGGTGCTAAGAATCTCCGGTGGAGGTTCGGTTGCCACCTACGACGACTCGACCTGGCAACATACAACGCACGCACCCTGAGGACTGACGAGAAGATTGTGGAGCTGGAAGAAGAGATAGACAAGTTACGCTGGCATATTATAGGATTATCCGAAGTCCGAAGAGAGGGGGAGGACACGGTAATCCTCGAATCCGGCAACTTGCTCTATTACCGGGAGGGCGACCAAGGAGGTGTCGGATTTATCGTCCACAAGTCTCTCGTTAACAACGTTGTAAAGATTGAGAGTGTGTCGACGAGGGTTGCGTACCTTATACTCAGAATCACCAAACGGTATTCGCTGAAGGTCATACAGGTTTACGCACCAACCTCGGCACACCCCGATCAGGAGGTGGAGGAAATGTATGAGGATATCTCTAGAGCCTTGCATTCCTCCAAAACCCAATATACGGTGTTAATGGGAGACTTCAATGCAAAACTAGGCACAAGAGAGAACGGTGAGCTGAAAGTAGGGAAATTTGGAATAGGGCAACGGAACCCAAGGGGCCAGCAGTTGGCTGACTTCATGGAGAAAGAGGGACTCTTTATGATGAACTCTTTCTTCCAGAAGCGGCCCCACAGGAAGTGGACCTGGTCGAGCCCCGACGGTTCGACAAAAAATGAGATTGACTTCATTATGACGACCAGACGACAACTGTTCAGTGATGTCTCAGTGATCGCGAGGGTGAAAACCGGCAGCGATCACCGAATGGTTAGAGGTACACTGAACCTAAACGTTAAGTTGGAGAGGTCTCGTCTAATGAAGTCAACGCTCCGTCCCCCTCGTGCTCTAATCCAAAGTCCCGAAACCTTTCAGCTCGAGTTACAAAACCGTTTTCAGTGCCTAGAAGACTGCAATGAAGTGGACGATTTGAATGACAAGCTCGTGGAAACTGTCCATGCGGTCGGAGCTAAGTTCTGCAAGACCCGCCGCAGAAGAACACAAAAACTCTCCGATCACACTCTTAATCTCATGGCTGTTAGACGGGAGATGAAGCTACATTCTTCAACAGATTTGACAGCATACAGGCAACTGAACAGACAGATTTCCAAATGCATGCGGCGGGACTTACGCAACTTCAATACAGCTCGTATTGAAGAAGCGATCGAGCGGAACCAAGGCTCCAAAGTCTTTGCCAGAGATCTGTCTGCCAGAAAGCGCCAACTGTCAAAGCTGAAGACAGAATGTGGCAGCATCGTTTCCGGGGCACCTGAGATTTTAAGTGAGATTGAGAGGTTCTATGGTCGACTGTACACGTCATCGTTGGAGCCGCACGCAAGTGTGAGTAACGATCCAAGAGCGAGTCTTATCCGACATTATTCCGATGATATCCCGGACGTCAGTCTGAGCGAGATTAGAATGGCTCTCCAGCACCTTAAAAACGGCAAGGCCCCAGGCGAGGATGGAATTACAGCGGAGCTTCTGAAAGCGGGTGGAAAACCGGTGCTTGAAGTCCTTCAGAAGCTCTTTAATTCCGTCCTCCATGGTGGCATTACACCGGAGGCGTGGAGCAGAAGTGCGGTGGTCTTGTTCTTCAAGAAAGGCGACAACGCTCTCTTGAAGAACTACAGACCGATTTCCCTTCTCAGCCGCGTCTACGTGCTGTTTTCGAGGGTCATTACGAATCGTCTCGCGCGCAGACTTGACGACTTCCAGCCTCCCGAACAAGCCGGTTTCCGAAAAGGCTTTAGCACCATAGACCACATACATACCCTTCGGCAAATTGTACAGAAGTCCGAGGAGTACAATTTGCCACTATGTCTGGCGTATGTGGACTATGAGAAAGCCTTTGATTCCGTCGAAATTTGGGCGGTGCTGCAGTCCCTTCAGCGATGCCAAGTTGACTGTCGGTATATCGAAGTGTTGAAGTGCTTGTACAGTAGGGCTACGATGGCTATCCGAGTACAGAACCAGAGTACGAAACCTATCCAATTGCAAAGAGGTGTAAGACAGGGTGACGTCATATCCCCGAAACTCTTTACCGCTGCATTGGAAGATGTTTTCAAGCTTCTGGACTGGAAAGGATACGGTATCAACATCAATGGCGAGTACATCACTCACCTTCGATTTGCCGACGATATAGTCCTTATGGCAGAATCGCTGGAGGACCTAAGCACTATGCTCAATGACCTTAATAGTGTTTCCCAACGGATAGGTCTTAAGATGAACATGGACAAAACAAAGATCATGTTTAATGTCCATGTCACACCTATGCCGGTAGTTGTTGGGAACACTAAGCTCGAAGTTGTTGACGAGTATGTTTACCTGGGACAAATAGTCCGACTAGGTAAGTCCAACTTCGACCGAGAGGTCAATCGACGGATTCAACTCGGTTGGGCAGCGTTCGGGAAATTACGGCACATCTTCTCGTCAGGTATACCTCAAAACTTGAAAACGAGACTGTAGACCCAGTGCGTGTTGCCAGTGATGACATACGGAGCTGAGACGTGGTCCTTCACTGCTGGCCGGATGAGGAAGCTCAAGGTCGCTCAGCGAGCTATGGAGAGGGCTATGCTCGGAGTTTCTCTGCGTGATAAACTCAGAAATGAGGATATCCGCAGTAGAACTAGAGTGACCGACATAGCCCAACGGATTAGTAAGCTGAAGTGGCAATGGGCCGGCCATATAGCTCGAAGAACCGACAACCGATGGGGAAGAAAGGTTCTCGAGTGGCAGCCTCGTACCGGCAGGCGAAGTGTAGGGCGTCCCCCCACTAGATGGAGTGACGACCTGGTAAGATATGCAGGAAGTCGATGGATGCAGGTGGCTCAGGACCGTGCTTTGTGGCATTCTTTGGGGGGGGGGGCCTATGTTCAGCAGTGGACTTGTGAAGGGCTGTAATTATGATGATGATGATGATGTGCCTATATTACTTATTCTAAGTCTTTTCTGCAAATTTGGTCGCATGAAGCAAATATAAAGAGGAGACGTTCTAATTAAGTTTCACTATGTAACAACGCGTGACAATTTGCGGGGTGAGGAGATGCAAAGCCCCGCCCAATTTACACCATCTACATCTACCGATAAATAGTAAAACTATTCGAATCGTTCCATATCGATGTTGCAATGTAGTTTAGCTAGCTAGACGGTAGATGGCGGTATGTTCACAAAATGATTATAAACTATAAAAATAACATTTAGGCGATTAAAATTTCTTTGTCTGAATGCAAAACAAATTTCAGCAACTTCGTATGATTATTTTACCAATACTGAGCTCTACGTTCCTATATATTTTTAGTTAACATAACACAAAGTGTCGCCATCTAGTGTCGAATATATTTAATTATATTTGAAAGCTGACGGAAAGAGATTTTTCTAGAACTATTTTAATAAATTAGGTGTAAAATTACTTACAAATGAAATGTGATGCCATCCATAGCATCAGGGCGTCTATCTGAGTAGTTTTTACACGATAAAATACAACACTTCATCCTTTTCCTCTTAATACTACGAAAATACACCGATTTGCGATTTTCAACACATAAGCTCACAGGACGAGTGCTGACAGTATACTAACTAAAGCCACGCCCACTATGAGGACGTCTACTTAGAATCACAGTGCACAGTTGAATATGCCGTCTCCTCTTTATATTTGCTTCATGTTTGGTCGGTTATTGCAAATTAACCCTGCATATTATTTTTTCTTTACCATCGGGCTTACAACTTATTACCTAAACTAAATAAAAAAGATTACATTTGAAAATAATGTTTTTTTTTCTTTTATACTATATCAGTGACAAAAAAGCACACAATCCACCTGATGGTAAGTGGATGCTGTGGCCCATAAACATCTACATTTATCCTCGATTAAGCATCAAAATGCAGATGAGTTGTAACCCATGAGAACTAAGAAAGAATGCCTCGTTTCCAGTAAAAAGGATTTCCGGTTGAGGTAACACATTAAAAAAAAGAAAAAAAAACATACAGTCGAATAGAGTACCGTCTCCTTTTTGAAGTCGGTAAAAAGTAGAAAGAAGAAGTCAGTAAGAAAGTATATATACCGTACTAAATTGTAACATTGTTATGGTATACCATATCCGATGTCTAGTTTGTAACGTTACAAATTCGCGAACAATCAGCATAATATTACATCAAGAGTAAAAATGAATTGGTTAAATTGATTGTGTTGGTATTGGTTTCAATATTTAAGTAAAGTGATGACACTTGGAACATTCCTAATCTTTCTTTTCTATTAAAATAATGATTAATGAATATAGGAATGAAAACGTGTAGAAGAGGTACTTATCTAGACCACTCCCTCCCTCCAGAGTCAAATCCTTCATTCTACTCATTCAACTTGCATTCATTTCATTCGCTTGTTAATTCATTCAAGTGGCAGTTGTCATGGCGGCAGTGCGTTCATTACGGACTAGTGGTATTTTTCTATTGTTATTTTTAATAACAAAAACGAACGCGGTGTCCGCGCCATGGATATTTTCGGTAGAAGTTAATGACAAAACGTGTTCCGAATTGAAATGTGTTTACAATTTGAATGTGAACGGGTTGGATTTCGATGAGTGGTCGTTAACCTATGAGCCGGCGGTGCGCGGTGCGGAATGTGGGGGGCGATTTCTCGAAGAAAAGCTGACTAAAAACGTGGAAATTGTAGTACCTGTTGCAAAAAAGTTGTTTTTCTGTGCGAAGGGTTCGAAAGGCGTGTGGTTCCATCAAGGCGAAAGCTTATTTTTGGAGGCGAATGACGTCATCGGGGCGAACGCACAGTCCGAACGGTGAGTGTCATTAATTAAATGAAAATGTACCCAGACAAATATATTTTAAAAGTACATACGTACTTGAATGCGATTGCCTAATATTTGTGTCATTACTGGTCAACTTTGTTTTATTTATATCTATAGGCCATTCTATGCGTTATTTGTTTTATTTAAACAATTGATAGAACAAGTGGAAGTAGAAAGTGAAATATGATTACATTTTATTAATGTATACAGAGTTTAGCTATCTTTCGATTTTAACTTTGATTCGCAAGGTCAAATGTGCTACACTGCATGGTACGGATTTTCTGTTAACAATACGTTATATTCATTCATCAATTTTTTGTCTTCAAACAATACATACTGCAAAGCATATAATCACTACATTTTACGATAATGTATTTTTAAATGTTGCGTTGCCGTAACTTGTGCACAGTTGGTGCATTCACTTTTCAGTTATAATGAAGCTTTGCAAATTGCAATATTATGTATGTACTAGCTAGCACGATTGATTAATATGCCAAATTTACCTTTACCTTAAACAAACCACATGATTAAAAAAAAAACGTAAACTACCTACTACTGCTATGCGAATGTTGGCGCCTTTTTTTAAATTACCCGAAATAACTTGCATTGCATAATAATAAAAGAAGCGGTAACGTTTACAAGTAATTATAAGTATAATTCTTAAAGTCGTATACGGTACATACCTATAACAAAAAGAAAAACAACATTTTTAAAATTTTATCTGTTTGTTCCGGCTAATCTCCGAAACGGCTAGACCGAAATAGTTACCTTGCGATTCATGGTCAATTCGGAGAAGGGAAGCGAATTGGTGCGAATTTTTGGAAATTGTAACTATTTAGCATTATATCTCTAATGTGTAACGTACAAATTAGATAAAACCTTAAACAACTAGGCGCGCCTTTCCGCGGTAGTGATTTACATTCCGTTCAGCTTGTAGAAAAAATATCGATGTATCGCTATATCGTCGATACATCGATATTTTTATCCATATATTTTATTTCGATATATCGTTATAAAATATCAAGTATCGAAAATGTTTTGGTGTGTAATTAGATGACGAAACGATGTTTCTAGTTTGGTATTTATATGACTAGTAATACCGATAGATTTATTGAACTGGACTAGTAAAAAC